>UESW01004135.1:202106-710720 GCA_900491605.1 Calamus simplicifolius | reverse complement strand
GTCCTGGCTTCTCTACGCCATCTTTTATCATGCATGGGACCAAAAAATAGGGTCAACGTGGCAGCCATAAATGCACATGTGGCTTTTATAAGACCATAAATGCCTGGCATATAAATGTAATAGGAAGCCATCGTAGTAGTTGAATCTGGAACCGAAACCACCTAGAAAGGCTGACTAGGATGGCGGAATAGGTCACCTAAGAAGGCCGCCTAGGATGGCCATTGAGGGAAGGCTGCCTAGGACTACCATCTAGGATGGCCATTGAAGGCCGTTGAGGAAAAGGCCACTTAGGACTTCCTTCTCTGTCTTTCTGTCTTCGTGTTCCGTGACTTAACATGGAATGCTCATTTCTCTAATAATGCCTTAGCTAGGGCCTTAAAACCTATAAATGCCTCGGCAATAAATGCCGCTTAGGATTGCTGTGAGAAGGCCGTCGAAGAAAAGGCCGCCTAGGAATGTCATCTAAGATGGCTGCTGAGAAAGGCCGTTGAGGAAGAGCCATCACTGCCTAAGAAAGGCCGTTGAGGAGAGGCCATCTAGGATGGCCGTCTAGGATTGCCGCCTAAGATGAAGGCTGCCTAGGATTTCTTTCAGTGTCTACACCATTAAATGCTCTAGGCCATTGCCGCTTAGGATTGTTGAAGAAGAGGACGCCTAGAATGCCGCTTAGGATGAAAGGCCGCCTAAGATTTCCTTCCGTGTCTGCACTATTAAATGCTTCAGCCCATTAAATGCTCCCAAGGTCATTGCCGCCTAGGATTGTGAGGAAGAGGCCGCCTAGAATTTCCTTCCATGTTTGCACTATTAAATGCTTAAGCCCCATTAATGCTCCCAGGCCGCTAAGATTGTTGAGGAAGAGGCCGGCTAAGATGAAAGGCCATTTAGGATTTCCTTACCATTAAATGCTCCCCCAGGCCATTTGGTACCTAGAATTGTTGAGGAAGAGGCCACCTAAGATTGCCTTCCGTCTGACTATTGAATGCTCCAACCCATTGATTTGATTATGGGACACTAATGACAAAAGGTAGCCCTTGGGAGAGCCCACGCACGTCACATGCTCTTTTTTCCTCTTGTTCTCTCTTTCCTTATTACTGGGCGCTTGTTGCAACTGAGAGCAAAGCCGTGGACTTGGAGCCGCTGAGAGAGATCGGGGAGCTGCCGGGCTGTTGTGGGACGTGGCCGCTGTGAGGGGCCGTTGTACAGTCTTTCGCTGAAGACAAGTAGTAGGAGAGACCATAGCCGAGTAGAAAAATATTGAGTTTAATTTTTGATTTGAGAAGGCATTTGAGAAAACCGTTCAGGAACAAGCTGTCGTCGTTGCCCATGGGCCTGTTAACTGGCCCCATCAGATGCCCCCACACTTCTTGAACTTGTAGGTCCTGCACTTAGTCAAGCGTAAGGAGTGTTGTTGGCCTAGATGGCAACCCAAGGGGGGGGGGGGGGTGAATTGGGTTCTTAAAAAATTTAACCTTTTAAAACATTGGCTTTGGAATACACAAGATTAAGTGCAGGATAAATATTAACCACAAACAAAAAGAGATAGAGAGAATCAAAACACGGCAAAACACAAGGATTTATAGTGGTTCGGTGTATCCAACACCTACGTCCACTCCCAAGTACCACTTGGGTCCACACGATAATCAACTAGATTACAGCCGAGTTGTTTTTACAAGCTCACAACTCAAAACTTATTGTTTCCCACGGATCACATGAACCCAGCTGTTTTCGGCTCTCAGCACAAACCCAAACCTCAAGCTAATCTAGCTTGACCCAAGGTATACTACCTCTACTAATTCAATCCCCCTGATTGAACTAGCAAGAACAAATGAGAATAGAGTTTACAATAACAAATAGCTCATCAAATGAGCAAATATTCAATATAAATAAACAAGGTTAGAAACGCCTGTTTGAAGCAAAGTTGATTTGTGCTTTTCTTCTTTTCTTCTTTCCTTCTCCTTTGAGATGTTAAATCAGCCCTCAGCTTGGATTCTTCACAAAGATTTGCAGATGAGAAGTTGGGAAAAATAGGGATTTTGGCTCTCTTTTTCTTTTTGAAAATCCTCTGATTTTGAAATTGAATGCCTTGGATTTCTCTTTGAGCTTTCTGGAGTTGATGGATTTGAACTTTGATTCTTTCCTCTAGATTTCTTGCTCAAGACTTCTTGGATTTTTCAATTTGATTTTCTCTATTTTCTGTCTCTTTTTTCAAACGAACGGGCTCCCCTTTATAGATTCTTCTTAATCCAGGATTAGGTAAAAACTAGCCGTTATTTCTGTCCTTGGATTCCTCTACACACAAAAAAAGTGTCCGTTAGAGATTAGGTGAGAAAATAATACCGTTGGAGGTCGTTCTGACATTTTAAAAATGTTCCTGATAGGTTGGAGTCGGCTCCAACTTTTCAGATGTCGGCTCCAAGTCATGTATCCAAAAATAGAAAGTAAAAGTTGTTGAGGAGTCGGCTCCGAAAAAGGTAAGTGTCGGCTCGCTGCGTTCAGGTGTCGGCTCGAAAAACTGTAAGTGTCGGCTCCAGGGTAGTCCAAAAATGCTTTATGTTTCCGCATTGGAGTCGGCTCCAGACACTAAGTGTCGACTCTGAAACTCTGGGTGTCGGCTCCGAAACACTGGGTGTCGGCTCCAGACCGTGCCAAAAATTAGAAAAGCATTTGATCGGCCATGGGGTCGGCTCCAGACTTTCTAGGTGTCGACTCCATGCTCTGAATTTTGAAACATACCTTTGGCATTTGATTCAAAACACATTTCTTTATACCTTTTGATTAATCAAACATTTTTAAGCCCTGAAACACTTGTTAATTATTAGTAACAAAATGAATATACTCATATCTTTTATTAATCATCAAAATCAATAATTGGGTCAACAATCTCCCACTTTTTGATGATTATAAAAACATTGAGTATGCATGAGTAAACAATTGGATTCTCAAATCAAAATTTTTAAATATTTAATCCTTACAGATAAGCTCCTCTGAATGAGATAGCTCCCCCTATGAAGTTTAATTTAACAATTGTTCTTCCTTTTAACAAAAAATTTTAATGGTTGATACCACTTTAATTGCCTCTCTTATGTGCAGTTAATTAGATACCAATAAATTAAGCTTAATTGAGCTTACTTGATCAAATGCATATATAAAAGCTAAATATTTCTCCCCTCTTTATTTGTCTCCCCTTGTTTTGTTTTACACTCAATGCATATACGATTTTACAAACTCTCCTCCTTTTTTGTAATCAACAAAAAGATCAAGAAGGGTTAAGTAAAATAACAAAATTGATATATTTTTCAAGGTTCAAAAAATATTCATTAAGTATAAGATAAGTTCATTACAACAAAAGTCAAATATTACAAAATGAAACTTCATTATATCAAACATCAAACTATACTTCATTACATTGAAACTTCAAGATAAATCAAACTAGACTAATTATCAAAGACACTTCATTACAAGATAATCAAAATGAGTTCTAAGAAGTCTTTGCAATTCTTCTACAATCTTTCCCATCTCTTCACTTTGAGTCCTAACAAATTCTTTTAACCTTCTGTCAACAAATGCACATGCAGTCATAATCTTGTCTTGAAGCTCAGCATGCATTTGGAGTATGTTTCTGAGTCTCCACCAATATCCTTAAGCTCTTCAAATATGTTCTTGAGATCATTCTTTAAGGATTCAGCAGAGGAACCAAGGGTAGACTCAATCAATCTAATGCGATCATCCAAAGAGTAAAGGGTTTCCTTCAAATTCATAAATTGGCTATCAAACTGTCTTCATTTCTTCTTTTTGAGCAGCAAATAAGCTTTTGAGTTGCTCTAACTGAATGTCTGAAAATCCAACAGATGACATAGGTGGCGGCATAGGAACTGGAGCAGGAGCAGGAGCAGGAGGTGGTGAAGATCTGCTAGGCTCTGGTGAAGGATGCCTCGCTGGATCAACCTCAGAGGGGGCAGAAGATCTAATCTCAGTGGCTCTCTCATCCAGATGACTCTTCTCTCCCCATTGACCATTAACTTTTACAAAGCCCATCCGATGCATAGTAGCCAAGTTATAGTAATTAGTGTGTCTAAGGTTCTTTGAAGGCTCATTATCAGAAATTACAATACCTTGACTTCTAAATACCATAGTCAAAATCATACCATAGGGCAGTGGATCTCCTTTTGCCCTTAGCCTCAGCCATATGAAAATCATCATCCCAGCAAGGTTAAAGGCTGACCTGTCAGAACACTGTCCATAACAACAATGTCTCGCTCTGATACATACTCAAATCGGCCAGTCTTAGGGAATAAAATCCTACTGCAGATGTTGTGAAGTAATCTAAGCTCCAAAGGCAACTTATTAGTCCTAATTTCTTCAAATTCAGACACTTCTCTTCCTAACATTCTTGATAATGATCAGACCTCTCACTATGAATATCAGCAACTAATCCAGTGACAGGGATGATCAGAAGATGTCCTAAACTCTAAAGGTAAGGTGAACTCTTTTCCCCGTAACAGAACTGATAATCCCACCATCTCCTCTTGATAAATTGAAATAGAATTCCTTACAAGGGCCGAATAAGTGGGAACATCCACGAGCAAACTTGTCCCAGCCTAGCTCTTTGATTTGTCTTCCAATCGAAAATCCCTCAGACTCAAAGAAATCAAAATCAACCTTTCTACCCATAGTAATAACTCTCCCGGCTAAAGTGTCTACTGTGGAGATGAGGGACCAGAATTATCTGAATGAGTTGAGGGAATCGTCGCTTGGAGATGGCTCGCGGATGGGACGCCGTGCCGTACGCTTCCCAGTGGTTATGGGAGCTCTAAGAATCGATCCTCTCCACTTAGGAGCCATAGAAATCATTGGGAGTGTTCGATTTGAGGAGAATTTGGCTTGGGGAGGTTTTGAGAGAGTTTGGAGAGAGTTTTGAAAAGGGATTGGAAACGATAAAAATGATGGGAGGTGTCGACTCTGCCCTAATAAAGTCAACTTAGGACCACCAGGTGTCGACTCCCGCAAAGTCAGGTGTCGACTCCAAGTTGCTAACACAGTTAGCGCTCGAACTGGAGTTGGCTCCACTTATACGAGTGTCAGCTCCAAGGTCAAGGATCGAGAGTGACACAGAAGAGGTATCGACTCCGCAAATTGAGGTGTCGACTCCACTGACAGTTTCAGAGAAAATAGATGAGTTTCAAATATCCAAAACTTGTCAAAATAAGGTCAATTTTTAAAAAAATCTTTGGAATATGAAGAGTCAAATTGCATAAATGACTAGATAAATTGTCCTTACAATTTGAAAGGAATTTCAAGAAATATAGAAATCTAAATAGTCATTCCTAAGGGTTTCAAAATCATTCCAAAGGGTCACAATCCATAATTCACCTCTAAGATAAAAATCTCTCTTCACTCAAAGGTTTTGTAAATATGTCAACTAATTGTTCTTCAATATTAACATAATCAAGACAAATTTCATTATTAGCTACATGTTCTCTTATAAAGTGATATCTAATTTAATGTGTTTGGTTCTTGAATATTGAATTGAATTTTTAGTTAAATTTATTGCACTTGTATTATCACATCTAATAGGAGTTTTATCAAGTGTTATACCATAATCTTCAAGTTTTCGCTTAATCCAAAGGATTTGAGCACAACAACTTCCAGCTGCAACATATCTGCTTCAGTAGTTGATAATGCAACCGAATTTTATTTTTGCTAAACCAAAAGATTAAGTTACTTCCTAAGAATTGACATGCACAACTTGTACTTTTTCTATCTAATTTACATCCAGCATAGTCAGAATCAGAATATGAAATCAAGTTTAATGTTAAGTCTTTAGAATACCCATAATCCAACATTTTTAGTTCCACTTAGATATCTTAAGATTCTTTTCACTACAGTTAAGTGAGATTCTTTAGGTTCAGATTGAAATCTAGCAATAGACAAAGCAATATGATATCTGGTCTACTTGCAGTTAAGTAAAGTAGAGATCCGATCATACCTCTGTAGTATTTTTGATCTACTTTCTTACCATCTTCATCTTTATCTAATTTGCATGAAGGACTCATAGGTATTCCAAGGGGTTTGATTGACTCCATTCCAAACTTCTTGAGAAGTTCCTTTGTGTATTTTGCTTGATTGATGAAAATCCCCTCTTTGCTTTGCTTGATTTGAAGTCCTAGGAAGAAGTTGAGTTCTTCCATCATGCTCATTTCGAATTCACCCTGCATTAACTTAGCAAATTCAAACCCCATGATCTGGCCTTTGCCATTATCACCAAATTTAACAACTCCTCCCTTTTTGCTTTCAAGGGTGATGAATTGATCCTTGTCACCCGTCATATATCTTGAGCAGCCACTATCGAGATACCACTTTCGCTTTGATCTTTTAGCCGCAAGATACTCCTGCAAAAATGATCAAGTCTTATATTTAGGTATCCAAGCCTTCTTGGATCCTTCATGGTCAGTAGCAAAAAGATTGTTCCTTTTGGAACCCATATTTTTCTTCCTTTAACAATTAATTTCTTGTTACTATTTCTTGTATTACATTCATAGGATTTATGGCCTTTCTTGTTGCAATAATGACATAAAACTTTATTTTTATCCTGTTCTTTTCTAAAGAAGTTTTTGACATACTTTTGTTTTATGTTAGGCCTATAACCTAATCCAGCCTTATCAAATATAGCTCTTTGATTGCTCAATAATAAATTAAGTTTTTCAGAACTATATGTAAATTTATCAACTATATTTTTTTATTTATCAACTTCCTTCTTTATCTATCATTTTCATTAAAAATTGATCCTTTTTCTTCAATCAAAGCTTCATTTTCTGATTTCAATTTTTCAACTTCATGAGTAAGATTATCTTTTAAATCCTTAACTTTAAGTGTTAAATCATTTTTCTCTTTACACAGATTTAAGTTTTCATTTTTCAAAAACTTATTTTTCTTTTCAGAATTTTAAAATCATGACTAATTCATTGAAAGCCTCATATAATTCATCAAATGTAAATTCATCATTGAGGGTTTCGGTACTTACTTCGTCATCGTTGTTTGCCATAAAGCAAATGTTAGCAACTTCCTTTTGTTCCTCCTCGAAAGAGGATTCTTCACTATCACTCCGTATTGCAACATAAGCTTCTTCTTCTTCTTGTAGACTTTCTTCAATTGAGGACAGTCATATCTGAAATGTCCCAGTTTCTTGCACTCATAACATATTAAGGGCTCTTTTTCTTTTTCTTTGTCCTTCTCTTTCTCTTTTCTCCTTCCATTTTTGTTCTAGACTTTTTCTTGTGGAAGGGTCTCCTTCTTTGCATGAATTTTTTAAATTTTCTAGCAAGGAGTGCAGTCTCCTTATCATCATCACCATCACTGCAGCTTTCCTCACTCTCTGCAGCCTTGAGAGCAATTGTTTTCTTCTTCTTGACTTCCTCTCTTGATGTTGCTCATAGTCAGCTCATGAGTCATCAAGGATCCAAGTAGCTCCTAAAAGTAAAACGTTTAAGTCCTTGGCTTCTTGGATTGCAGTCACCTTCGCTTTCTATGATCTTAGAAGTGACCTAAGAATTTTACGCACAAGTTCATAATTAGTATAAATTTTACCAAGAATTTTCAACCCATTTACAATATCAGTGAATCTTGTGTACATGCATGTAATTGTTTCAGTTTGTTCCATGCTAAACAGTTCATATTTATGCACCAAAATATTAATTTTGATTTAACTTAATTTGTACCCTCATGGGTAACCTCTAATCTATCCCAAATTTCTTTGCGGAATTACATGTAGAAATTCGATTAAATTCATTAGCATCCAATGAACAATACAAAACATTCATGGCTTTAGCATTGAGCTGAGCCAGCTTCTTATCATGTTCATCCCATTCCGTTTTCGGTTTAGGAATCACCATGTTATCTACTCTAATTGTGGATGTGTATGGACCATTAACTATGATTCTCCATAAGTCATAGTCAAGTGCTTGAATAAAAATCTTCATCCTAGCTTTCCAATAACTATAATTAGTTCCATTAAATAAAGGAGGTCGATTAGTGGATTGACCTTCTAAATAAGATGAACTAGCTTGAGCTGCCATTTGGATCTTTAGCTCTTGATCGTTAGACCAAAATCAAATGAGCACTTGCTCTGATACCAATTGTTGGCCCAGATGGCAACCCAAGAGGGGGTGAATTGGATTCTTAAAAAATTTAATATTTTAAAACAATTGGCTTTAGAATACACAAGATTAAGTGCAGGATAAATATTAGCCACAAACAAAGAGATAGAGAGAGAATCAAAACACAGCAAACACAAGGATTTTATAGTGGTTCGGTGTATCCAACACCTACGTCCACTCCCAAGTACCACTTGGGTCCACACTATAATCAACTAGATTACAGTCGAGTTGTTTTACAAGCTCACAACTCAAAACTTGTTGTTTCCCACGAAAACCCAGCTGGTTTTCCCGAGCTCACCAGCACAAAACCCAAACCTCAAGCTAATCTAGCTTGACCCGAGGTATACTACCTCCACTAATTCAATCCCCCTGATTGAACTAGCAAGAACAAATGAGAATAGAGTTTACAATAACAAACAACTCCTCAAATGAGCAAATATTCAATATAAATAAATAAGGTTAGAAATGCCTGTTTGAAGCAAAGTTGATTTGTGCTTTTCTTCTTTTCCTCTTTTCCTTTGAGATGTTGAATCAGCCCTCAGCTTGGATTCTTCACAAAGATTTGCAGATGAGAAGTTGGGAAAACAGAGATTTTGGCTCTCTTTTTCTTCTTTGAAAATCCTCTGATTTTGAAATTGAATGCCTTGGATTTCTCTTTGAGCTTTCTGGAGTTGATGGATTTGAACTTTGATTCTTTCCTCTAGATTTCTTGCTCAAGACTTCTTGGATTTTTCAATTTGATTTTTCTCTATTTTCCATCTCTTTTTTCAAACGAACGGGCTCCCCTTTTATAGATTCTTCTTAATCCAGGATTAGGTGAAAAACTAGTCGTTATTTCTGTCCTTGGATTCCTTCTACACACAAAAAAGTGTCCGTTAGAGATTAGGTGAGAAAATATTACCGTTGAAGGCCATTCTGACATTTTGAAAATCCGTTCCTGACAGGTTGGAGTCGGCTCCAACTTTTCAGGTGTCGGCTCCAAGTCGTGTATCCAAAAATAGAAAGTAAAAGTTTGTTGAGGAGTTGGCTCTGGAAAAGGTAAGTGTTGGCTCGCTGCATTCAGGTGTCGGCTTCGAAAAACTGTAAGTGTCGGCTCCAGGGTAGTCCAAAAATATGC
Source organism: Calamus simplicifolius (assembly GCA_900491605.1). NCBI lineage: Eukaryota > Viridiplantae > Streptophyta > Magnoliopsida > Arecales > Arecaceae > Calamus > Calamus simplicifolius. Next base: position 701,450 of record UESW01004135.1, on the reverse strand, counting down.
TTTCTGTTTTCGCATTGGAGTCGGCTCCAGACACTGTAAGTGTTGACTCCGAAACTCTGGGTGTCGGCTCTAAACCGTGCCAAAAATCAGAAAAGCATTTGATCGGCCATGGGGTCGGCTCCAGACTTTCTAGGTATCGACTCCAGGCTCTGAATTTTGAAACATACCTTTGGCATTTGATTCAAAACACGTTTCTTTATACCTTTTGATTAATCAAACATTTTAAGCCCTGAAACACTTGTTAAATTTATTAGTAACAAAAAAATATAATCATATCTTTTATTAATCATCAAAATCAATAATTGGGTCAACAAATGTAGAATTTCTCATGCTCTGTTGGGGGTAAGTTGATTACCTTGTGCCCGCCACTTAAAGTAGCATACACTAATTTTAGGAAGATGCTTGTCAACTAGGCTGCTGAGGTTGTAATGATGCCACTGAGATAGAGCGATAGAGCCACTAAGGCTGTAATAATGTTGCTGAGGCTGATAAAGTCGATGAGACTACAATAGAACCGTTGAGACTGTAATAGAACCGTTGAAGCTGTAATGATGCCGCTGAGGCAAAGCGATAGAGCTACTAAGGCTGTAATAATGCTGCTGAGGCAGAGCGATAGAGCCAATGAGGCTGTAATGATGCCGCTAAGGTAGATAGAGCCGATGAGGCTGTAATAAAATCATTGAGGCTGTAATAGAACCGTTGAGGCTGTAATAGAACCGTTGATGCTGTAATGATGCCGCTAAGGCAGAGTGATAGAACCACTAAGGCTGTAATGATGCCGCTGAGGCAGAGCGATAGAGCCACTTAGGCTGTAATAATGCCGCTGAGGCTGATAGAGCCGACGAGGCTGAGTTGAGGCCGTTGAGAGCCTTATGAACCCTGAAGGGTGACCCTAGAGTCGCTATGATGGGACCATGCTCGGGAGCCTTTAACCCCAGAGGGTGACCTGAGGGTGTTTGAACCATGCTTAGGGTTCTTTTAACCCTGAAGGATGAATCGAAAGTCACTGTGATGGGACCATGCTCGGAAGCCTTTAACCCCAGAGGGTGACCTGAGGGTGTTTGAACTATGCTCAGGATCCCTTTGAACCTCGAAGGATGACCCGAGAATTGCTATGATGGGACCATGCTCGGGAGCCTTTAACCCCGGAGGGTGACCTGATGGTGTTTGAACCATGCTCAGGGTCCTTTTGAACCCCGAAGGGTAACCCAAGAGTCACTGTGATGGGACCATGCTCGGGAGCCTTTAACCCTAGAGGGTGACCTGAGGGTGTTTGAACCATACTCAGGGTCCTTTTGAACCCCAAAGGATGACCCAAGAGTCGCTATGATGGGACCATGCTCGAGAGCCTTTAACCTCGGAGGGTGACCTGAGGGTATTTGAACCATGCTCAGGGTCCTTTTGAACCCCGAAGGTGACCCGAGAGTCGCTGTGATGGGACCATGCTCGGGAGCCTTTAACCCTGGAGGGTGACCTGAGGGTGTTTGAACCATGCTCAGGGTCCTTTTGAAAACTGCCATGGGGGTTTCTTGCGCCGGCCCAGGAGTTTGACTCGGGGCCGCCTAGGACACAGGACTTGAACCTCCGAAGGTTTCTCGCGCCGGTACAAGGTGTCTGTGTCCCTTGGGCAGCCAAGGTCCTTATATTGAATTGAATAATGGAACAACAAAATTTAAAATCTATTTTTATAATCATTTGTTTGATACATCTATCATTGGTAATATCGACAGAGATTACTGATGTTCCAAGTGCGTGGAATCGGCCGTTCATCGATCCCCTCCAATTTGTAGGCTCCTTGTGAATCCCGAAGGATGCCCCGAGAGTAATTGGGATGGGACCATGCTCGGGAGCCTTTAACCCCGGAGGGTGACCTGAGGGTGCATCGACCAGGTTCAGGTTCCTTTTTTCTTGTTGCTGACGCTGGATTCAGTCTTTGTTGTCGATGATGGAGTCAGTCTTCCCTGCATGACATTTCCAAGTATCAATGAAAGAAAAATACTGCCTGAGCATAGTGTACTTAGCTTTTGTAGCTTTTTGGCTTTTGCAGCGTATTCGATGACGCTGGGGTCAGCATGGAGTCGGGAGATAGAGCTTTACCTAGCTCTTTCTTTGAAGAGATTGATTGCCTTTGGTGCTGAAGCCTGAGAGCAACTAGAACAAAATCCATAAAGGTCCTAGGCTCAGTTTGGCTTTTGGGTGCAATAGAGAGAAGGAGAGAGAGGGAAGGCGGGGTCAATAGTCAAAGCCCTTTGTCCTCATCTTCCTCCTTGCATTAATTGCACCAACAGCTCTCGACTTACTACCACTAGAAATTAAATGCCCATAAATGCTTGAGGTGATGGATAATGTCTCAAGCTCATCCCTTTGGAAATTATTCGGCTACCCATGTTGCAGTCTACCTGATTGTTGAGCCTTTGAGTGAGCTCTTCCAGCCGCCGGTATTGTTCATCCAGATGCTTCTTCATCTAAGCACCAGATGATTAAGGGGAGGAGTGGCTGCTTGAGCGGGGGTAGAAGACTGCAGTCTCTTGAAAGCTTCACGGTGGTGGTGCTTAGATGAGCATGATGGCGATAACTTCTCCCTGATGAGATTTTTTGCAGATGAATCGTTGACTAATTGGTGCAGCTATCACGAGCGATGTGAGAGGCTTGGGCTGCTGCTGAGCGGCCACCGAGCGTTGCTTTTGCAGTTCATGAACTGCTACATTCAAGGCTTCAATTTGTTGATTGTGAAGATGGCCAGCTGGTTAATTAGAGCAGCTGAGGTTGGTGGTGAAGGAGGAGCAGAGAGGGTGGTCTTTTGCTACTTAGTGCGATGTGGATGCCTCCCGGCATGATTGGCGAGGACCTTTGGCATGCGCATCACCACCATAGCTATCTTAGAGGGGACAAAGACTTATAGCTCAAGGAGACAGAGCTTTCTTTCCTTCAGTGCGTCCCCCCTTCCTGGCGCGCCAATCTGTTGATGCCCGATCACTTTGAGCTGGCGTCCTTGAGCATCGACTGTTCCTTCATAGAAATATCGGGGTCCTTCCTTTGTCCTCAAAGCCTGCAAGAAGTTCCACAGCCGGGTATTCCGGTGGGGACCCTCCGACGCTCAAGTTAGTGACTAGGGCAACAGCCATGAGCTTGAGGAAGCTCGAAAGAGAAAGAGGGAGAGGCTCAGAGAAGAGCTCTCTATGAGAAAGAATGAGTGTATGTTATTGTGGGTTCATGGAGTTACCTGGTCGGGGGTCCCTCTTACCCCTTTTATTATCTTTGGACTTTGTCTTTTGCCTGAGAAGCTTAAAGCCTTGTCTTTTAGTGGGAATGGGTCACGTGGAGCCTCATGATGGACCATGACTTTTGGGACTTATCTGGTCTGAGTGGTTGGGGGTGTCATGATGACTGAGGACTTTTGGTAAGTGAAATGTCAGAATTAATATCCATGAGACCTGAGATGCTGCCACTTGTCAGAGCTTTTATGAAGATGCCTCTTCTTGGTGGCATGTCAGATTTAAAAGTGCCATCCTGTCAAGTCCTGATTTCGCCAATGGCAAAACAGCTGGCTGTCCTATCAAGTCCTAACTTCGCAAGTGGTAGCACAGCTGGCTTCTTTTGGTACATCGGACTCGAGTACTTGTTAATGGCCAGAGGGCCTTTATGAAGATGTTTCTTCCTAGTGGCATGTCAGAGGGCCTTTATGAAGATGTTTCTTCTTAGTGGCATATCAGAGCTACAGGTGTTGTCTCATTAGAAGTGGGTGGTGCTAGTCTGTTGTCTATCTCGTACACTTTTTTATGCGTGCATGGACAATGGTGGAGCCAGGTATGTGGGCTTCACGCAAGTAGGTTCTTGTGCTCGTAATCCTTCTCGCTTGTCGGGAGTCGGGTTGCCGCGGTCTAGATTGGGACAGCTAGGAGCCATCGAAGATGGAAGCCGGGAAAGGCCATTGAGGAGAAAAGGCCATCGAGGACTTCCGTGAAAGTCCTCGTCCTGGCTTCTCTACGCCATCTTTTATCATGCATGGGACCAAAAAATAGGGTCAACGTGGCAGCCATAAATGCACATGTGGCTTTTATAAGACCATAAATGCCCTGGCATATAAATGCAATAGGGAGCCATCGTAGTAGTGGAGTCTGGAACCGAAACCACCTAGAAAGGCTGACTAGGATGGCAGGAATAGGTCGCCTAAGAAGGCCGCCTAGGATGGCCATTGAGGGAAAGGCCGTCTAGGACTACCACCTAGGATGGCCATTGAGGAAGGCCGTTGAGGAAAAGGCCACTTAGGACTTCCTTCTCTGTCTTTCTGTCTTCATGTTCCGTGACTTAACATGGAATGCTTCATTTCTCTAATAAATGCCTTAGCGAGGGCCTTTATAAAACCTATAAATGCCTCGGCACATAAATGCCGCTTAGGATTGCTGTTGAGAAGGCCGTCGAAGAAAGGCCGCATAGGATTGTCACCTAAGATGGCTGCTGAGAAAGACCGTTGAGGAAGAGCCATCGCTGCTAAGAAAGGCCGTTGAGGAAGAGGCCATCTAGGATGGCCGTCTAGGATTGCCGCCTAGGATGAAAGGCTGCCTAGGATTTCCTTCAGTGTCTACACCATTAAATGCTCTCTAGGCTATTGCCGCTTAGGATTGTTGAAGAAGAGGCCACCTAGAATTGCCGCTTAGGATGAAAGGCTACCTAAGATTTCCTTCCGTGTCTATACCATTAAATGCTTCAGCCCATTAAATTTCATTAAATGCTTCCAAGGTCATTGCCGCCTAGGATTGTTGAGGAAGAGGCCGCCTAGAATTTCTTTCCGTGTCTGCACTATTAAATGCTTAAGCCCCATTAAATGCTCCCCATGCCATTGCCGCCTAAGATTGTTGAGGAAGAGGCCGGCTAAGATGAAAGGCCATTTAGGATTTCCTTACCATTAAATGCTCCCAGGCCATTGGTACCTAGGATTGTTGAGGAAGAGGCCACCTAGGATTGCCTTCCGTCTTGACTATTGAATGCTCAACCCATTGATTTGATTATGGGACACTAATGACAAAAGGTAGCCCTTGGGAGAGCCCACGCACGTCATATGGCTCTTTTTTCCCTCTTGTTCTCTCTCTTCATTATGACTGGGCGCTTGTTGCAACTGAGAGCAAAGTCGTGGACTTGGGAGCTGCCGAGAGAGAGACCGGGAGCTGTCGTGGCTGTTGTGGGACGTGGCCGCTGTGAGGGGCCATTGTACATGTCTTTCGCTTGAAGACAAGTAGTAGGAGAGACCATAGCCGAGTAGAAAAATATTGCGTTTAATTTTTTGATTTGAGAAGGCATTTGAGAAAACCGTTCAGGAACAAGCTGTCGTCGTTGCCCATGGGCCTGTTAACTGGCCCCGTCAGATGCCTCCACACTTCTTGAACTTGTAGGTCCTGCACTTAGTCAAGCTTAAGGAGTGTTGTTGGCCTAGATGGCAACCCAAGAGGGAGGGGTGAATTGGGTTCTTAAAAAATTTAACCTTTTAAAACAATTGGCTTTGGAATACACAAGATTAAGTGCAGGATAAATATTAACCACAAACAAAGAGATAGAGAGAGAATCAAAACACGGCAAACACAAGGATTTTATAGTGGTTTGGTGTATCCAACACCTACGTCCACTCCCAAGTACCACTTGGGTCCACACGATAATCAACTAGATTACAGCCGAGTTGTTTTACAAGCTCACAACTCAAAACTTGTTGTTTCCCACGGGATCACAATGAACCCAGCTTGTTTTCTTGGGCTCATCAGCACAAAACCCAAACCTCAAGCTAATCTAGCTTGACCCAAGGTATACTACCTCTACTAATTCAATCCCCCTGATTGAACTAGCAAGAACAAATGAGAATAGAGTTTACAATAACAAATAGCTCCTCAAATGAGCAAATATTCAATATAAATAAACAAGGTTAGAAACGCCTATTTGAAGCAAAGTTGATTTGTGCTTTTCTTCTTTTCTTCTTTTCCTCTTCTCCTTTGAGATGTTAAATCAGCCCTCAGCTTGGATTCTTCACAAAGATTTGCAGATGAGAAGTTGGAAAAAACAGGGATTTTGGCTCTCTTTTTCTTCTTTTGAAAATCCTCTGATTTTGAAATTGAATGCCTTGGATTTCTCTTTGAGCTTTCTGGAGTTGATGGATTTGAACTTTGATTCTTTCCTCTAGATTTCTTGCTCAAGACTTCTTGGATTTTTCAATTTGATTTTTCTCTATTTTCTATCTCTTTTTTCAAATGAACGGGCTCCCCTTTTATAGATTCTTCTTAATCCAGGATTAGGTAAAAAACTAGCCGTTATTTATGTCCTTGGATTCCTCCTATACACAAAAAAAAGTGTCCGTTAGAGATTAGGTGAGAAAATAATACCGTTGGAGGTCGTTCTGACATTTTAAAAATCTGTTCCTGATAGGTTGGAGTCGGCTCCAACTTTTCAGATGTCGGCTCCAAGTCATGTATCCAAAAATAGAAAGTAAAAGTTTGTTGAGGAGTCGGCTCCGGAAAAGGTAAGTGTCGGCTCGCTGCGTTCAGGTGTCGGCTCGGAAAACTGTAAGTGTCGGCTCCAGGGTAGTCCAAAAATATGCTTTCTATTTCCGCATTGGAGTCGGCTCCAGACACTGTAAGTGTCGACTCTGAAACTCTGGGTGTCGGCTCCAGACCGTGCCAAAAATTAGAAAGCATTTGATCGGCCATGGGGTCGGCTCCAAACTTTCTAGGTGTCGACTCCATGCTCTGAATTTTGAAACATACCTTTGGCATTTGATTCAAAACACATTTCTTTATACCTTTTGATTAATCAAACATTTTTAAGCCCTGAAACACTTGTTAAATTTATTAGTAACAAAATGAATATACTCATATCTTTTATTAATCATCAAAATCAATAATTGGGTCAACAATCTCCACTTTTTGATGATTATAAAAATATTGAGTATATGCATGAGTAAACAATTGGATTCTCAAATCAAAATTTTAAATATTTAATTCTCACAGATAAGCTCCCTCTGAATGAGATAGCTCCCCCTATGAAGTTTAATTTAACAATTGTTCTTCCTTTTAACAGAAAATTTTAATGGTTGATACCACTTTTAATTGCCTCTCTTTATGTGCAGTTAATTAGATACCAATAAATTAAGCTTAATTGAGCTTACTTGATCAAATGCATGTATAAAAGCTAAATATTTCTTCCCTCTTTATTTGTCTCCCCCTTGTTTTTGTTTTACAGTCAATGCATATACGATTTTGCATAACTCTCCCCCTTTTTGTAATCAACAAAAAGATCAAGAAGGGTTAAGTAAAATAACAAAATTGATAGATTTTTCAAGGTTCAAAAGATATTCATTAAGTATAAGATAAGTTCATTACAACAAAAGTCAAATATTACAAAATGAAACTTCATTATATCAAACATCAAACTATACTTCATTACATTGAAACTTCAAGATAAATCAAACTAGACTAATTATCAAAGACACTTCATTACAAGATAATCAAAAATGAGTTCTAAGAAGTCTTTGCAATTCTTCTACAATCTTTCCCATCTCTTCACTTTGAGTCCTAACAAATTCTTTTAACCTTCTGTCAACAAATGCACATGCAGTCATAATCTTGTCTTGAAGCTCAGCATTGCATTTGGAGTATGTTTCTGAGTCTCCACCAATATCCTTAAGCTCTTCAAATATGTTCTTGAGATTATTCTTTAAGGATTCAGCAGAGGAACCAAGGGTAGACTCAATCAATCTAATGCGATCATCCAAAGAGTAAAGGGTTTCCTTCAAATTCATAAATTGGCTATCAAACTCTGTCTTCATTTCTTCTTTTTGAGCAGCAAATAAGCTTTTGAGTTGCTCTAACTGAATGTCTAAAAATCCAACAGATGACATAGGTGGCGGCACAGGAACTGGAGCAAGAGCAGGAGCAGGAGGTGGTGAAGATCTGCTAGGCTCTGGTGAAGGATGCCTCGCTGATGGACCAACCTCAGAGGGTGCAGAAGATCTAATCTCAGTGGCTCTCTCATCCAGATGACCCTTCCTCTCCCATTGACCATTAACTTTTACAAAGCCCATCCGGTGCATAGTAGCCAAGCTATAGTAATCAGTGTGTCTAAGGTTCTTTGAAGGCTCATTATCAGAAATTACAATACCTTGACTTCTAAATACCATAGTCAAAATCATACCATAGGGCAGTGAGGATCTCCTTTTGCCCTTAGCCTCAGCCATATAGAAAATCATCATCCCAGCAAGGTTAATAGGCTGACCTGTCAGAACACTGTCCATAACAACAATGTCTCGCTCTAACATACTCAAATCGGCCAGTCTTAGGGAATAAAATCCTACTGCAGATGTTATGAAGTAATCTAAGCTCCAAAGGCAACTTATTAGTCCTAATTTCTTCAAATTCAGACACTTCTCTTCCTAACATTCTTGATAATGCATCAGACCTCTCACTATGAATATCAGCAACTAATCCAGTGACAGGGATGATCAGAAGATGTCCTAAACTCTAAAAGGTAAGGTGAACTCTTTTCCCCGTAACAGAACTGATAATCCCACCATCTCCTCTTGATAAATTGAAATAGAATTCCTTAACAAGGGCCGGATAAGTGGGAACATCCAACGAGCAAACCTTGTCCCAGCCTAGCTCTTTGATTTATCTTCCAATCGAAAATCCCTCAGACTCAAAGAAATCAAAATCAACCTTTCTACCCATAGTAATAACTCTCCCGGCTAAAGTGTCTACCTGTGGAGATGAGGGACCAGGATTATCTGAATGAGTTGAGGAAGAATTGTCGCTTGGAGATGGCTCACGGATGGGATGCGGTGCTGTACGCTTCCTGGTGGTTATGGGAGCTCTAAGAACCGATCCTCTCTGCTTAGGAGCCATAGAAATCATTGGGAGTTTTCGATTTAAGGAGAATTTGGTTTGGGGAGGTTTTAGAGAGTTTGGAGAGAGTTTGGAAAGGGATTGGAAACGATAAAAATGACGGAGGTGTCGACTCTGCCCTAATAAAGTCAACTTAGGACCACCAGGTGTCGACTCCCGCAAAGTCGGGTGTCGACTCCAAGTTGCTAACACAGTTAGCGCTCGAACTGGAGTTGGCTCCACTTATATGAGTATCGGCTCCAAGGTCAAGGACCGAGAGTGACACAGAAGAGGTGTCGACTCCTCAAATTGAGGTGTCGACTCCACTGACAGTTTCAGAGAAAAATAGATGAGTTTCAAACATCTGAAACTTGTCAAAATAAGGTCAATAAATTTTTGAAAAAATCTTTGGAATATGAAGAGTCAAATTGCATAAATGACTAGATAAATTGTCCTTACAATTTGAAAGGAATTTCAAGAAATTAATAGAAATCTAAATAGTCATTCCTTAAGGGTTTCAAAATCATTCCAAAGGGTCACAAATCCATAATTCACCTCTAAGATAATAAAATCTCTCTTCACTCAAAGGTTTTGTAAATATGTCAACTAATTGTTCTTCAATATTAACATAATCAAGACAAATTTCATTATTAGCTACATGTTCTCTTATAAAGTGATATCTAATTTCAATGTGTTTGGTTCTTGAATATTGAATTGAATTTTTAGTTAAATTTATTGCACTTGTATTATCACATCTAATAGGAGTTTTATCAAGTGTTATACCATAATCTTCAAGTTTTGCTTAATCCAAAGGATTTGAGCATAGCAACTTTCAGCTGCAACATATTCTGCTTCAGTAGTTGATAATGTAACCGAATTTTATTTTTTGCTAAACCAAGAGATTAAGTTACTTCCTAAGAATTGATATGCACCACTTGTACTTTTTCTATCTAATTTACATCCAACATAATCAGAATCAGAATATGAAATCAAGTTTAATGTTGAGTCTCTAGAATACCATAATCCAACATTTTTAGTTCCACTTAGATATCTTAAGATTCTTTTCACTGCAGTTAAGTGAGATTCTTTAGGTTCAGATTGAAATCTAGCACATAGACAAACAACAAATATGATATCTGGTCTACTTGCAGTTAAGTAAAGTAGAGATCTGATCATACCTCTGTAGTATTTTTGATCTACTTTCTTACCATCTTCATCTTTATCTAATTTGCATGAAGGACTCATAGGTGTTCCAAGGGATTTGATTGACTCCATTCCAAACTTCTTGAGAAGTTCCTTTGTGTATTTTGCTTGGTTGATGAAAATCCCCTCTTTGCTTTGCTTGATTTGAAGTCCTAGGAAGAAGTTGAGTTCTCCCATCATGCTCATTTCGAATTCACCCTGCATTAACTTAGCAAATTCAAATCCCATGATCTGGCCTTTGCCATTATCATCAAATTTAACAACTCCTCCCTTTTTGCTTTCAAGGGTGATGAATTGATCCTTGTCACCTGTCATGTGTCTTGAGCAGCCACTATCAAGATACCACTTTCGCTTTGATCTTTTAGCCGCAAGACACTCCTGCAAAAATGATCAAGTCTTATATTTAGGTACCCAAGCCTTCTTGGGTCCTTCATGGTTAGTAGCAAAAAAGATTGTTCCTTTTGGAACCCATATTTTTCTTCCTTTAACAATTAATTTCTTGTTACTATTTCTTGTATTACATTCATAGGATTTATGGCCTTTCTTGTTGCAATAATGACATAAAACTTCATTTTTATCCTGTTCTTTTCTAAAGAAGTTTTTGACATACTTTTGTTTTATGTTAGGCCTATAACCTAATCCAGCCTTATCAAATATAGCTCTTTGATTGCTCAATAATAAATTAAGTTTTTCAGAACTATATAAATTTATCAACTATATTTTTTTATTTATCAACTTCCTTCTTTATCTATCATTTTCATTGGAAATTGATCCTTTTTCTTCAATCAAAGCTTCATTTTCTGATTTCAAATTTTCAACTTCATGAGTAAGATTATCTTTTAAATCCTTAACTTTAAGTGTTAAATCATTTTCCTCTTTACACAGATTTAAGTTTTCATTTTTCAAAAACTTGTTTTTCTTTTTCAGAATTTTAAAATCATTGACTAATTCATTGAAAGCCTCATAAAATTCATCAAATGTAAATTCATCATTGAGGGTTTCGGTACTTACTTCGTCGTCGTTGTTTGCCATAAAGCAAATGTTAGCAACTTTCTTTTGTTCCTCCTCGAAGAGGATTCTTCACTATCACTCTGTATTGCAACATAAGCCTTCTTCTTCTTCTTGTAGACTTTCTTCAATTGAGGACAGTCATATCTGAAATGTCCTGGTTTCTTGCACTCATAACATATTTAGGGCTCTTTTTCTTTTTCTTTGTCCTTCTCTTTCTCTTTTTCTCCTTCCATTTTTGTTCTAGACTTTTTCTTGTGGACGGGTCTCCTTCTTTGCATGAATTTTTTAAATTTTCTAGCAAGGAGTGCAGTCTCCTCATTATCATCACCATCACTGCAGCTTTCCTCACTCTCTGCAGCCTTGAGAGCAATTGTTTTCTTCTTCTTGACTTCCTCCTCTTGATGTTGCTTCATAGTCAGCTCATGAGTCATCAAGGATCCAAGTAGCTCCTCCAAAAGTAAAACATTTAAGTCCTTGGCTTCTTGGATTGCAGTCACCTTCGCTTTCCATGATCTTGGAAGTGACCTAAGAATTTTATGCACAAGTTCAGAATTAGTATAAATTTTACCAAGAATTTTCAACCCATTTACAATATCAGTGAATCTTGTGTACATGCATGTAATTGTTTCAGTTTGTTCCATGCTAAACAGTTCATATTTATGCACCAAAATATTAATTTTTGATTCTTTAACTTGATTTGTACCCTCATGGGTAACCTCTAATCTATCCCAAATTTTTTTTGCGGAATTACATGTAGAAATTTGATTAAATTCATTAGCATCCAATGAACAATACAAAACATTCATGGCTTTAGCGTTGAGCTGAGCCAGCTTCTTATCATGTTCATCACATTCCGTTTCCGGTTTAGGAATCACCATGTTATCTACTCTAATTGTGGATGTGTATGGACCATTAACTATGATTCCCCATAAGTCATAGTCAAGTGCTTGAATAAAAATCTTCATCCTAGCTTTCCAATAACTATAATTAGTTCCATTAAACAAAGGAGGTCGATTAGTGGATTGACCTTCTAAATAAGATGAACTAGCTTGAGCTGCCATTTGGATCTTTAGCTCTTGATCGTTAGACCAAAATCAAATGAGCACTTGCTCTGATACCAATTGTTGGCCCAGATGGCAACCCAAGAGGGGGGGGTGAATTAGATTCTTAAAAAATTTAACATTTTAAAACAATTGGCTTTAGAATACACAAGATTAAGTGTAGGATAAATATTAACCACAAATAAAGAGATAGAGAGAGAATCAAAACACAGCAAACACAAGGATTTTATAGTGGTTCGGTGTATCCAACACCTACGTCCACTCCCAAGTACCACTTGGGTCCACACTATAATCAACTAGATTACAGTCGAGTTGTTTTACAAGCTCACAACTCAAAACTTATTGTTTCCCACGGAATCACAACGAACCCAGCTGGTTTTTACGGGCTCACCAGCACAAAACCCAAACCTCAAGCTAATCTAGCTTGACCCGAGGTATACTACCTCCACTAATTCAATCCCCCTGATTGAACTAGCAAGAATAAATGAGAATAGAGTTTACAATAACAAACAGCTCCTCAAATGAGCAAATATTCAATATAAATAAACAAGGTTAGAAACGCTTGTTTGAAGCAAAGTTGATTTGTGCTTTTCTTCTTTTCCTCTTTTCCTTTGAGATGTTGAATCAGCCCTCAGCTTGGATTCTTCATAAAGATTTGCAGATGAGAAGTTGGGAAAAACAGAGATTTTGGCTCTCTTTTTCTTCTTTTGAAAATCCTCTGATTTTGAAATTGAATGCCTTGGATTTCTCTTTGAGCTTTCTGGAGTTGATGGATTTGAACTTTGATTCTTTCCTCTAGATTTCTTGCTCAAGACTTCTTGGATTTTTCAATTTGATTTTTCTCTATTTTCCATCTCTTTTTTCAAACGAACGGGCTCCCCTTTTATAGATTCTTCTTAATCCAGGATTAGGTGAAAAACTAGTCGTTATTTCTGTCCTTGGATTCCTTCTACACACAAAAAAAGTATCCGTTAGAGATTAGGTGAGAAAATATTACCGTTGGAGGCCGTTCTGACATTTTAAAAATCCGTTCCTGACAGGTTGGAGTTGGCTCCAACTTTTAGGTGTCGGCTCCAAGTCGTGTATCCAAAAATAGAAAGTAAAAGTTCGTTGAGGAGTTGGCTCTAGAAAAGGTAAGTGTCGGCTCGCTGCATTCAGGTGTCGGCTCCGAAAAACTGTAAGTGTCGGCTCCAGGGTTGTCCAAAAATATGCTTTCTGTTCCCGCATTGGAGTCGGCTCCAGACACTGTAAGTGTCGACTCCGAAACTCTGGGTGTCGGCTCCAAACCGTGCCAAAAATCAGAAAAGCATTTGATCGGCCATGGGGTCGGCTCCAGACTTTCTAGGTGTCGACTCTAGGCTCTGAATTTTGAAACATACCTTTGGCATTTGATTCAAAACACGTTTCTTTATACCTTTTGATTAATCAAACATTTTTAAGCCCTGAAACACTTGTTAAATTTATTAGTAACAAAATAAATATAATCATATCTTTTATTAATCATCAAAATCAATAATTGGGTCAACAAATGTAGAATTTCTCATGCTCTGTTGGGGGTAAGTTGATTACCTTGTGCCCGCCACTTAAAGTAGCATACACTAATTTTTAGGAAGATGCTTGTCAACTAGGCTGCTGAGGTTGTAATGATGCCACTGAGACAGAGCGATAGAGCCACTAAGGCTGTAATAATGTTGCTGAGGCTGATAAAGTCGATGAGACTACAATAGAACCGTTGAGACTGTAATAGAACCGTTGAAGCTGTAATGATGCCGCTGAGGCAAAGCGATAGAGCTACTAAGGCTGTAATAATGCTGCTGAGGCAGAGCGATAGAGCCAATGAGGCTGTAATGATGCCGCTAAGGTAGATAGAGCCGATGAGGCTGCAATAAAATCATTGAGGCTGTAATAGAACCGTTGAGGCTGTAATAGAACCGTTGATGCAGTAATGATGCCGCTGAGGCAGAGTGATAGAACCACTAAGGCTGTAATGATGCCGCTGAGGCAGAGCGATAGAGCCACTTAGGCTGTAATAATGCTGCTGAGGCTGATAGAGCCGATGAGGCTGAGTTGAGGCCGTTGAGAGCCTTATAAACCCTGAAGGGTGACCCGAGAGTCGCTATGATGGGACCATGCTCGGGAGCCTTTAACCCCAGAGGGTGACCTGAGGGTGTTTGAACCATGCTCAGGGTCCTTTTAACCCCGAAGGATGAATCAAAAGTCACTGTGATGGGACCATGCTCGGAAGCCTTTAACCCCAGAGGGTGACCTGAGGGTGTTTGAACTATGCTCAGGATCCCTTTGAACCTCGAAGGATGACCCGAGAATTGCTGTGATGCGACCATGCTCGGGAGCCTTCAACCCCGGAGGGTGACCTGAGGGTGTTTGAACCATGCTCAGGGTCCTTTTGAACCCCGAAGGGTAACCCAAGAGTCACTGTGATGGGACCATGCTCGGGAGCCTTTAACTCTGGAGGGTGACCTGAGGGTGTTTGAACCATACTCAGGGTCCTTTTGAACCCCGAAGGATGACCCAAGAGTCGCTATGATGGGACCATGCTCGGGAGCCTTTAACCTCGGAGGGTGACCTGAGGGTATTTGAACCATGCTCAGGGTCCTTTTGAACCCCGAAGGTGACCCGAGAGTCGCTGTGATGGGACCATGCTCGGGAGCCTTTAACCCTGGAGGGTGACCTGAGGGTGTTTGAACCATGCTCAGGGTCCTTTTGGAAAACTGCTATGGGGGTTTCTTGCACCGGCCCCGGAGTTTGACTCGGGGCCACCTAGGACACAGGACTTGAACCTCCGAAGGTTTCTCGCGCCGGTACGGGGTGTCTGTGTCCCTTGGGCAGCCAAGGTCCTTACATTGAATTGAATAATGGAACAACAAAATTTAAAAACTATTTTTATAATCATTTGTTTGATACATCTATCATTGGTAATATCGACAGAGATTACTGATGTTCCAAGTGCGTGGAATCGGCCATCCATCGATCCCCTCCAGTTTGTAGGCTCCTTGTGAATCTCGAAGGATGCCCCGAGAGTAATTGGGATGGGACCATGCTCGGGAGCCTTTAACCCCGGAGGGTGACCTGAGGGTGCATCGACCAGGTTCAGGTTCCTTTTTTCTTGTTGCTGACGCTGGATTCAGTCTTTGTTGTCGACGATGGAGTCAGTCTTCCCTGCATGACATTTCCAAGTATCAATGAAAGAAAAATACTGCCTGAGCATAGTATACTTAGCTTTTGTAGCTTTTTGGCTTTTGCATCGTATTCGATGACGCTGGGGTCAGCATGGAGTCGGGAGATAGAGCTTTACCTAGCTCTTTCTTTGAAGAGATTGATTGCCCTTGGTGCTGAAGCCTGAGAGCAACTAGAACAAAATCCGTAAAAGGTCCTGGGCTCGGTTTGGCTTTTGGGTGCAACAGAGAGAAGGAGAGAGAGGGAAGGCGGGGTCAATAGTCAAAGCCCTTTGTCCTCATCTTCCTTCTTGCATTAATTGCACCAACAGCTCTCGGCTTACTACCACTAGAAATTAAAATGCCCATAAATGCTTGAGGTGATGGATAATGTCTCAAGCTCATCCCTTTTGGAAATTATTCGGCTACCCATGTTGCAGTCTACCTGATTGTTGAGCCTTTGAGTGAGCTCTTCCATCCGCCGGTGTTGTTCATCCAGATGCTTCTTCATCTAAGCACCAGATGATTAAGGGGAGGAGTGGCTGCTTGAGCGGGGGTAGGAGACTGCAGTCTCTTGAAAGCTTCACGGTGGTGGTGCTTAGATGATGCATGATGGTGATAACTTCTCCCTGAGGAGATTTTTTGCAGATGAATCGTTGACTAATTGGTGCAGCTATCACGAGCGATGTGAGAGGCTTGGGTGCTGCTGAGCGGCCACCGAGCGTTGCTTTTGCAGTTCATGAACTGCTGCATTCAAGGCTTGAATTTGTTGATTGTGAAGATGGCCAGCTAGTTAATTAGAGCAGCTGAGGTTGGTGGTGAAGGAGGAGCAGAGAGGGTGGTCTTTTGTTACTTAGTGCGATGTGGATGCCTCCCGGCATGATTGGCGAGGACCTTTGGCATGCGCATCACCACCATAGCTATCTTAGAGGGGACAAAGACTTATAGCTCAAGGAGACAGAGCTTTCTTTCCTTCAGTGCATCCCCCCTTCCTGGCGCACCAATCTGTTGATGCCCGATCACTTTGAGCTGGCGTCCTTGAGCATCGACTGTTCCTTCATAGAAATATCGGGGTCCTTCCTTTGTCCTCAAAGCCTGCAAGAAGTCCCACAGCCGGGTATTCCGGTGGGGACCCTCCGACGCTCAAGTTAGTGACCAGGGCAATAGCCGTGAGCTTGAGGAAGCTCAAAAGAGAAAGAGGGAGAGGCTCAGAGAAGAGCTCTCTATGAGAAAGAATGAGTGTATGTTATTGTGGGTTCGTGGAGTTACCTGGTCGGGGGTCCCTCTTACCCCTTTTATTTATCTTTGGACTTTGTCTTTTTCCTGAGAAGCTTGGAGCCTTGTCTTTTAGTGGGAATGGGTCACGTGGAGCCTTATGATGGACCATGACTTTTGGGACTTATCTGGTCTGAGTGGTTGAGGGTGTCATGATGACTGAGGACTTTTGGTAAGTGAAATGTCTGTGAGACCTCAGATGCTGCCACTTGTCAGAGCTTTTACGAAGATGCCTCTTCTTGGTGGCATGTCAGAGTTAAAAGTGCCATCCTGTCAAGTCCTGATTTCGCCAGTGGCAGAACAACTAGCTGTCCTGTCAAGTCCTGATTTCACCAGTGGAAGCACAGCTGGCTTCTTTTGATACATCAGACTAGAGTACTTGTTAATAGCCAGAGGGCCTTTATGAAGATGTTTCTTCTTAGTGGCATGTCAGAGGGCCTTTATGAAGATGTTTCTTTTAGTGGCATGTCAGAGCTACAGGTGTTGTCCCGTCAGAAGTGGGTGATGCTAGTCTGTTGTCTATCCCATACACTTTTCTATGCGTGCACGAACAATGGTGGAGCTAGGTATGTGGGCTTCATGCAAGTAGGTTCTTGTGCTCCTAATCCTCCTCGCTTGTCGGGAGTCGGGTTGCTGCGGTCTAGAGTGGGACAGCTAGGAGCCGTCGAAGATGGAAGCCGGGAAAGGCCATTGAGGAGAAAAGGCCGTTGAGGACTTCCTTAAGGTTAGAAGTCGGGCTTTTCTACGCCATCTTTTATCATGCATGGGACCAAAAAAAGGGAGTCTTGGCTTTTATAAGACTATAAATGCCCTGGCACATAAATGCAATAGGGAGCCGTGGAATTGGAAGTAAACCACCTAGAAAGGTGGCCTAGGATGGCCGTTGAGGAATAGGCCATTAAGGAATAGGCCACCTAAGAAGGCCGCCTAGGATAGTCGTTGAGGAATAGGCCGCCTAAGATGACCATTGCCGTTGAGGAAAAGGAGGACTTATTTCTCTCTTCGTGGTCCGTGACTTGACATTGAATGCTCTATTCCATTGAATGCTCTCCAATAAATGCCTTGGAGGGCCTTTATAAGACCTATAAATGTGCACATAAATGCCGCCTAGGATTGCCATTGAGAAGGATTGCTGCCTAGGATGGCCGCTGAGAAAGGCAATTGAGGAAGAGGCCGCCTAGGATTGCCGTTGAGGAAGAGGCCGCCTAGGATTGCCGTCTAGAATTTCTTAAATGCTCTCCAGGCCATTGCCGCCTAAGATTGTTATTGTTGAGGAAGAGGCCGTCTAAGATTGCTGAGGAAGAGGCCGCCTAAGATTGCCGCTTAGGATGAAAGGCCGCTAAGGATTGCCTTTAGTGTCTGCACCATTAAATGCTTCAGCCCATTAAATGCTCCCCAAGCCATTGCCGACTAGGATTGTTGAGGAAAGGGCCGCCTAGGATTCCTTCCGTGTCTACACCATTAAATGCTCCCTAGGCCATTAGGATTGTTGAGGAAGAGGTTGCATAAGATTGCCGCACGGCGATTTCCTTTCGTGTCTGCACCATTAAATGCTTCAACCCTTAAATGCTCCCCAGGCCATTGCCGCTTAGGATTGTTGAGGCAGCCTAGGATTGCCTTCCGTCTTGACTATTGAATGCTCTAGCCTATTGATTTGAGTATGGGACACTAATGAAAAAATGTGGCCCTTGGGAGAGCCCACGCGTCACGTGGCTCTTTTTTCCTTTTGTTCTCTTTCTTCGTTATGGCTGGGCACTTGTTGCAATTGGAAGCAAAGCCGTGGACTTGAAAGCAGAGACTGGGAGCTGTCGTGGCTGTTGTGGGATGTGGCCGCTGTGAGGGGCCGTTGTACATATTTTCGCTTGAAGATAAGTATTAGGAGAGACCATTGTCGAGTAGAAAAATATTAAGAAAAATATTGCGTTTGATTTTTTGATTTGAGAAGGCATTTGAGGAAAACGTTCAGGAACAAGCTGCTGTTGTTGCTCATGGGCCTGTTAACTGGCCCATCAATATATATATTCATTCATTCAGCGATCATGCTTAGAAAGCTATCATGGTGCCAAACATGGGCATGGTGGGTTCAGTGAGTGGTGAAGAATTTGAAGTCATTGTGGAAAAAGTTAAGCTGCTTCAGCCAGGAATCTGCAGCATTGTAGAGGGAGACAATTCTTTCATCATCTCCATTTTCAGGATTTATCCAAATGTTCCCCTGTGCCCTGTAAGTGGCGAGGCCGAAAGGGTGAAGAGTGATGCGGTTGCCTTTTTCTTCAAATTGACTACTACTCTTCCCTCCTATAGCGTAAGGCACACTTGTTGCAACGCTCCCCTGCATATGATCTGCAGTGCAAGAGCATCACAGGAAAAATGTCAACTAAAACTTAAATCACACACACACAAACACACGCCCCTAAATGAGAACCATAAAAAGAAAAGGACAAAGTCCCAACATTCTTGTTACATTAAATTCTCATAACATGTAGATCAGCTGACCAAGAGTGAACAAATTCTAAAGGTGCAAATTTCCAACTAAATGTTGGTTTTGGATCCAAACCTCTCTGCTGCACTGACAGAACAACAATTGGCAAGGCTTGCAATTAGAAACAGTAACATGATAGTTTAAAAGCAAGTATTCCAAAGAAAGGGTAATATAAACATAAGAAAAAGTCAGTAACTGAATCAAAAAATACTGGTCGGTTTTGGCTTGAAAATGGTTTACATGCCAGCAGATGGTAATAACATGTCAAAGAGAATATAAACAGCTAAAAACCTGTCCCACATGAGGGCTTGAACTGGCTGGCTAGGTTTGCAGAGAATTTTTTAGATCTTTCTGGGATTATACAGAAAGAAAAGTGACATAGATACATATCATATTTATTAAGAACTGCATGATGGCATATCATGTTGTTCGCCACTAGATAATACTTTAGTATAAGCACCTCACAATTTTATTTTCAAGTGAGATTACCATTCAATTTTCCTGCAGCAAAAGTCATAAGTTAAATTTGTGAAAACCATAACTTCTGATAAGATTTCATATGCCCATATTGGATGAAAAAAAATCATTATTTGAACTAAGATAGAGAAGAATACATTTAAAAAAAGAAAAAAGAAAAAAAGAAAAAGAAAAATACCCTTCAGGTTAGCCAAGAAGAGGTCTTGATATCAAGAATAAATTATCATTTAGGCAAGTCAACTCTGAAAATGGATATGAATTTAATGCTCACAACAAATTGAATAGTAATTCTAAAGTAGAAATTTCAAACACATGTCATAGCTAAAGTTAATCATAAAGATTCCTTGGAGAAGCATTCATATGCCTAATAAAGCAAACTCAAAAGACATTGATCTGCATCGATCTTTGAAAAATAGAAAAAGCAAGAGAAAAAAGGACATCGATATAAGACTCAACCCTAGGTCAGACAGTATGCTTTTTAATAAATTAAATGGAGAAGTCTCTGTCTTCTCCATCTTCCCATCAAAAAAAAAGAAGCATGATCTTCTTTCTTTATTTTTCATGTATATTCTAATTTTCTGCCTTTTAATAAAATTAATGGGGAAGTCTCTTACTTTTCCATCTTCCCATCCAAAAAAAAGAAAAAAGACAGCATGGTTTTTACACTTGAATAGCATCTCTACATTAAGTAGAACTCATTTGATCGAATGAAGCAATCAAACATATAAATATAAAGACAATAAAGCTTCTATTATTACTGCTTATGGCACACCGTGAATGACAGGGATGTGGTCTCCAAATAAAAAAGGTAAATTTATGATGCTTCTATTATTACTGCTTATGGCACACCTTGAATGACAGGGATGTGGTCTCCAAATAAAAAAGGTAAATTTATGATGGAAATCTTTTTTTGCCACTAATTTTTGAAGCATTCATTCTCACAATTCCCCAAAGATTTAGATAAGTTCACCGCAACCAAAGATGTCTTGTACTCTCTAGGATTCAACTAATGCTTTCAAGCAACATGAATTAGGTTGCAAAATTGCTCACTAAGGAGGTCTAAGTCACTAAAGAAGATGTGATTTGCATCGCAAGAAATTTGCATGGTTCATAAGAACACAAATCAAAAGTTTATTACTGACTCTTCACAAGTTTGTGAAATCAAATGTGGAAATATTGACCCCTCATTTGTGCTTTGTTTAAATCAAAAACTGCATCACAATCCAGGATTCTATTGAAGATCTAATTACAGTATTAACAAAACCATATGTAATGGAAATTAAAGGTCACCCTGTAAAACACACCAGACAATACGTGAGGTTAATTACGCCATGATTTCATCGTTATTCACAAAATTAACTACTCAACAGCCAGAAGAGGTTCAGTTACATCTCAGTGTCACAGTTGCTTACTAGATAATCCATAAGGGTGACTTACACAGAATAGAGGAAACAGAATCTAGTGACTACAATTTTAGTAATTTTATGTGAATACATAACAGTCACAAAGGCCTACACCAAGTAAGGCAAGGCAAGCTCTTCACATAGACTTTATAGAACAATTGTAAAGTGAAGCATCCAGCTGACTTGAAACTAGTGTTCATAACACGAGAACATATGAAAGAATGATGGAGCATGATCACCATCTAACTTTCAATCAGCTAATTTAATTAATACAAATCAAAGTTTTAAATCTTATAGGATAGATGTGTCCCGATTTTTTCACAGAACAAGATTTCTCATGTCTTATCTCGTTTCGGTCTTTGACCTGGTTAAATATCTTAATACTTGTTTGGAATGGTTTTTTCTTAAAACAAATTATTTGTGAACTTTTAGTGTTTTATTTGATTTTTAAATATATTTAAACTTTAAAAGTTATATCTTTATAATAAATTAGATATATTTAAAATTAACACTATAATATATTATGGTCCAGACAGGATGGGATGGGATGACCAAGATGAGTCCCAAAATCTCTTTAAGACGAGACATCCGACCATCTTGGGTCCTATTTTGCCGAGATTTGAATCATTAGAACAACTTACCAAACGAACATTAAAGTCAAAATTTTAGCTTTACTAAGAGGAATTAGACATAAAGAGTGCCAATTGGCTGAGTTGGTAGTCTCATCTTGATACAAAAGCCTTATGTTTGATTCCTAGTTTATTCATTAAAATAGATGGACCTCCAACCCTCCTAACAAGACAGACAAGTATGAAGTTAGACCGAAAAGGAAAGTATTTGCATAAGTTTTTAGCCTAGTGAGGTTGTTATTACCAAGAGGACTAAGGGTTTTACGCTTGTTTTTGCATATTACAAGCTCTTATTAAATAATTTATAATACCTATAACTACTTCCTAATGTTTCAATTAAGGAAAACTAAACCGACTCAAAACTATCAGTTTGGGGCAAACTGAATCATATTGACCAAAAATTAGATTAGTTCAGCCTTTTAAAATGGTTCATTATGACTTATTGGATTCAAGCTTAACCCGTTAAAAAATAAAACATTGCTGAGGGTTCAAATTCAACCTGTTTAAACAACGATCCAATGAAAGAAAAAAAAAAAACTTTGCCAAAGCTTTTCGATGCCTCTCCTATGAAATGAAACCCTATCTTTACTCTTTCTACCTTGTTTTATCCATCAGAAAGAAATTCTATCACCATTGAGCTACCAGTACATAAGAGATCACCCCCATATGTCATCTGCCATTGTCTACTGAGAGAGAGAGAGAAAAGAAAGATGGAATTTCCTGTCTTTCATCATTGGGAAGTTGTTGTCATTCATCGACCCCAAATCATCCTTCGTCCATCAAAAGTAAGTTTTGTTCCTATCTTCGTCTCCTCTCTCCTTCTTTTTCTCTCCTTTTCTCTCCTCTCTCCTTTCTTTCCTTGATTCGTCATGATTCATTATGGTACATAACGGTACTGTACCAAACTAATCACCAACACCAACCAATGCTTTAGTTTCAATGAAACTATAGTTATGGAATCCTTTAATAAGAAAACCATCTGATTAAGTATCTAGGAACACTTTGACTATTTGGAAACTATTTATTATCAAGTTGTAACATTCGTTGTAAACTAACTATTATTAAAGACTAATCAGTAGGAGTAGATGCCACTCAATCAAATGAAGGAAGTGAAAATAAGCCTTAAAATAATTTAAAGTAGACTCAAAAGAATGTACCATTCAGTATCATAGGAATGCTTTGGCCCAAAATTCGAGGTTGTGGATATGAGAGCTCCTAACATGATTATTGAACCTAAGAACTTAATTTAATAGCTCATCTGGTATTTTCTTAGGAAAGGGTTTTCGACAAAAAAATTTTTCTAAGACCAATTTTTCTAGAAAAAGTTTCGTAGGGAAATAAATTTGACCATATTTGGTTGACAAGAAATTTGTATGAGAAAATAGCTTTAAAAATATTTTCCTACATTTGATTAGAGAATTTTAAATAGAACAATGCCAATTGATTATAATAACCCTAAAATAATAATTGTATAGGAAGTAGGTAGACATTAACTCCACCAAGCCATTTTAAATAGAACAATGCCAATTGATTATAATAACCCTAAAATAATAATTGTATAGGAAGTAGGTAGACATTAACTCCACCAAGCCCGGGTAAAGGAGGAGGGAGGGCTACGTTAGGTAGCTGACAACTAGCGTAAAACTCTGTTAGATCTCTTAAAATATGAATCAACTAAATTAAACTATGCAAACGGCTAATACATCCCCGTTAAGAGACAGAGAAAAGTAAATATAATATGCTTAAAAGAGACTAAATGGATAGATGAAAGATCTAGAGAAATTAAAGAATATAGAATATAAATTATATTACACTGAAAAACATAAAAATAGAAATGGAATAGAAATAATTGTAGACAGAAATTTTAAGAAATATGCTGTTAAGGTAAGTAGGAAAGAAGACCGGATTATATCACTAAAACTTATAATTGAGAATAATATAATCAACATAATCAGTGCATATGCATCACAAGTAGGATTAGACTAATAAACTAAGACACAATTTTGAAAAGACATAGATGAAGTAATGCAAGAAATACCATAAGAAAAAAGATATATATGGAAGAAGATTTTAATGGACATGTAGGTAAACGGAGGGATGAATATGAAATGGTACATATAGAATATGGATTTGGAGATAGAAATGAAACTGGTGTGAGCTTATTAGATTTTGTAGTGACGTATGATCTAATAATAGCAAATACGTATTTCAAAAAGAGAGGTAAACATTTAATAACATTTAAAAGTGGATCTAATAAAATTCAAATAGATTTTTCTTAACTAGAAAGGTAGATAAAATAATATGCAAACTGTAAAGTTATTTTAGGAGAAAGTTTAATTCATAACATAGAATAATGATAGCAGGCATATAGATAAAAATAAAATATAGAGTAAAATGTAAAACTACTAATCCAAAATTAAATAATAAAATTTGAAAGAAGAAAAACTAGAATTATTTAAGAAAAAGTTAGTAAGAGAAATGACTATGAATATAGATAGCGATCCCAACTTAATATGAAAAAAAGCAACTAAATGCATAAAAAATATAGCAAAAAAAGTTTTAGGAGAATTAAAAGGAATAGGACTAGTAGGAAAGAAAACTTGGTGATGGAACGAGAAAGTTTAAGCTACCATCAAGCTTAAAAGAACAAACTACAAAATTTGACAAGAAGCTAGGGATGAAAAAAGTCTTAAAAAGTATAGCAATACAAAAAAAAATAAAAATAAAAAAGCGATAAGTAATGCCAAACTAAAAGCTTATGATGATTTATATAATAGACTAGATACGAAAGAAGATAAAAAGACCATATATAAACTAGCAAAACTAAGAGAAAAAAAGCAAAAGATTTTGACTATATTAAATGTATTAAGGATGAAAATAAAAGAGTTTTAGTAAAAGAAGAAGAGATAAAGAATGATGAAAAAGTTATTTTAAAAAATTATTAAATAAAAATAATTTAGTAAATTTAAGGGTAGAAGGATATGATAACCTAGAAGTAACAAATGAACATAAATTTTTTTGTAAATTTAGCATGCTTAAGGTTAAAAAGGCTTTGAGTAAAATAAAAAATGCAAAGGCATTAGGGCCAGATGTGACCTCTATTGAGGTTTAGAAAGGCTTAGGAGAAATTGGAGTTATATGGTTAACCAATTTATTTAACAGGATTGTAGCAACTAAAAGAATATCAGATATTGAAGAAAAACATATTAATACCCATATACAAAAATAAAAGAGATATTTAAAACTATGCAAATTATAGAGGGATTAAACTAATGAGTCATAGAATAAAATTATGGGATCGAATAATAGAAAATTGAATAAGAGCTGAAACTTTGATGTCAAATAATCAATTTGGATTTATGTCGTAATATCGACCATGAAAGCTATTTATTTATTAAGAAGATTGATGGAGAAGTATAGAGAAAAGAAAAAAAACCTTCATATGATCTTTATTGATTTAGAAAAAGCATATGATAAAGTACCTGAAGAAATAATATAATAAATTTTAGAGAAAAAAAATTACCAAAAGGTACATAGAATTAATAAAAGATATGTATGATAAAGCAATAACTATTGTTAAAACAACAATAGGAGAAACTAGTGAATTTTCAAATACTGTAGGTTAACATCAAGGATCTGCCTTAAGTCCGTATCTTTTTGTATTATTTATGGATGAATTAATCAAACATATTCAAAATGATATCCCATGGTGTATGTTATTTGCAGATGATATAGTGTTGATTGATGAAACTAAATCTGGAGTAAATGTTAAGCTAAAAATTTGAAGAGAGACTTTAAAATCTAAAGGTTTTAATATTAGTAAAACTAAAACTTAATACATGAAATGTAATTTTAGTGAGAGTAGAAATAGAAATAAAAAAACAGTGAAGATTGCAAGCTAAAAGATACCAAGGAGTAAAAATTTAGGTATTTGAGATCAATTATCCAGCAAGAAGGTGAAATAGGTAAAGATGTGAATTATAGAGTTAAAGCAAGATGGATTAAGTGGAAGAGTACTTCGGAAGTATTGTATGATCGATGCATTCCATTAAAATTAAAAAAAAAATTCTATAAAATCGCTATTAGACCAGCTATGCTATATGGAACAGAGTGTTGGGCAATACTAAAATAATATGTGAATAAATTAAGTGTAACAAAAATGTGCATGTTAAGATGGATATCTGGTAAAATATTAAAAGATAGAATTAGAAATAAACATATAAGAAAAATGATAGGAGTAGCCTTAATTGAAGATAAAATGATAAAAAATCGATTACGGTAGTTTGGACATATACAACGAAGACCTTTAGATGCTTCAGTTAGAAAGAGTGATCTTTTAATAATTCATGGTAAAGATAGAGGTAGAGGTAGACCTAAACTAACATGGACAAAAATAATTAAAAAAGATATAACTATTTATAATTTGAATATCGACTTAGTCCTAAATAGAGTAGAGTGAAGGAAGCAGATTCATGTAGCTGACCCCATGTAGTTGAGAAAAGGCTTAGATAAGTTGAGTTGAGTTGAAGTAGGTAGACATTGAAGGGAAATAAAAAAAATATTGATGGATAGTTTTAGCCTTTTGGTGCCAATTTTTTTTTAATGGGAGGAGAAAAGAGTTTGGAAAAATAAACTCCACCTCCCCGGTGGTATTATTTTTTGGTGAAAATGGAAAAAAGTGTGTGGGCTCCACACATAATCTTCCCTCCCCCTTCTAACCAAACATAGGAAAATGGTGGAAAAATTTTCCACACTTATTTTCTTCCTAACCAAATGACCCTTAAAGAATATGGCCACTACGTGTCTTCATTTTTTTCAAAATAATTGAGATGTTCTCTTCTTGCATATTGATGTTGAGCTATCCAGAATTTTAAGGGTGATCAATGTGTTGCTCCTTAACCTTGATGATTTTATCATGCCAACAAAGTTTCTAGCATCCCAACATCATTAATTATGATCAAATGATCAAGCATAGCTAGGCCACATTAGATTTGTTGGAATGGGAATAGGAAGTGGTTATCAGTTTCCCATTCTAGCCCATTATTGTTTGTGCTAACCAATATAAACATGGGAATGCTAATTCCAACAAGTATTAGATTCCCTATAGAATGTATAGCAAAACATAAGGGGCTTTAATACCATTTTTTAGGTGTCACGTTATGTGGAAAGTTAAAAAGAAGAAGGTCCTAATCAATTAAGGCTCCCACCCAATGGTCACTCTATTCTTTCCAATGCCTATTTCATCTTTCCATCTCCCTCTTCCTCTCTTTGTCTTTATTATTGTATGATATATTGATGCCAATATGTATGAAAAAGTTGCATATGAAATGTAAGATCTCATTCCTCATATCCATGCCTTGGAGAAACCTTTCTAATAACCTTTGCTTTGATTGTCCAGCAATCCTAGACTCGTCCGAGCAAGGAAAGCAAAATCAGTCATTCCTGATGATTGCCAAGAATAGATAACCCATGAATGGAAAAGCCATTAATAATTCCCATTCTTGACAATTGAATGTGAATTTAATCATCCTCACATACATGACAACAAAATCTATACTATATGCTTGACCTTCCAATAAATCAAGATCATTGTCAAGATAATCATGGCTGATGCAGTCTCCATGGCAGATTGACTTCAAAACAATTAGTGTAGTGACAAGTTGGTGTGATAATATAGGAAATATTCCACACCAAATAGATAAGCATGGCCTTTTTTTTTGTGATTCAAGGGAGGTAAAACCACCTGGAATTTGAGAAATGATTGACAAATATTGTATGAGAAAAATAATGGGAAGATTAGAAGCTACAGGTGCAAGCAGTGATAACAGAAAATTTAAACAAGTAAAGGGGTTACTAGAGAAGAGACAGTGTTGCCTTTTATCATTTCCCTAGAGTCGTGTTTTAAGTGCTCATCACAATGAATGATCTCCATGAGAAAGTGAAATGGCTGGTCATGTCAATGGTTTAATCAGAACTGTTGACATGCAGAGATCATGCATAGTAACTAGTCAAACTACCTTGCAATCAAATCAATGGGATCATATGTATCATTAAGCTATTTATGGTGGATCTATTGCCATAATGCTTCTCAAACTCACTATGGCACCAAGAATAGTCACCATCTTGTGCCATAAAACCATGCATATAATGCAAAATGCATGTTTCTGCTTGTCCACAGTCATTCCATGCAATCCAGCAAATGCCAATCCCAGATAATTGTCGTTGCATGCACAACTATGCACTGCAAGTTCTAACTAGAAAAATTTGATCAACTTCCTAATTGACTAAATACAAGGAAAGTGTGTATAACTGGTAGAAGTAAAGCAGATACAAAGAGTAAATGCACCACATAGTTATGTTTTAGAAGGATAAGATATCAGTGTGCAATATCATGTTGCAAAAATGCATGATTCTTTACTTGTGATCTAATGATGTTTGTGGTATTTGTGCTACTTTTAATTGAAATGGATCCTTCTTGCAGGTCCAGACACCCCAAATAATTGCTAATCCCTGCTAAGGATCTACACAACTAACAAAAATTTTTCTAGATCTTTTCCTTCACTTAGCCAATCCTATAATTTTTTCCATAGAACTCCTTTCCATATATACCCTGTCATTAGTTCTCTCAAACCTAAGTTTGAGATCTATGTGGGCACATGTTTAGTCCCACATCAGTCGTGCACTAGGGAGATATTGGAGCTTTTTTTTAAAACCGGTGTCATTTGACACCGGTTTTACATGTTTGGTATCATGACCAAACATTTTGTGAAAAATGGGTTAAAGTGAAAAATGCGATTTCAAATGACGTTTTCCATATCCACCGTGGCACTTAAAAAGCGCAACTTGAAATGGCACTTTTAAAAGCACTACTTGAAGTGGCACTTCTCTAAGCCCCCTCCCACTTCTGCTCTCGGTTCCACTCCCGCACCTAAGGACTAGACACACTTGCCCATCGAGGTTCCCCATAGTGGATGTGAAAAACATCATTTGAAATGGTGTTTTTCACTTTAACCTCTTTTTTGCAAAATATTTGGTTCCGACGCAAAACGTGTAAAACTGGTATCAAATGACACCTGTTTTAAAAACAGCTTGAGATATTGGGTACCTACAAAGAGATAAGGAGCCCAAATAATACAGTCCAGCTGGTCGTTTTAGGTGAGATCATGGATTGTTATAAATAATAGCATAGCATACTTGGTCCATGGTCCAATGTTAGCTAGGTTTGGCTCATAGCCTAGGTAGCTAGTGGATACTACAACATGAGCCCTTCTCGAGATAACAAGGATCAATTGTATTATTCATAAATAGATTTCACTGAAATTGGACCTTTAGCTTGATAAGAACACAAAGGCTTAAATAGAGAAATATGTGAGAGCTCGTGCGAATGTATGTTTAACCCTACATTAATTGTGTACTGAGGAGATCTTGGATATGTATATAGGGCCAAGTAATACAAATAATACCTTCTAACTAACCTTTTTTTCATGGGTTTCTATGTCATTATACTAGAAGACCTTACTCCATTTGTATCTTGCTAACCTTTAATTGGAGCACTAGACTATACCAATCCATATAAGCCATATGATATTATATAAATTACACCAGTACATCCCTAGTTACCATGCTAGTGCATGATACCAAATCCCACTTTTGCTAAGTAAGCTCCAAAAGGCATATCACGTGTCTATACAATATCTTGTCATACTAGTTTGTATTATATTAGCAAAATACCAGACCGAAACTTTAAACCTTGGCATAACTCAGCCAAAAGAATCTTCTGCTTGACCTTCTAAATCCAATATGTTTCTTGTAATTCTTCCTATCTTGGCATGGTTTCTCTCTCTAACCTCTTCTTCTCAATGAGTCTTCATACCATCATTTTTCATGAAATAGGAAGCAATTTGAATCCACCATGTTTCATGGCTCATCTAGGTCATGGGATACCACTCATCAAAGTAATAATCTTGTTTATAATTTTGGGTCACAAGAAATCATAATCCATGGAATCGAAGGACAATAGAGACGATTGGCATGCTCTTTGCCCATGTATTTTTGCCATATCTGAATGCTAAACACTCTAGTAGAGTTGCTGATTCAAATAAATTCCCCATCCCATGGAAAGAATAACATGTTAGAATGAGATAATCAGAGAGGAGAAAAAAAGAAGAAAAGGATTGGATGCCACAAATGGAACAAAGGCATTGAGGATGTTGTCGCTTAAAGATTCTGATGTTTAAGCAAGAATTATAATAGAGATGATTTAAGTCGATAAGCACTTGGAAACTAGTTAATTGGGTGAGGAAGGTCATAAAGATTGTAGTGAGTCTTGACTATCCAATTCAAGTGTTAGTTTACTTGCAATAGTAAGGGTACAAAGTTCCTTGTCCCTTGATAAGCAAGTAATTTAGATATTTAAACCCAACATAGAAATCAACTCGGCATTAAGGGACCAGTTCCAAGAATCCACTAATGTCTTAAATTTGTTGGCAGTTTTAGTCTAATGACAAAGTCATTCACTTGGAATGCCTCAAAAACTATTAAGAAACTCGAGAAATAAAAAAGAGGTTTTGGCCTAGACAAAATAAATGTTTCTAGCTGTAGGATGGATAGAACTAATTATTATTGAAGTTCTTCTAGAAGTCCTAATGATAAATAAAATGGAGAGTAAAGGACTAGATAGAGATAACAAGAAGTTGAGTTTCCTTGTGATTTCTTTCGTTGTATCAAAGTCAAAAACATGAAACAAGGTCGACTTTTACAGGGAAGAATTGATCACAAAGATAACTTGCTGTTATGTTTATGACCTTGACATTGAAAGAGAACCCATGAACATTTTAGTTGGGTACAAGTAATCAATGCACCTAAGGAAATCACAGACAGCATACAAAATCAGAGATCTTATCTCATCAATAAATGGCATCACTTTGTTAAGTATGAGATTTTCTAACAAGGTAAAGGTTAGAACATGAAATTAATCATAATAAAAATTCATTTCCTTTTTTAACCTGATCTTCTGTCTATTCATTTGGAAGGAAGCTTTCCTTATAGTATTCTCTTTGATAATGTAGTTTCTTCACTACCAATCAGGGGAATTCTTATTTGTGAAAGCAAGTGTTTAAATCTTGGTACGAGGGACTATCTTGATCTAGGGCTAGGGCAATACCGAGATGGACCAGGATAACACAATTTGTAGAGACTCAAAAACCTAGATATGTCCATGAATTCAGTCTCTAGTTTGGTACAATACCCATGATATGAACCAGGTCCTTAATCCTTGATAGAAAGTTTTACATCATTTATCAATTAACATTTGAATTGAATATATAGTAAACAAGAAATCTTTCATATGAATCTTATGTAGAATTAGTTATCAAAAACATCAAGGGGCGTTTGGTAGCATGTAATCTATCCAGATTACCGGTAATTTAAATGGAACCCATGTTTGGTGCATGTTTTGAATGACAATCTATCTTGTAGTGGTAATCTGGATTACCTCATAAGAGGTAATCCATATTAGCTTAAGAAATGGTGGTTATCCACATTACCAGAAATGTGGTAATCTGATAAATTATTTTTTGACAAAATTGCTCTTTTTCTCTTTTGATCGCTCTTGACTCGCATCCTCCTCTACCGACCTCGCTGGAACCTCCATGTCGAAGGTCCCGAGACACACCCTCTTCCATGGAGTCGGAACGCAGATCTCCGCTGCCCAGCGGCCCCACGGCATGTCATGAAACTTCTTTCGATCGGTGGCCTCCAGCATCATCACCGATCGCTTCGAATATCATTTATAAATATAAATTTTTTAGACATTATCATTTATAAATATAATTTTTTTAAATCAAATATATAATAATATATAAATTTTTAATAAATTAAATTTAGGGGTATTTTGAAAATTTGATGTTATATGACTGGTAATCTGTTTTCATACCAAACACAGTAATCAATATTACTGTTGTATTACTTATGTATACCAAACATAATAATCAACATTACTGATAATCTATCAAGTGGTAATCTATTTTGTAGGTAAACCACATTACCATTCAGGATTGCTGGCGATGCACCAAACGCAACCCAAGGGTTTTGTAAAGAGAGAAAATAAAAAATATTAGCTGTTATCATCGTCATCATCATTATATGGGTTTTCTCCCATCAAAATGAAGTTGACAATAAAGCAAAACTTTTATACAAGAAAACTCCTTGGAAGAGTACCTTAGGCAATAGAGGGACCGCAATGAAATTAAATGGACAACTAGTAGATAACAGACATTATTGATTGCCATTAAAGCTTATGCAAAAATTAAGATGACAACCGTAAGTATGATCGATACAAATAAGTATAAGAAGCATTTCAATCTTTGCCATAGAATCCCCATGACATATGGCATTCATACCTTCACCCATGTGTTGTCACTAGTAATGTACCTTACTTTACCTACATGGCCAAAGCCATGATATGGTCTAGCGCTAGAAATGGGCCAGGTTGAGCCAGGTCAAGCCATGCCCTAGCTCAAGCCCAGCTCAACCAAAAAATTGTTTTCAAGCTTTGAGCCGAGTTCAAGCCCAAAAATATTTTTAGAAATCAAATCAAAGCCCAACCCAACTCCCGACCCAAATTTAGCCCAAAACCCAATCAAGCTGACCCACAATAATCTATATGAGCCGAAAACTGGGTCAACACAGTCAATTTTCATTTTTAAGTATTTGCACAAAAATAAGCAATATTACACCTAATCACTCTAGAAAATTTGTTGCGATACGAAAAGCTATTTTTACACAATTGACAGAAAATTCAATATAAAATTTAAAAGACTTACCATATTTTAAGGCTTTGGGTTTGGATTCAAGCTAGATTTGGACCTGATTAATGGCCAACGCTTCGGACTTTCATTGGGTTCAAGTTTTGGGCCAAGTCCAAGCTAGGCTAAGCAATGGTCCAAGCTTAGCTCAAAATTTGTTGGCTCTAATTTTAAACTCAAACTTGATCCGAATTAGTTCAAGCTTGGCCCATGGTCTGGCCCAAAGTTGTGCTAGCCTAATGGGCCTTGGGCCAATCCAAGCCCACTTCCAACCCTAATATAGGCTAGTGGAAATCACTGGTTGGCAGCATCATGATACCTACCATGCCAACACAAGACCCAAACCAAGCATTACTAAGCAAAAGCAAGCGAAAAAATGTGCAAAACATTGTTAAGCTCAATATCGTGTAGTACCACATGTTATGATGTTGGTTTAACCACGTGCACCCTAGGAATCAATCATAAGGCATGTTAGCACCAATTCTAGTTAGCTATAATATGTGTATACTATACCAACTAGTATGAGCCAATATCCTTAGCTCCCCAATCCATGATCATGACTTAATTTATATTACATGGGAACTAATCACTACACGTAAGTTATTAATACCTACTAGCTAAATTTTTCTAGTTAGATATCTCGCATTTAATAAGGCAATAACATTACAATTAAAGATGTGTTATTATTACTTTTATCATCTAGAATTAATGCTGACTTCTAACACAAAAACAAAGAACATTGTTAATCCAATTGCAAGACATCACCTATAATGTCCTTGAAATTGATCCATATTCCCAAAAAGATGGCCCACTTAGTATTTTGTAACAAAAAGAAACAAGTGGTTGATAAATATAGGAAGAGAAAATTACAGGAAAGGAAATGGGTTGAAGATATAACATGAATGTGGCAAAGAAATTATAAGTTTTATAAATTCAGAAATGCATACAGTCCTGGTTCACAAGTACTTTGACATTTCAAATTTTGGTTTCAATTTTGATGACTGCATGCTTAAATTGATGATGACTAGAGAAAAATATATCTTTATGAAAAGAAATAGGAAATCAATAGAAATAAAAAAAATCAATTTAATGCATCTTTAACATGTCTATCGCAATACGCATTTACATAATGTTATGATAATAATCATATCATAAAGATAATCATACAGAACTGCATGAATGTTCTTAAAATTGAGAAAAAGAAAAATTATTGAAATTATTTGCTAACTGTGTAAAATACACAATTATATATAGAAAGTAAGAATGACGCAATGTCGATACATTTATAGATATCATTCTATTTAATTTTTATCATGCAGGTTCCATGTATTTCAACTGAGACCGTGTATTTTTGACAAGAAAATAACCTGGAAACAAAGTAAAACAAGACCTAGACATTAATATACCATCTGAGCATTTTGTTTCCTCTGTTAGGCTAACAAACTGAAACTTCCGTGGAGAGAGATTTCTGTTTCTGATGACATTCCATATTACGCTATCTATGTTGACAATTATAGTAGGAAAATGATTTAAGTGCGGATCACTTTCTGCAGGTTATTTAGTCATGTTCAAGTAATTTTTGAGCCTAAACCTGACCTCCTCACAGCAAAGATTAGGTTTGGGTCACATTTCACACTTCACTGAACTGACCAGGTAAGAAGCTCAAGGTGACCACTGAATAAATTTCAAAAAGAAAGCTTGAAAAGGAAGATCACTGGAACATCGGGTAATCTAAGTGATATAATAAAGTCTAACAGAGACAAACACACCTATTACAGTCAGACCTCACCAGATAAGAAGGCCAAGATTTTCACTGAATGAAATTCAGAAAGAAATCTTGTAGGAGATGAGGTTAGTTAGGTAATCTGAGCAAGAGACCCAGTAGCATCTAATGCAGATAGACATACATCAAGTAGTCACAAGTATCTGTTTTAAATATTTTCCTTATGAAATGCTTCTGAAAAATCTAGCCAACATTACTGCTTTTATTTTGCTATAATGAAATCCAGCATACCATAGCTGTCAGGATGTTAACTTAAATAAGACATGTTACTCTCAGATAGACATTCATGAATCCAATATATATAATATACCATTTTCAGGTGATCGTCCTCATCTAACAAGAGTTCACCTTCCTTGCAAGATATTTTAATAAAAGCAACAAAAAAATATAAAAGCATATTCACATGAGTCTTAGAGGATCAGGCTTGATTGCTGCACCAAGATCATGATCACCATGCAAGATGCAAAGAATAGACTTTTTGAATATGGAGTGGGAAGCCAATTTCATAGAAGTATCAGTATCCACCCATGTACTCTAGAAAAGTTTCTGTG
The DNA here is from genome assembly GCA_900491605.1 of Calamus simplicifolius. NCBI lineage: Eukaryota > Viridiplantae > Streptophyta > Magnoliopsida > Arecales > Arecaceae > Calamus > Calamus simplicifolius. Next base: position 666,742 of record UESW01004135.1, on the reverse strand, counting down.
CGGTATGAAGTTGATGATCAGAAATGAAAGTGAATGATCGAGCACTTGCAATCCAGCAGAATTCATCTATAAAATGCTCGCATAAAAACTGATGTGACTAGAATTTTGTTAAGAAAAGAAACGGTAATGCAAGAACTACCTCCAGTTTTGGGGAAAAGGAAATCCTACCATGGTTGGAAAGTGGAAAATAAATTTAGCTGACCATCAGTCAATGCTCTTTCACATGGATTACACATGTCCAACATGAGTCATAGTAATCATAATAGAGGCTCCCATGCAAAAACAAGAATGAGTAAGATCAAAGACAACAGAGAGAACAATATGAGAGGACAATTAAAGTCTTCTCATAAGAGACAAAGATCTTTAGTCTATTTGATAATTCCCTTACAGTGACTTCATTATACAAAAATGACAAAACTGTTTCGCTGTCAATAAAGTGAGATGTGATTTCTTTTCCTTTTTTCTTTTTTTTTTTTTTTTTTTTTTTTTTTTTTTGCAATCTATTGTTAACACTCAAGCAAGATATATTTACCAGTCATGACATTTCAAATATTATGGGATGTTAATCATCATCTGCTTTAATTCGATTTTAGCGCCACATAAAGCTATGACTCCACACTTTGTTCCGAGAAATTCCTTATCTTGTATCATCAAGTTAAAATGATAGTGTATCACATAAGCAAAAATTAACTGCATTTCATCATAGTGAAAATTTCATACAACTGAAAAGGAAATGATAGGAAAATTGCAGGCAAGAAGCTGGTTAAAACACATTTAGAACAAGAAAAAGTCGACAAGTCATTACAAGATAGATGTATGAAAATGAGATTCAAACTCGAAACATAGACAGATACCTGGACATGATGAGGAAAGACTATGATAAGTGAGGAAGCATGCCATCAGGTCCTTCATATTTGGCCTGCTAGGGATGTGATAAATAGGATACCTAATCAACAACAGAAAACATTAAAATTAGAAATTTTAGAAAAAGCTAGAATGTTCATCTCTGCTTCCCAATTGAAGAACAGAGAAACAAGTAAACAAAGAAATAATTCTTCTCCATTGCATCACTTAATCATTAGAAAGGCAACATAGCAACCAAACCAAACCGAATCTGGATGTCATTTTTATTTGTCATTCTATGGTTGAGATACAATTGATTCCTCTATGGAGAATCCAAGCCGATTCCAATCCCGGTCATGGATTTCAAAGTGATAGCAAGAAAGATTACAAGATAAATTTTCGCAATGCAGAAATTAAGCTCACCAGGCGACCGACATCCAGCTGGTAGGTGAAAGCTCGGCACTGTTGAAGGACATGAGGCCCGGATAGACGCTGCCCAACTCCCGGATCTAACAGAGCAAAGAATCAGACCACGAATAAAAAATAAAGTTCATCAGGAGGAGCACGTCATGTACCTTCTCCGAGAGCGGTCGCCTCCCATAAGGAGAGTCGTTCTCGTTAAACTCGAAGTAGAGGTGCCCGAACTCCTCTCGGGCTTGTCGGGTGCCTTCATGGTTGAACCCTGTGTCCTCCTGCGCGGCACGACCGCTGGGATCGACGAGCTTCTTGTACGCGATGCCGTTGCTCCAGCAATTGCTCGCGCCGTTCCTGTTCGACAGGGCATGCGATCGAGGTCAGTCCAGTGGGTCAGCTTAATTAATTACATCTCAAACACGAGAGTTGGATTGCGAGGAATCCATGGAGGACCTCGAAGAAGCGCGGGATTTGCACGTGTATATCTGGATGGCCGACAGGTACGGCACGTAGTACTGGTCCACGATCGCTCCATCGAGGAGGAGGATCTCAGCGCCGGCTCCGTAGGCGCTCCACTCTCTGTATTGGACCCAGAGGTCTTCAAGGTCGAAAAACTCCACGGCGTCGCTTCCTTCGGGGAACCAAAGTTTGCTCCAGCCTTGGAATGATCGCTGCATTCACAGCATACGTTATTATTATTGATAATTTTTTTTTAAAAAAAAAATCATCACCATCTTGAGACGGTTAGCTTTCACACATTCAAGACCAAGAAGAAAAACAAGGTTCAGTCTGGAAGGGAAGGGAAGGGAAGGAGAATGGGTTTTGAAACAAATTAAAATTGCCACTGATCGCATCAACAAGGAAAAAGAAAATCCAATACCATTCTAAGAGAGCTTCAATGGAAGAGAAGAAAATCTATTCTACGGCAGGATTTAAGAAAGCTTCAGTGAAAGTTTGCTCTCAACTAGTCCCAAGTATCCGGCCTCGATTGAACAAATATGCCAAATAAATCCCCATCAATCTATCATGCTTCCATGTCTATTCCAAGACACATATACATACCACTGGGAAAACAAAAAATATATATATCGATAAGAAATACAAATTAAATCAAGAAGAAAGGGAATAGAAAAGGAATTAGAAAGGAACAATCTCAACGCAACGAGCGATCGGCATTGGAGAAGGATGATCAAACACGATTAAAATAGCAAAACAAGCCAGGAAACGAAGAAAGAGGAGCGATAGGGGGGAAAAGATGGGATTTGAGAACAGAAAAAGATATATAGAGAGAGAGAGGACCTTAGGGAGGGTGCGCGTCGGCACGGAAGGGGTTGTGGAGTTGATGAAGGACTGGATGTTGGAATGTCCTCCTCGCAAGCTTGAGGCCATCTCCGTTTCCGCTATCCCTTTTTGTTATTAATAATATTGAATCACTGTCGCTGTCGCTGTCGCTCCTTTCTTTCTGACATAAATATTCTCTTAGTACCAGCGATAAAAATCAAATCTTTATACGAAAACACAAAAGAGAAAAGGGTACAGAAGAAAGAAACAAGAAGAAGAGGGACGGTAGATTACCAAAAGGATAGAAGACGAAAGGACGGGGGAGAAGAAAAGAACCGGAAGAAGCCCTTTCTCTGGCTATGTGGCGGAAGGGAAAGGAAAGTGGAGACTGAGAGCCCGTAGAATTCTGAATTAACCACTCTAGAGTGGCCTTAAATACTTAAATTAGGAAGGTAACCAGGAAAACACCGACCCACAGGAAATTAAATTTGGAAAGTTCTATCTTCATTCCATCAATGCTCTCTATCTCTTACGCTCAAAAACCATCCGTTATTATTCCATGGAGGAACAAATCGGAAAGGATAGTGTAAAAGATGGAAAAGAGGAAGGCAACCGAATGCAGGGGAGAAGAGCAGAGGAGGAAGGACACTTGGAAGGGGTTCTACGTGCTAATGCAACGCTTTTTAGCTCTTACGTTGTCCTTTTTGATGCTCCCGGCTGCCACTGAAACCTCCTCCTTCTGGTTTCTTCTCCATTAAAGCAAAACTGCCTCTCCTTCCTCCGCCAGATACGTGCGTCGTAGAAGGAGAAGAAAAGAAGAAGGAAGAAGAACAGGGGATGGAAGCCGGTTCTTCTTGTTTTTTGTCTCGCTCGACATGACCCAATGACAGCACCGTTGAGTTTGGAGCGAGGTGGCTCGGGTTTGACTTGGGTGTGTGTTGTGTTGGGCTGGGTTAAATTCAGACAAATGTCAACCAGTTGCAAGGCTTTAAATAAAAAGAAAGAAAGAAAAGAAAAAAAAGAAAGAAAAAAAAAAAAAAAAAAAAAGGAAAGAAGTTGAGAGGTTACTGATCTTATAGGGAATTTCCATTTGCACCGCTCATATTACTTATTATATTATTTTTCCTTTTTTTTTCTCCATAACCCTCTCTCTCCTTCCTTTCTAGCACCATCCTCTTTCTCCTTTCCTTTTCGTCTCCTTTCCTTTCTCTAGCACCCTTTCCTTCACTCTTCAGCATTGACCCTCTTCTAGCATCTCTGGCTCTTGTTTCTTTCCCTCTCTTTGGCACTGATCCTCTTCGGTCCTTTTCTCGGTGCTCTTTCAACATCATTCGATCAAACAGAACAGATAGATTAAGCCAAACAGAATGGGCCTGGTAAGCCAGGTCGAATAAAATAGCCTTTTTTTCAATCAAACAGGACCGAACAGAGGCTCTCTATTCGATCCTGTTTGATCGAACAATACCGAGAAAAAAAAAAGTTAGTACTGAAGAAGGAGGCGCTAAATCAATGCTACAGAGTGGAGAGGAGACGAACCGAAGGGGGACAGTGCTGAAAAGGAAAAGAGTGTGTGAAGGAAAAAGAAGAAAAAATAGTTTTAATTTTTTTTATAAAATATAAGAAAAATATAAAGAACAATTTGAACGGTGCAAATAGGAATTCTTGATCTTATATGGACGATCAAAAACATCGTTCTAATAACTTAATACGTTATGTCATTTCTTAGCTGCGTTTGAAGAACAGATTGAAAGGCAGCTGCATCGAATATGAAATTAATAAGGATAAAAAACTAAGTATTTTTTTAAAAAGAAAAAAAGATAACACATATTAAGGATAAAAAACTAAGTATTTTTTAAAAAAGAAAAAAGAGATAACACATATTAATTGAGGTAGGCCTCTTAAATTGACTATTATTTTATGCTTAATTGTTATTTACTAAAGCCTTCATTTTTATTTGTTATATTTCGACAGACATTATCCTTTCTTTAGTCCTTTAGGTAGTGTTTGAAATAGGGGATAAGAGGGGATATCCTCTAGTGTTTGAAATAGGGGATAAGAGAGGATATCCAGAGGATATCCCCTCTTATTCCCAAAAGCCATAACTATAAGGGATAGCAGGGAATAAAGTTAACCAAAGGGATAATCCATAGTTAACCATGGGATATCCCCTCAATTTATTCCCTAGAGAATGTAGGAATAGCTGGTTATCCCTTCAAATAAGAGTAAAAAAAGGTTATCCCATGGATTTACCTTTTTGCATTTGATATGATCAATGGGATAGCCAAGGGATATCCCTAGGGATAACCAGGGGATAAATTCTATCCCGTACACTTATCCATGGATAACATTTTTCCTATCAAACACTACCTTAGAAATCTGTACACAAAATGAAACTGTGCGCAAAAGGGTAGCATAATTATTTGAAATGACTCAATTAAAATGCTAATTATATAAGAGCTAAATATCAAATAGCAGTCAAACAAAACGTTGGATGGCAGATTAACGTTGATGTTGTTGGAATTATATATTATATAGATATAAGTCGTTTAAATAATATTTTTTATCTGAATGAAGCAAAAATGTTGTACACAATTTACTTTTTCTTCTTCTTTTTTTCTAATAGTAAAAATGTTAATCAATCCGGTTCATATCCTCATAAGTTTTTTTGGTATCTCAATATTTGTTGTAAATCTACAAAAATATAATTTAACCTTTAATTTGAGTGCATTGGATATTCTTTAATCAATATATAAATATAGTAAACGTAGGTTTTATTGGTCACGAGTATTCGAGGAGTGGAATTTGATGGTACTATTTAAATTGGAAATGAATATATATATATATATATATATATATATATATATATATATATATATATATATCTTAAGGCTTTGAATTTTGGCAAATTCAACCAACATTAATTAGGTGCACAGTATCAATAATATCTAATGAGGATAATATGGCTACATGTAATGGTGCCAAGTGTTCGTAGTGGATTTCATGCACCAAAAGAAATAATAATGATAAGTCATGAATCACAGAGCGTTTGCAGTTGAAAAAGAGAGTCTAAACAATTAGAATAAAATGCCTCTAATAATAACAAAAAATGAGAGTATAAGTGGCCTTGACGTGTATAATGAAGGAGAAAAAAAAAAAAAAAGTTACTTGACTTGGATAAGGGCATTCTTTTATAGATGATCTTTAAATTTAGTGATAGAAATGTAGAAATACACTGATCGTTCGTATCATGTCATGTTCTTTACAATGATAGACTCGAATCCTAAATGGAGTAATATGGACTATCATAAACAACACCTTTCATAAATGATTGATAACTTTGTCAATCAATCAAGGGCATGCTTGTCCTTTCTTGCTGTTGATACATCTTTAGCAAATCTATTGGCCAAAGATTCATTGTATTGATCCTATCAAGCATGCCATAGATGAAGTTTGTGTTGGGTGTGACAAATGGTAGCTATCTAATCTATCAGACTAAGGCTAGAGTTACACTCTATATCCTTAAGATAATTTCGTCCCGCAATGGTGCTCACGGTCAGTATGACGATTGTCTCCTCTTATTTTTGATGAAAGCAGCACTACAATTCACCAAAAATTCGAACCAAGAATGCTACTATCTTTTTAATGCACTATTGCTATACTACCCTTAGAAAAGTATGCAAATGCCCAAGAGAGAACTCAATTCGGAATGGAATTGGAATGAATGAAATGAAAGGGTCTAGGGTCCTATTTATAGGTTTTTAGGTGCCCCTTGTAAGCAACCCTACGAATTTAATTTAATTTGAATTCTTTGATCGGAGGATGTGAGGGTTAAGGGCTTATCACTCTTGATATGCCCTTTAGACATCGTGATCTTCAGATCAAGCGATCGGATAAGCCTTTTTATGATCTGAACGGTAGTTTCTCCGATCAGATAAGGCAATTCCATGATCGGATAAGTCATAACACGGCTATGATACGTCTTTTTATGTTCTCTTATCACAACGGCTTGATCGGAGCAATGCCTTATCTCCAACCGTACGATCGGACGAATGCCTTATCACCAACCATTGATCAATCGAAGGAGCACCTTATCACCAACGATCCTGTTGACTGGTCAACCGATGGGTGTGAGCCGTTGGATCGCGATCGCGATCGTGATTTGATCACCGCATCTCGACCCTTCATTCGATCGATCAATGATCAGTTCTGATCCTGATCCGATGATCAACAGTTAATTGATCTCAGCCCTTTATCTTGATCCGATCAGTCTCTACCGTCGGATCCTTCTGATTTAGAAAAAATTTAAAGTCCCTCAAGCTCCTCACGACGATGCGAATAAACCGACGGGTGTGAGTCGTTGGATCGCGATCGTGATTTGAGTACCACATCTCGATCCTTCATCCGATGGATCAATGATCAATTCTGATCATGATCCGATGATCAACGATCAATTGATCTCCTCCTGATCTAGAAAAAATTTAAAGCCCCTCAAGCTTCTTGCAACGATGCGCGCGCGAGGGTGATGCGTAACTCCACTTATGGTGAGCCTAAGGAACTTAAGCTTCAAGGAAGTGGTTTTCATATAAGTGAACCTTTCTTTCTTGATTTTTTTCGATGTGGGACTAAATGTTCCCATAATTTCTCATTCACATACATAATGAGGTAATGAGCTTTCAAGGCCCATTAGGATATTCAATGCCTATTTTGACCCATTATCCAATAGTTTGATAGAGAATAAATCACCATGCTACTTAGATGTTAACATATAATTTGAACGGTACTCTCTTTTTAGAGAAATTGCATTCATGTATACATGATATAATTTCTTTAGAGTAATAACCAAAAGTTTAAGCATGCAAGAAGGGACATAACACTATTGACTTATTTATGAAATGGATTCATGAGGGAGATAAAATGTAATAGCTAAATACGGTTGTCCATGTTCAAGTAGTTGTCAAAATGTCGGTAGTTCTATTGCTTCCAAGTGAGTGTAGAATAGCATTTATTGGCATCATTCGAATGACGTGCGAAAACTTCATTACGATTTTGCTATTTGGCTATTGATTAGACTACGTATAAAACAAAACCAAAAGAACTCATCCCAACCCAACCTTTTTTTTTTATCTTTCGTAGGATTTAAATTTCTCATCAAATGATAATATTTTAACTAGAAATAGTTGTGTGGGGACTTGCCGCGTCACAAAAATTTTAAACTTGATCCATCTGGAGATAATTCTTTTTCATTCAAGGGATTCAAAAACATTAAGACTAGGCTGATGTTCGAAAGAGGTTGAAGGTTGAATCATGCCCAATCAAATAGTATATGAGCCAAGCTTATGGCGGAGATTTTTTTGTTCAAAAATTAGTTTCCTTGTATCCAATTAAGCTATTGTATGCAAAACGTAACTACTTTAAAAAATGATAGATAAATTACACCATATCAATTGATTGTTTATTTTTTTATGGCTTGAGAATTAATTGTAAGAGTTATGGAGACCAAAAATAATTAATAGGCCATTAAAGAGGAGACCAAAGTTATTAAGAGACTTATGATTATTAAGCAGATGGTTAGAAAAGTAAAATAAGTACTATATATATATATATATATATATATATATATATATATATATATATATATATATATATATATATATATATATTGCGTGCGCGAATGTTTATTTTTTATTTTATTTTTTACATTTTGTTAAAGGTCAACATCTTGATTTTTTTGGCATAAAAATTACAATTTTTAAAACACTCAAACACCTTCGTTAATCAAGAAAAATATATTTTCTCTTAATTTGATGGTGATTTTGTGGTATCCAATGGGATTTGGACCATGTTTTATTTGCCTTTCGTTCCAACGCAAAAGGGATGCAGGCACCTCTTCGGTGCATTCACTTGCTAATGTAACGCCATCTACGATGGTCCCATAACTTACAAAGAAGAATCGTAGCATATCTCACACCAATGTTTTAAAAGTTGAATCGAATAATAAATCAACATTTGGATCGTAGATTAATCATTACGATAGAATAAATCAGTTTGATCGGATCAAATGATATTATAATTAATTTTTAATTTAATAATATTAAAAAAATAAAATAAAAAAAATTAATTTAAATAAAAAAATTAAAAATTTTAAAATTAAAATTGAATCAATTTTTAGAATTCGGTCGATTGGATAAATTTTTTTTATTTTAATAAAAAAAAGTTAGATCGTATTAATGGTTAATTTTTTGTTGGATCAGGACCGATTGAACTGATTCAGTTCGATCAACTGATCTCATTCATTTTTAAAATCATGCCTTGCACCACGTGAGCAATGTTTTAAAATTTGAATTGGATTGATCGGTCCAACCGGTCTAACCAAGAATTGATCATCAGTCCGATCCAAATTTATTATTAAAACTAACTTTTATATGATCTGATAAAAACCTAAAAAATCAATTGAACCATCAAGTTTCAACCGATTCAATTCATTTTTAAATTTTTTTTTAATTTTTTATTTAAATTATATTTATATTTTATTATTTTATATTATTAAATTAAAATTTAATTATAATATTATTTAATCTAATTAAATCGATTCATCCGATCGAATCAATTGATTCATCGATCAAATATTAAGTCGGTTAGTTATCCAATCCAAATTTTAAAACAGTGCACGCGAGACTTGGCTGACCGACGTGACCTCGCCCATTCATTCAAGCTCTGTCTTCAGCTTCTGTAACCGCCAACAGCGCTCTACTTTACCTTTATGACAGCGGAGCCGGTACACGTGTCCTTCTGACCTTTCTAGACTCCATCGATGAGTCTAAAAGGCCATCAGCTGGCACGTAACACGCGGCACGTAAAGAATATATATATATATACTAAAGATCTAATTAGCTGGCACGTGTAATGGCTGGCTGTGGATTTGAACGTGCCATCATGTGGATTGTGGAGTTTGAGGGCGTGTGTTTTGTGAGGAATTTCTGCGCGTCCGAAGCAAAAAGTGTCCTCTGACCGCCACGCTAGTACGGAAAGACAGACGTGGGAGGTGTGCACATGATTGTGGAGTTTAAGAAGGAAACGCGCCGCCGCCGCCGCATAACGTCGTCCTGCCAAACCTCGGACCGCGCCGTCGGAATGAATGGTCCGTCGGTCCTCAAATGACCAAAACGCTCTCATCCGTTTCTATTTCTATCAAAATTCCATTGGCATGGGGGAGTAGGCTAAAAATGGATGGGATATATCCTCTGTCCTGATCCAGATCTACATTTAAAGTATTATAAATTAAATTAGATTTACAAATTAAAATTCAACTAAATTTTAAATCAAATTTATTTTTTTTATATTCTTATATATTATTACCGTCGGGATCCGTCCTTCGACTCGAACGCAGTCGATCTTCAGTGGGCGGACCTGTGCACAAGTCCTCGCATGAGAGGCATTGGGGGTGGCCCTCCGCGGAAGACCCTCCGACGCTCAAGTCAGTGAGAGAAAATCGACGATCAACCAAAAAATGGGGAGGTGGATCTCTCCGAGAGACCTCTCTGGGGGCGGCCAATCGTGAGCTCTAGAGGGCAAGAGCACCGACGAGCTGCCGGCGAGAGCGGGAGAGCAAGAGTGGGGGTGTAAGCGCACAAGTGTGCGTACCTGAGAGAATCTGGGAGTGTCCCATTTATAACTGTCACTTGGATCTTGAGCGCCTTCTGAAAGGTTCGGATGTTGTTAGGATACGGGAGTGGATCGAATCAGATCGTTGCGGGGCTGTTGGGATCCGTATCTTGTCCGTTAGGGGATCGACGGTTGGGAGAGCTCCTTGATGGCTTGAGATCTGGTAGATGTGTAGGTCTTCGGCGGCCTTGATAGGTTCTAGGCCACTTCTCAGCATGATTCCTTGCCAGGGTGCCGTTACAGTAGGCTGAGGTTCTCCCACGTCAGGTTCCGCGGAGGTGGGTATTGGATCGTGGGTCGTTCAGCGAAGCCGGGTCATGGAGGTTCGGAAGAAGCGAACTACAGGAAGTTCGGGAGAGCCGAGCTATGAAGGCCCAGGAAGGCCGAGCCACGGGAGCCCGGGGAGGCCGAGCTACGGGAGCTCGAGAGAGGCCGAGCTACGGAAGCTCGGGGGAAGCCGAGCTATGGGAGCCCAGGAAGGCCGAACCACGGGAGCCCGGGGAGGCCGAGCTACGGGAGCTCGAGAGAGGCCGAGCTACGGAAGCTCGGGGGAAGCCGAGCTATGGGAGCCCGGGAGAGGCGAGCTACAGAAGCTCGAGAAATGCCGAGCTACGGGAGCTCGAGAGAGGCCGAGCTACGGAAGCTCGGGGGAAGCCGAGCTACGAGAGCTCGAGAGAGGCCGAGCTACGGGAGCTCGAGAAAGGCCGAGCTACGGAAGCTCGGGGAAAGCCGAGCTATGGGAGCCCGGGAGAGACGAGCTATGAAAGCTCCGGGGAATCCGAGCTATGGGAGCTCGAGAGAGGCCGAGCTACGGAAGAGGTTGGTCTTAACCTCCTCGCATGGGTATTGATGCAATGACGATTTTACCCCTCAACACATGCCCTCCACTTCCTAGTTCGAAGCGTAGGTTTGGGCATAGGGAGTAGAAGTCCAGGTGGCACGCTCCGGATGGGACAGTTTGGTTTAGACAGCTCTTGCAATGATGCCCTAATTAATGCGACAGGGTCATCGTGCCTTCGGGGTTAAGACTCCCCCACGAGTGATGGTTGGGAATACGCCACGTCGCGAATCCCGATCGATCCGGCGTTTGTCGAGGTGGTTCCGGACGCCTCGGGCGGGACGCCCCGTCTTCTTAAGGTGGCTTCCTTAGCGGGGAAGCAAAGCGATAGCCGTACTATATATATGCATGTTTGCAGCATCCTTTCATTTTGTTTTTGAGGAGTTTCGCCTTTCGCCCTTTGCAACACCCGTTGTTTTGCCTGGAGTTTTTCTCAGTTAAGATGACGATGAGTCCCGACGACGTGGCTTCAGAGATCGTCGCTGAGGATCTGGGAAGGATTCATCAGTGGTATGGCATGCCCTCAGATGTCGTTCTGCGGGCGCCGGAGTCTGGAGATAGAGTCTCGCGGGATCTGGAGTCTGGGGTCTTCGTTTATAAAGACAGCTTGAAGGCAGGTTTTCGTTTTCCTCTCCATCCCTTGGTGAAGGAAATAATGACTCACTATAACATCTGCCCAGCGATGGTGGCCCCAAACAGTTGGCGAAGCATCATCGGATTTATTTCAATGTGCCATCAAATTCAAATTGTCGCCACTCTTCCCCTTTTCCGCGCTTGCTACCATCTGATACCCGGGAGGAAATCAGAGTGGCCCTACATTGGACCTCGGAGGTCCTTCAACGTTATTATGGATAAGCCGTCCTCTATAAAGGGATGGAAGAGCCGGTTTGTTATTGCAGAGGGGAACATTGGTTCCGACTTCCCTCAGAAATGAGGGAACTTTGTTAGGGATGCGGAAATGCATCCAACTTTGTCAACGCAGGAGGAGAGGGATTTGGACGTCCTTCGCAATGGCCAAGTGTTTTTGGCCAACGACCTGTTATCGGAGGGAGCCCTTTTCGCAGCCGGGCTCAGCTCCCAGGACCCGCAAGGTGAGTCATCCCTTTTACGTTTTTCTTCGCTGTGTGTTTTCTCGATGAATGTGTTTGGATCCGATTGTGTGTGTTTCATTCTTTCAGCCAAGAGGTCGGCTTTGTCGAGCCTCGCCAAGAGGAAGAGAGGAAAGCGCCCAGGGGAGAGCAGCGGCGCAGACAGTGGTAGGCCTGAGAAAAGGGCTCATACCTCCGCAAGAAGCCCGTCGAACGCCGGAGCGATCATGACAGGAGTGCCGGGGGCGGAGAAGGATCCAGGAAGAACAGTTATGATCCCTTGCCCACTAGTGTTGGAGATATCGGATAGTTCAGACGAGGCTCCGTTGGTTCGTTTGGCCGTGTCCCCTATGAAAGAGGAACCGGCGACGGATCTGGCGGAAGCGATCATTTCTGAGGGGCCCTCCATCTCCGCGGGACCGCCATTGGCTCCAACAGGAGAGGGAGAGGAGACAGCTGCAGCTGAGGAGGCTCAAGGAGAGCTCCCTCTTGGTCTCTCTGTAGGGGAGTCTGGTAGCAGTGAAGCCGGGTCGCTCGCGGTAGTTCAAGAAGCGGGCCAGATAGAGGCTTCGGCAGAGCCTACAGGGGAGGCGCAAGAAATAGGCCAAACTGGGGCCTCGGGGGAGCCTGTGGAGGAGATGCAGATGGTGGTGACCGGGAAAGGTGCGTCGGAAGAAGGGGCGCAGCAAGGTGGGAGTTCCGCAATGGGGGCTCCCTCGAAAAAGATTTTGGGGAGGCTGGCGCTTGGGCTAGCCGAATTATCTGAAGAAGTCCAAGCTAGGGCCTTGATAGAAGAGGCTGGGAGGTTGGAGGCCTCCCGGACGGAGGTCGCCCAAGTTGGTCCTTTAGGCGGGGACGGTCAACCCAGTAGCTCGAGCGCTGGTGTTGAGGAGGCGTTTTCCGCCTTAATGAGGTCGGCCTTATATCCGGGTGCAGATCCTTCGGCGGACAAGTTCGCAGATTTGGAGTTGGTTGATGCTGCGTTTGGTCAGCAAGGCGTGGCTGAAAGTGTCCATCTCCTTCCCGATATCGACAATACGACCCTGATGAGGATGACTCGGGCCTATGCCTCGCGGGTGAGTTGCCATTCCTAGGTAGTGGATACATCCTGGCTGATTTAGCCCTCATTTATTCACTTTTTATCCTGCAGAGTGTTTTGCTTTCTCGGGCGATATGCTGGCGTTTGAGTTTGGCGACGGGGGCCAGCATTCAGGCCAGGAAAGACAACGCCGAGCTCCAATCGCGACTGAAGGTGTCTGAGAAGTTCGAGGAACTTATGGCTATCAGTGATAGAAGTTTGAAGGGGATAAGGGCGGCACACCAGGTTGCCTTGGCCGAAGTGTCCAAGCAAAAGCGCAGAGTGGAGGAGTTGCAGGAACTCCTGGCGAAGAACGAAAACGCGTGCTTGGAGCTGGCTAGAATTGAGTTGAAACATTCCGCGGAGGTGGCGGCGATACGGCGGGAACATAGCGAAAGTTTGGGTCGGCTGGGAAAGGAAGCTGCCGACGAAAGAAAATGCTTGACCAGAATGCTTGGCGAGGTGGAGGAGAAGTTGAAGCGGCGCGATGGCGAAATTGCTCATTTGAGGGAGGGCGCTAAATGGCACCAAGGGACGATAGTTCGGATGAGTAACGAGTTATCCCAAGCCCGGGAGGAGGTTGGAGCCAAACAGTTAAGGATCAATAATCTGCAGGAGAGAGTTGAGCTGATCGGGGCTGACAGGACAAGAGCCAGGGGTGAGGCTGAGGAGCTGACCAAGAGGTTGGCTAGACGAGAGGAGGAGGTACGATCTCATTTCCCCCCCCCCCCCCCCTTTTTAGCTTCTTCTATTGGTCTCTTGTGATGCCGACTGACTTTTTTTTTTTTTAGATGGCGAAGTTAGAGTTGGAGAATCAGGCTCTTTAGGGTGAGCTCGTGTCCAACCGCAATAAGAGCTCAGAACTTGAGACGCGGGCCGGCAAGTTCGAGGAGCAAAACATTATCTTGCGGGCTCAAGTTACGGAGGCTGAGAAGCAGGCTGCTAAGGCTAAGATGCAGCTCGCCATACTCAAGGGGAAGCAGGACGCTATCGGCGTTGACGCCTTCCAACTTGGGATGGAAGAATATAAAGATAAGATATCCAGTAAGCACCCAGAATGGGATCTCTCTTTTCTGGATAATGATGCTCCTGATGACGGTGAGTTCGAAGGAGAAGAAGAGGATGAGTATGTCGACGTCTCCGATAGTGATCCTGGTGCCGCCCCAAGTCCCAGCGAAGCCGCAGCTTCTGAGGAACGATCGCAAACTACCGCTGAAGGGGCAAAGGTATTGGAAAAAGGCGAATCTAGTCGCACCTCTGCGGATGTAATCGAAGGCTCCTCCAAGACTGACGTGGTTCCTGGCCCTTAGGAGCTACCCCTGTATTTTGCTTTTTAAAATTTTGACCGGTGTTTCTTAATGAATGAAACCTCTATTTTTATTTAAGTGTTTTTCTTTGTATGGCCCTGTTGCCGCCTAGTCTTTCCTGAATCGAGCGATTTACGGCTCGTTGATGTTCTTTGGTCATTTTTGTTCCTGGATTTGAGGGGATGCATTGGCTTGGCCCAAGGCGGGATGTTAGCCTTGATCGGTGAACCGACAGACGATCTGGCCTGGTTTGAGTCTTAATTAAAACTCGAGAAATGAAACCGGCTGGTTAAGACCGATTGGTTGGGCAAGTCGGCTTGGGCCGATAGACGGAATAGATGGGCTAGGGCTGACAAGCAAGGTAGGTCGGCTAGGGCCGACGAGCAAAGTAGGTCGACTAGGGCCGACGAACAGAATAGGTCGGCTAGGACCGACGAGCAAAATAGGTTGGCTGGGGTCGACAAGCAGAGTAGGTCGGCTAGGGCCGACAAGCAAAACCGGTCGGCTGGGGCCGATGAGTAAAGTAGGTCGGCTAGGGCTGACGTATGAAAATGGTTGCCGAAGTATTTTTTGCTTCCTTTGGTCATTTCATTTTTCGTTAAATGAAAGAATAGCTTACGTAGCCCTCGTTGCTTGTTTTGTTATTCTGCCAGCGCTCTGCCACTCTGCAGTCAAATTGGTTTTTATTTCCCAAAATTGATGATACGGCACTGTTGGTTGGGAAAAGCTGTTCTGGTGCTTTCCGGAAGGCGCTCTTTTCCTATGTGGGCCGTTTTGACGTACGGCGCATGCAGCCGTTTACCATTGGAGGATATTATTTTCGTAGGACGGTCCCCTGATCCTGCCAGTTTTCGTGATGCCAGTGGACGATCCTTTGCATTTAATGACCGCGATTCGGGATTAAGAGGAAATCTTCGCATGCATCATAGTTCAGGCTGTGGGCTCGGCGCGCAACAGGGTGCTGCTTTCATCCTGGGAGGCCACGTGGAGGGATGGCCCAGGTGTTTGAATTTTGAGGCTTGTAGCCTTGGTGATTATTCCTAGCTCATCTTTGGTCTATAAAAAGGGAAAGTGGGGTAGTGTTAGGTCATCCCCAAAAGTTTCTTTTCCACCAGAGCTTTCATCATGCTCGTTTTTCTGCTGCTGCGAGTGGGAGGACTGAGCTTTTCTCTTGCAAGCTTTTTGCCTCCAGATAGTTGGGGCGATGAAGGAGCTGCCGAAGGATGGCTCGCCCTTAGGGGATGAGCCCCGGAGATCATATAGAGAGCGCACATAGAGGGCGCAGAGATCACACGGAGAGCGCACACACACTCTTCCAGTGTGACCTTTGTGGTTTTCCTTCGGAGACGCAGGGTAGGGAGTGCACGCGGGCTTCCCATGGTTTGTGTGAATTTCGCCTCCTCCCCTGATTTGGATTCCTGGTCTCGCTTGCCTGGGGAATCTTTTGCCACACGGGGAGGGGGTGAAAGCGTGCCGCCCGCCGACACCTTGTCCTTGAGCCAAGGCGAGGTAGGGCGGCGCACACTCGGTTTGGGAGAGCGTTCCAATGCCAGGGTCCGCTGGCTTCCTACCTGCTCTCCGGGGGGTCCCTCGATGGGGTGGTCTGGGATGGCCACCCAGATATCTCGATTAGGTCACCGAGATATCATTATTGACTGGAGCCGGCTGCAACGATTGGTTCACGTCACCCGGTCATTATCGGCTCGAGCTGACTGGACGCGGCTGATCGGATGTCGGAGCACCATGGTTACCCAGATCTGCTTTGGAGCAGTTGTCCGAGCTTTGCATTCGTCTTTATTTTATGCATTTCAATGCTCTTGTAACGCCTTTCAGGCATTTGTAACCGATCTTGGCAATGAAATAAAGAGAGAGTTCTGTTTTGTTTTTCAATCTCTACCTTTTCTGTGCCGAGTTTATTATTGTTGTTGGGTATGGGTGCCTCGCTCGTTCTTAGGCGAATATTCCGCGCTATCCGAACTAGTCGAGGTTCGCAAGCGGCGGTTTGGAGATCGCTCGGCGGAACACGTTCCTTACTTCGGTCCGAAGCTCGGCATTTTGTGTTTCGTCCTTACCGGAGCTCGAATGTTCATGGGTCGGCCCCGCCGAAGTTCAGAGAACTTGTAGCTCGGCCTAGCTGAGGTTCGAAGAAGTTTTTGCTTGGCCCTGCCAAGGCTCGGAGAACTTATAGCTCGGCCCAGCTGAGGCTCGGAGAAATTTTACTTGGCCCTGCCAAGGTTCGGAGAACTTATAGCTCGGCCCAGCCGAGGTTCGGAGAAGTTATGGCTCGGCCCAGCCGAGGTTCGAAGATTCAGGGCTCGGAGAAATGACTTAGCTGCCACTATGAGCCGTAGTGTAAGGTCTCTATGACGCTTGGTGAGGGGGCACATGGGCGGAACGAGCAGTATGTTGTCACGCTCCTTTATTTATGACGTTACCCTTCCCGAGGGGACAAGTCATTGGCCAGATGCCGGATTTCTTCCCTCTGCGCTTCCCGAAAAAGGAGCTTAGGGAAGTGCTGGGAGCATTTATTACGGGGGGCGGCAGATCGGAAAGTATTCTGTTCGGGGAGATTTCTGATCAGTCAGTCAGCACTTACCGATCTCACTCGGGATGGGGTGCGGTACCTCGGATTCTACAGTCATTAAAGTGACGACATGTGGCAAGTTCTCATAGGTCGGTAGCTACGGCGTGACCGATTGAGATACCTGCCTAACAAGTATAAATATGATCGAGGGGTGTGGTCTTAGTCATCCCTCGGTTCAGGTCATGAAATAGTGTCAGACCATGGCCTTTCAAGGGCGATCCTCGAAGAGCTGCGTGTATCTCTCAACGGTTTGCTGTATTCGAAGAGGGGGCGCCCCACCATCACTGTCGATGGGTTGGGTCTGGCGTCGACCCTTGCGAGCAATCAGCAGCTCGTAAGGGTTGTCGAGGAGTACATGGACGTGTCGACTAAGGAGGCGGAGGCCCTGCGCCGGGTGGTAGACCGGCAGAGGGAGGAGATCGAATCACTTCGCCAGCAGGTTGCCGATCTCACCGAGCGCCTGGGGGATCTGCTGGCATCTGGAAGCGACTCCGACCCCTGATTTAGGGCCTCCATTACTTTTGTTTTCTGCTTTTGCTTTTCTTGTCTCTTTTTGTGTACTCCCCTTTTTTTCGATTAATGAAAAGAGGCTTTGTTCAGATAACCTTCTTTTTTCAGGAGTTTTTTGCTTTAAACATGTCATTCGCGTAATAGTTAGGGAGTTGGTGTGGCTCCACTGGTTCACGCATTGAAATAGACGCTTTGATCGATGGGTTATAGGGGCGTTACCCAAGGATTTTAGTAGCAGAGGGGAATTCCTTGGCTCTGCTCGGGGCTTTTGGCCGATTACGCGGGGCTTAATGGGCCCTTTAAGGGTTTCACCGAAGGCGCCTTCTTTGTGCGCGTCGACGGTTTTTGCTCATCGTGCTTCTTTCTAGACCGGCGGAAGTTTTGGGGACTATTTGGAAGTCCCTAGGCCTTAATTGGGGCCTGCGTATTTCGGTTTCCAGTCGGTGTCTTAACCTGAAGAATTTTTACTCGGCCTTGCTGAGGTTCGAAGAACGTTTTACTTGGCCCTGCCAAGGTTCGGAGAATTTTCAGCTCGGCTCAGCCGAGGTTCGGAGAATTTGTTGCTCGGCCCAGCCGAGGTTCGGAGAATTTTTACTTGGCCCTGCCAAGGTTCGAAGAATTTGTTGCTCGGCCCAGCCGAGGTTCGGAGAATTTGTTGCTCGGCCCAGCCGAGGTTCGGAGAATTTTTACTTGGCCCTGCCAAGGTTTGGAGAATTCGTTGCTCGGCCCAGCCGAGGTTCGGAGAATTTGTTGCTCGGCCCAGCCGAGGTTCGGAGAATTTGTTGCTCGGCCCTGCCAAGGTTCGGAGAATTTGTTGCTCGGCCCAGCCGAGGTTCGAAGAATTTTTACTTGGCCCTGCCAAGGTTCGGAGAATTTGTTGCTCGGCCCAGCCGAGGTTCTGAGAATTTTTACTTGGCCCTGCCAAGGTTCGGAGAATTTTTACTTGGCCCTGCCAAGGTTCGGAGAATTTCTGTCCAGGCAAGGAGCTTGGTCGTGCCGAGGATGGGTAAGCAGCATCTATTTCTTTTTGCAACTTTTGGCAATGCAGTGCATAATGATTTGCATTGAAAAAATATGCCGACAGGAAGATATAATGAGACATAAAAAACTTGGAGAGGACGTACCCTATTGATAATATTTTCGGAGATTGTCCGAATTCCATGTCCGGGGAATGGATTTCCCATCCAAATCCTGTAGCTTGTAGGTTCCTAGTCCAACGATCTCCGTGACTTGGTACGGGCCCTCCCAGTTTGGCGCCAGCTTTCCTTGTTCCAGTGGTTTAGAAACAGAGGCCTTTCGGAGGACAAGGTCGCCGGGCAGGAAGACTTTCCCTTTGACTCTGGAGGCGTGATAACGGGCTACTCTTTGTTGATAAGCGGCCATTCTAATCCGGGCCTTCTCTCTGATTTCCTCTACCAGGTCGAGGTTGGTGCGAAGCTGTTCGTTGCTAGCTTCCTTGAGTAGCTTTCCACCTGCAACGATGGGAGGCCTATTTCCACAGGGATGACGGCCTCTGTACCGAAAGCCATTCGGAATGGGGTTTCACCTGTCGGGATTCTCGGGGTGGTGCGGTAGGCCCATAAGACATGGTGCAGCTCATCTGCCCACCTGCCTTGGGCTCTGGAGAGGCGAGCTTTGATTCCTTGAAGGAGGGTCCTGTTGGTCACTTCGGCCGCTCCATTGGCTTGTGGGTATCCGACCGAAGTGAGATGGTGGCGGATTCCATGCTCCTCACAGAACTGGCGAAACTTAGAGTTGTCAAACTGCTTACGTTGTCGGTGATTATGGTATGCGAAAGGCCGAACCGGCAGATGATGGACTCCATACAAAATCTCTGGCCCGTGCCTCGGTAATTTGTGCAACGCTTCCGCTTCGACCCATTTGGTGAAGTAGTCGATGGCGACAAATAGAAATTTCCGCTGTCCTATGGCAAGCGGGAATGGGCCGAGGATGTCCATCCCCCATTTGGCAAAGGGCCAAGCGGAGGATATGGAAACTAGCTCGGCGAAGGGAGCCTTTGGATGCTCGAGTGCCTCTGGCAGGCGTCACAGGCTCGGACTAGATCGTCCGCATCCTTTTGCATGGTCGGCCAGTAGTAGCCTTGCGCAGCACTTGTGACATAGGGACCGGCTTCCCAGATGGTTGCCGCAGATCCCTTCATGTACCTCCCGTAGAGCATAGTCCGCCTCGGATGGGCGAAGGCATCTGAGCAGCGGCATGGAAAAAGACCGCTTGTAAAGCTGGCTGTCGATCAACATAGTGGGTCGCCTGCAGCTTCAATTTCCTGGCCTCCCTTCGGTCGGACGGGAGCGACCCTTCTTTAAGATAGCTGAGGATGGGGTCGAACCAGGATGGTTCGGTCTCGATTTGCATCACCCGGTCAGCTTCCGCGATACTGGGCTTTCCAGAGTCTCCAAGTGGAATTTTGTTCAGCATCCATCGTCTCCGTGGTCGCCAATCGGAGAGTAGGTCGGCACGGGCGTTTTCCGATCTAGGAATTTGAATGATTTCAAACTCTGAAAAGTGGGGAAGTAGGCTCTGCACCTCTTGGAGATACCGAACCATATTGGGTTCTCGGGCTTCAAACTCCCCTCGCACATGGCCGGCCACCAGCTGAGAGTCGGTGAAGGCGCTAATTTTCCACCTTCAGGTTGCGGGCGATCCGGAGACCGGCTAACAGGGCCTCGTACTCGGCTTCGTTGTTGGAGGCTGGGAAGGAGAATCGGACGCCATATTCGAAGATCATCCCCTCCGGGCTGGTGAGAACCAAACCCGCACCGGAGCGATGGGCGTTGGACGACCCATCGACGTGAAGGAGCCACCGAGCTTCAGGTTTTGGTCCTTCGGGAGTCTGGGGTAGAGCCGTCTTCCGGGATGGTGCACTCAAGGAGGAAGTCGGCCAGCACTTGAGCTTTGATGGCTGGGCGAGGTGGAAATTGTATGTCGTGCTCGCTTAGTTCGACGGCCCATTTGGTCATCCTCCCTGATGTTTCTGGACGGTGGATCACACCGCCTTGATGGGTTGATCGGTCAGGACCGTCACTGAATGTGCTTGGAAATATGGTCGCAGCTTCCGGACCGAGGTAATCAAGGCAAGCACTATTTTCTCGATCCTGGTGTACCTCGTCTCCGCGTCGCGGAGCAGCCTACTCACATAGTAGATCGGCTTTTGGACTTTGCCTTCTTGCTTGACCAGTACCGAACAAACTGCTCCCTCGGAAACGGCCAGATACAAGAATAGAGTCTCCCCTGGGGACCGGACTACTGAGAAGTGGAGGCGAGCCGAGGTACTTCTTGAGATCTTGAAATGACCTTTGGCATTCAGGAGTCCATTGGAAATTCTTGGCCGATCGGAGGGTTTTGAAGAAGGGGAGGCACCTCTCGGCTGACCGAGCTACGAAGCGGTTAGGGCCGCTATTCTCCCGGTTAGGCGCTGGACCTCTTTAATGGACGCTGGGGGCGCCATTTGTTGGAGAGCTTGAATCTTCTGAGGGTTAGCCTCAATGCCGCGCTGGGAGACCATGAATCCGAGAAACTTCCCAGAATTGACCCGAAGGCGCACTTGGTTGGGTTGAGTCTCATCCCATACTTGCGCAGCGTGGCAAAGCTCTCCGCGAGGTCCTCAACATGCCGCAGCGCTTCCTTGCTTTTGACCAGCATATCATCCACATACACCTCCATGTTCCGGCCGATTTGCTCCTTGAACACCTTGTTGACCAGGCGCTGGTAGGTCGCTCCTGCATTTTTAAGACCGAAAGGCATAACTCGGTAACAGTAGGTACCTCGGTCGGTTATGAAGGCTGTCTTTTCTTCATCTTCGGGGGCCATCCGGATCTGATTGTAGCCCGAATAGGCATCCATGAATGACAGCATTTGGTGGCCCGAGGTGGCATCCACAAGCTGGTCGATCCGAGGGAGAGGGAAGCTGTCCTTCGGGCATGCCTTGTTGAGATCGGTGAAGTCGATGCAGATCCTCCATTTGCCATTCGACTTCTTCACCATGACGACGTTTGACAGCCAGCTGGGGTAGTTTACCTTCTGGACAAAGTTGGCTTTGATGAGTTTGTCGACCTCTTCTTCAATGGCCTTTTGCCGCTCTGGGGCGAAGCTTCTCTTTTTCTGCTTAACAGGCCTGTGCATCTCGTCCACATTGAGACGATGGACGAGGACTTCGGGGCTAATTCCTGGCATGTCGGAGGCGGTCCAGGCGAAGATGTCCGCGTTGCTTTGGAGGAATCTGATTAGCTCGCGACGAGGCTCTCCTTCAGCAGCGACCCGATCTTTGTGGTTCGGTCGGGCCGAGCTACGTCCAGCGGTACTCCTTCCATTCTTCCACCGGTTCTCCCCGTTGCTCGGCGAAATCCTCGCGGGCGTCTAGCCCGTCAACCTCGGGAATTCTGGACTGAAGGCTCGTGACAAAACATTGCCGAGCCATGGCTTGACTTCCCCGAACTACTCCAACTCCTTGCTCGGTGGGGAACTTCATCGACAGATGCGGGATAGAAACAACCGCCTTGAAGAGACATCAGCCGGGCCTGCCGAATATGGCATTATACGGGGACCTGAGGTCGGTCACTAGGAAGTCGGCTGTACAACGGTTACAAAGGGCCAGGTTCCTGCGCGGACCGTCAGGGTGACAATTCCTTCTGGGATGATGACGTCGCCGGTGAATCCCATCAAGGTGGAATCCACGGCTCGAAGGTTTTCCATGAGCAATTTCATCCTGGCAAACACACGAGGTACAAAACGTTCACCGAGCTTCCACTATCAACCAGGATTCGGCTTACATCATAGTTGTTCAAATTAAGGGAGACAACAAGTGCGTCCTCATGGGGAAGCTGTATCCCAAGAAGATCATCATCAGAAAAGGAGAGCTCGCCCGTGCGCGCCTTCTTTGGCACCGGTGCATCACCATTGCCCCCGGAGCCCGATCCGCCGGCCTCTTCAATCATGTTGATGCGGCCAACCACTGGCGGATTTGGAGGAGGAGGAGGTTGTGGGAGCTCAGGCTGGCGTCACCTCCCTGTTGTTGTGGCTCGGGCACCCTTCTGAACTGGTCCAGTCCCCGCCGAATCAGTCTTTCGATCTCGTTCTTCAGCTGCCAGCATTCTTCAGTGTCATGGCCGTGCTCCCTATGGTAGCGGCAGTACTTGGCGGGATCTCTCCGGGTTGGGTTCCCTCGGAGAGGCACTGGTCGGGGAAGCTGGCGCTCTATTTCCATGAGGATTTGTGCCCGGGGCACAGTCAACGGAGTGTAGCGATCGAATCGCCTGGGGGGACTCCGGGAGCGATTCCTTGGCGGCGGCGGAGGGACTCTTTGGCGGCGAGGCGGACTTGGCCGGGACAGGGACGGTGTCTGTCGGGAACTTTGGGCTCTTGCCTCTTCTTCGTCTGCTCAGCGCGGGCCATTCTCCGCGACTCCTCGACCCGAGCGTACTTGTCCGCAAGGGCCATCATATCAGACAGACACGGGGGGTAGCTGACTTCCATTGCCAAATAGAAGTCGCTCTCCTTCGAAACTCCCCCCGCTAGGGCGGACATGGCCACCTCATGATTAAGGTGGTCCACCTCCAACATGGCCTTGTTGAAACGGCCAAGATAATTTCTCAAGGACTCCCCCTCTCTTTGCTTGACTTCGGAGAGGGAGTCGGATCTCCGTCGGTGGCGGCGGCTGCTGACGAACTGGCCAATAAAAAGGTGGCTCAGCTCGAAATGAATCGATGGAACCTGGTTTCAGGGCGTTGAACCAGGTTCGGGCGGATCCTCTGAGTGTGGATGGGAAGGCCCGGCAGAGGATCGCATCAGATGCTCCATGGAACATCATTATTGACCGGAAGCTGCTGAGATGGTCGTCCGGATCAGTGGAGCCGTGATAGGGCTCGACGGCGGCAGCTTGACATGGGAGGGGATCACTTCCTCCATGATCCCCTTAGAGAAAGGGATGCCCTGCTCTGCCTTGGGCTGGGGCAGGTGGATCTGCTTGGCGGCGTCCAGCTCCTGACGCATTTCCTGGATCTGACGGCGGATCTCCTCCTCGCCGCGAGAGGAGAGCCGGGCGGGAAGACCGCAAGACGGCGTCGAATCATGGCGAGACGTTGCCGGAGAGGGAGCGGGCTCGCCGAGATCTGGGAAGATCTCCATCGCAACCGGTTCGAGGGACCGGTTTGTCCCCCTGGGGCGACGCGGGGGTCCGCTGATTCAAGCGGATCTGGAGGAGGAGGTTGCCGGTGAAGAAGGAAGTCGCCGCTCCTTTGGGGTGTGGAGCAGGAGGAGGCCAAAGACGCTCCTGGACCAGGTGGGTGAGAGCCTGGACTTGTTGGACCAGCGTAGCAAACTGGTCCTGGGTCACCGGAATGGCAGGCGGCGACGGAGTCTCGACAGGTGGGGGTTGCGGCGCTGTGGCGCCAGTCGGATCAGGCCTCTGGGAGGCGACCTGATCGGGAGCATCAGAGGTTGTTCCTCTCTTCCGGTTGGCCATCAGAGAGGTTCTTCTCCGGATAAGATCCTTGTCTCCTTGTTTCAAGTTTTAATGGGACTTGAGGCCCTTCCTCTAGCGCCAATCTGTTGCCGCCGGGATCCGTCCTCCGACTCGGGCGCGGTCGATCCTCACTGGGCGGACCTGCACACAAGCCCTGCACGCGGAGGACGGGGGGTGGTCCTCCGCGGAAGGCCCTCCGACGCTCAAGTCAGCGAGGAAAATCGGCGATCAACCAGACAAATGAGGAGGTGGATCTCTCCGGGAGACCTCTCCAGGGGGGCGATCAATCGGAGGCTCCGGTAAGAACAGAGCACCGACGAGCTGCCGGCGAGAGAGAGAGAGCAACCCTGGAGGTGTAAGCGTGTCAAGGGTGCGTACCTGAGTGATCTGCCAACTGTCCCATTTATAGACTGTCACCTGGGAACTTGAGCGTCTTCTGGAAGGTACTGAGGTTGTTAAGATTCGAGGGTAGACAGAATCAGGCCGTTGTGGGGCCGTTAGAATCCACGCCTTGTCCGTTAAGGGATCGACGGCTGGGAGAGCTCCTTGATGTCTTGGGATCTGGGTGAGTAGACCTGGGGCGGTTGATAGGTTCTAGGCCACGTCTCAATATGATCCCCTGCCTAGGGTGCCGTTCAGTAGACTTGAACTCTCCTGCGCAGGTTCCGCGGAGGTGGGTATTGGATCGTGGGTCATTCAGCGAAGCCGGGTCATGGAGGTTCGGAAGAAGCGAACTACAGGAAGTTCGGGAGAGCCGAGCTATGGAGGCCCAGGAAGGCCGAGCCACGGGAGCCCGGGGAGGCCGAGCTACGGGAGCTCGAGAGAGGCCGAGCTACGGAAGCTCGAGGGAAGCCGAGCTATGGGAGCCCAGGAAGGCCGAGCCACGGGAGCCCGGGGAGGCCGAGCTACGTACGGGAGCTCGAGAGAGGCCGAGCTACGGAAGCTCGAGAGAGGCCGAGCTACGGAAGCTCGGGGGAAGCCGAGCTATAGGAGCCCGGGAGAGGCGAGCTACAGAAGCTCAAGAAAGGCCGAGTTACGGGAGCTCGAGAGAGGCCGAGCTACAGAAGCTCGGGGGAAGCCGAGCTACGAGAGCTCGAGAGAGGCCGAGCTACGGGAGCTTGAGAGAGGCCGAGCTATAGAAGCTCGGGGAAAGCCGAGCTATGGGAGCCCGGGAGAGACGAGCTACGAAAGCTCAGGGAAATCCGAGCTATGGGAGCTCGGGAGAGGCCGAGCTACAGAAGAGGTTGGTCTTAGCCTCCTCGCACGGGTATTGATGCAATGACGATTTTACCCCTCAACATATATTATTACTTAATTATATCTATAATATTCATATTATTATTATTATTATTATAAAAAATTCTTATTTATAATATTTTTAATTATGTTAATAATAAATTATAATTTATAAACCTTGCCTTTGGGCCATGGAGGCTAGCCATGGCCGGAGTCGCGGGTTAGGAAGAAGGCTAGTGGGAGCCGAATGAGCCCAAAGCTCAATCCCTTCTTTTGGTTCGATGGGCTTTGATCCAGAGATCATTTTTATGGGCCTTGAAATTGGTGCGGGTAGAGGTATAATTGATTCGAGTTGAGTCAACACAATGCCAAGCTCAAGCTCGACTCGACTTTAAAATTTGAAACTCGAAACTCGACTCGAGCCGGTCGAGTTTCTTATTTAGAACTCGAACTCAAACTCGATGAAATACTTGATACATTACTCGAATTTTTGTGTAACAATTTAAAAATAACTTTTAAATTAAAATAAAATGCATTTTCAACTAAAATGTAGGATTTAGTTTGATATAGTTAGAATAATATTGTAAATATGTATAATTATAAGGGTAAAATAATAAAATTATGTAAGTTCGATTAAGCTCGCAAGCTTTTCGAGCCTAACATTTTAATACTCGAACTCAACTCGATAATATACTCGAATAACTCGAGCTCGACTTAATAAGTAACGAGCTAGTTTTGACTATTTTTTGAGTTAATTTCAAGCTATATGCGAGTTGTCTTGACTCAGTTGCACTCCCAGGTGCGGATCATTGCTCCTAGGGTTATAATCAAGCCAATTTGAGTTGATACAATGCCAAGCTCGAGCTCGACTAGATTCTAAAATTTGAAACTCGAAACTTGACTCGAGCTCGATCGAGTTTCTTATTTAAAGCTCAAACTCGAGCACGATAAAATACTTGATATACTCGAGCTCAACTCGACTCGACTCGAATTTTTATGTAAAAATTAAAAAAATAATTTTTAAATTAAAATAAAATATGTTCTCAACTAAAAATTCAAAGAGGCTTTATATAGTTAGGACAATACCGTAAATATGTATAATTAGAAGGGTAAAATAGTAAAATTAAGTAAGCTCGATTAAGTTCGTAAGCTTTTCGAATCGAGTTTTTTAATACTCGAACTTGACTCGATAATATACTCAAATAGCTCGAGCTCGACTCGATAAGTAGCAAGTTGGTTTCAAATATTTTTTGAGTCGATTTCAAGCTACTCACGAGCTGTCTCGAATCAGTTACACCCCTAATTGCTCCAAGTCCATTTTATGGGTTAAGAGACTAGTGACATTTGTCCAAGAACCCAAGTCTTTAAGGAAAAGTCTTGCTACACCGGGTGCAGTGCAACACCTGCTACACCACATATGGCGATTGGCGTGCGGCACATGTGTGCATGCATGCCAAAGGCAAAAAAGATGCTTTTGCCCTTGGCACATGTGTGTGCTGCGTGCCAATCGTTGGGTGTGGTCCACATGACTTGCATTGCACCCGGTGCACAAAGACTTTTTCAATCTTTAAACCCTTTTGAGTCAGCCTAAATCCCCACTTGATGCAATTGTTAGATGAGTGTCCTGAAAAGCTAATTATTGGCTTGCACATTGTATTTTTCTCTAAGACTTATTTTATACATGATTATTGTCATTAATAATTTTATTATGTAATTTTTTATATATGTCATATATTATCCATAGGGTTGATGGTCAATGATACGTATTTTTAAGAGTTAAAAATTGGAGACACATATCATAATAGATTAACTCCTAAAATGCTCCCAATCAATTGATCAATCACGGAAATGGTGATCGATCCAATCAGACTGGAGCATGGATCACCTAGATACGAGTCTCTTGTATATGGTATGAGTTACCAGGACAAAAATGCCAGTAGATGTAAGACATTGGTAATCAATCCATGGCTATAGAAAGAGTTTCCATGAGTAATCACAAGTTGAACTCAAGTAAGATAAATATTACATATAATTGGTGCTAAGGGTTGATGAGTTATCCTTGACCTAGCACCCTATCGGGACTCTTGATAGAAGGATTATACTAGACGTTACTGATGGACATCAATTAGGATCATTAATTCTAAGTTTGAGAAAAGTCAAAACTGTTTCTACCCATGAAAACAAGTTTTGGTGTAATCGTAATACTACGGGGTTCAAACCCATGACCACTTATGTGGTGGAAGAACTTAAGTATTCCCCTTTAACCACTCAAGTATTTTTTGGTTTAGTTTCCTTGGATGGAATTAGATGGAAATAACTTTGCCAAGGCCGGTCCCAAGCCCGAGTAAAGGAAGAGGGTTGCGTTAGGTAGCTGATAGCCAGTGTAAAACTCCATCAGATCCTTTAAAATATGAATCTACTAAATTAAACTATGCGAAGGGCTAGGATGTCTCCGTTGAGAGATGCATTGTATCTGCCTTCAAATATTTCAACAAATAAGCAAGGAGCACTGCATCGGTGCCCGGGTGCAGTGATAAGTGAGTAAGGGTTCCTGCATTACGAACGAATACCGGTAAAGAAGTTAATCCATGATAGTCAACTTAGAGTAGCAATTTGAAACATAGAAACACTAATAGGTAAAGCTATGGAGATAGTGGATACTATGATTAGGAGAAAAGTAAATATAATGTGCTTAAAGAGACTAAATGGATAGGTGAAAGAGCTAAAGAAATAGAGAATACATGATATAAATTATATTACACTAAAAAACATAAAAATAGAAATGAAGTAGGAATAATTATAGACAAGAATTTTAAGAAATATATTGTTAAGGTAATTAGGAAAGGATATCGGATTATATCATTAAAATTTATAATTGAGAATAATATAATAAGCATAATTAGCGCATATGCATGATAAGTAGGATTAGACCAACAAATTAAGACACAATTTGGAAAGACATAGATGAAGTAATGCAAGAAATACCATAAGGAGAAAATATATATTTGGAAGAAGATTTTAAAATGGACATATAGATAAATAGAGGGATGGATATGAAATGGTATATAGAGGATATTGATTTAAAAATAGAAATAAAGCCGGCGTGAGCTTATTAGATTTTGTAGTGGCATATGATCTAACAATAGCAAATACTTATTTTAAAAAGAGAGATAAATATTTTATAATATTTAAAAATAGATTTAATAAAATCGAATAGACTTTTTCTTAACTAGAAAGATAGATAAAATAATATGCAAAACTGTAAAGTTATTCTAGAAGAAAGTTTAACTTCACAATATAGGATAATGGTAGCAAGCATATGGATAAAAATAAAATCTAGAATAAAATATAAAATTATTAAATCAAAAATTAAATGATAAAATTTGAAAGAAAAAACTAAAATTATTTAAAAAAAAGTTAATAAGAGAAATAACTATAAATATAAATAGTGATCTCGATTTAATGTGAAAAAAATAACTAAATGTATAAAAAACATAGCAAAAGAAGTTTTAGGAGAATCAAAAGGAGTAGGACTTGTAGGAAAGAAAACTTGATGGTGAAACAAGAAAGTTCAAGCTGCCATCAAGCTTAAAAGGATAAACTACAAAATTTGATAAGAGGTTAGGGATAAAGAAAGTCTTAAAAAGTATAAGGATGTAAAGAAAGAAGATAAAAAAGCAGTAAGTAATGCCAAGCTTAAAGTCTATGGTGATTTATATAATAGACTAGATACGAAAGAAAGTGAAAAGATTATATATAAATTAAAAAAATTAAGAGAAAAGAAAATAAAAGATCTTGACTTTATTAAATATATTAAGGATGAAGATGAAAAAGCCTTAGTAAAAGAAAAAGAGATAAAAGAACGATGAAAAAGTTATTTTAAAAAATTATTAAATAAAAATAATTTAGTAAATTTAAGGGTAGAAAGATATGATAACCTAGGAATAATAAATGAACATAAATTTTTTCGTAGATTTAGTATGCTTGAGGTTAAAAAGGCTTTAAGTAAATGAACAATACAAAGGCATTATGATCATATGCGATCCTTATTGAGGTTTGAAAAGATTTAGAAGAAATTGGAGTCATGTGGTTAATTAATTTATTTAATAGGATTATAGCAACTAAAAGAATACTGAATGATTGGAGAAAAAGCATATTAATACCTATATACAAAAATAAAGAAGATATTCAAAACTATGCAGATTATAGAAATATTAAGCTGATGAGTTATACAATAAAATTATGGAAGAGAGCAATATAAAATCGAATAAGAGCTGAAACTTTGGTATCAAATAATCAATTTGAATTTATGCCTAGAAGATCAACCATGAAAGCTATTTATTTGTTAAGAAGATTGATGTAGAGGTATAAGAAAAAGAAAAAAGACCTTCATATGGTCTTTATTGATTTAGAGAAAGCATATGATAGAGTACCAAGAGAAATAATATGGTGGATTTTAGAGAAAAAAAGATTTACCAAAGGTATATAGAATTGATAAAAGATATGTATGATAGAGCAATAACTATTGTTAAAACAACAATAGAAGAAACTAGTGAGTTTTCAATTACTGTAGGTTTACATTAAGGATCTGCCTTAAGTTCATATATTTTTGTATTAGTTATTGATGAATTAACCAAACATATTCAAACTAAAATCCTATGGTATATGTTATTTGTAGATGATATAGTGTTTATTAATGAAACTAAATCCAAAGTAAATGCTAAGCTAGAAATTTGGAGAGAGGCTTTAGAGCCTAAAGGTTTTAAGATTAGTAGAATTAAAACTGAATACATAAAATATAATTTAGTGGAAGTAGAAATACAAATAAAGAAAAAGTGAAGATTGCAAGTCAAGAGATATCAAGGAGTGAAAAATTTAGGTATTTGAGATCGATTATGTAGCAAAAGGTAAATAGGTGAAGATGTGAATCATAGAGTTAAAGCGGGATGAATTAAGTGAAGGAGTGCTTTTAGGAGTATTGTATGCTCGGTGCATCCTATTAAAATTTAAAAAAAAAAATTAAAACTGCTATTAGGCCAGCTATGCTACATGGAACAAAGTGTTGGGCAATATTGAAATAAATGTGAATAAATTAAGTGTAACAAAATGTGTATGTTAAGATGGATATGTGATAAAACTTTAAAAGATAGAATTAGAAATAAACATATAAGAGAAATGATAGGAGTAGCCCCAATTGAAGATAAAATGAGAAAAAATCAATTATGATGGTTTAGA
Source organism: Calamus simplicifolius (assembly GCA_900491605.1). Classification (NCBI taxonomy): domain Eukaryota; kingdom Viridiplantae; phylum Streptophyta; class Magnoliopsida; order Arecales; family Arecaceae; genus Calamus; species Calamus simplicifolius. Next base: position 636,188 of record UESW01004135.1, on the reverse strand, counting down.
CATATACAACGTAGACCTTTAGATGCTCCAATTAGAAAGAGTGATCTTTTAACAATTCATGATAAGGATAGAGGTAGAGATAGACCTAAACTAATATGGATAGAATAATTAAAAAATATATAACTATTTATAATTTGAATATCGACTTGGTCCTAAATAGAGCAAAGTGGAGGAAGCAGATTCATGTAGCCGATCCTATATAGTTGGGAAAAGGCTTAGATGAGTTGAGTTGGATGAAAATATTTTTGTCCTGAACTAGTAAAATAAGCATTTAATATAAAACATGTTGACACGAGGGTTCGAACCCATGCACTAGAAAGAGAACATTTAGGGAAGTGCGCCCTATCTAGATTAGGCATGCGGATAAACCCCCGTAGCCTCTCTCTTCAAAAATACTGTGATTTGAAGATTTGATCTCCAAATTTGTTGCATATGGATATGTATCTTAAGTGTTCTCATCCCTTCATCTAATCGCTTCTTCTATCCCCTCCTTCCATCTATAAATAGGGAGGGAATGTAGCTTTGAAAAAAATGGGAGGAGAGGAACCAAAGCGTGAGAGTAGTTTCTAAGGAAAGAATGTTGTAAATCTTTTTGGCAATTAAGCAAAGGGTTTGCTGCACCATCTTCACCAGAGGGATCTGCTTCACTCTGGAGGAATATTAGCCTCGTGTGGATACCCGTAGAGGCCGGATGCGTGAACGGATCCATTGCGAGATGCAAAGATCCATTAGGATTTTTTGATTCAGTTGAAGAGTTTTACATAACTAGGTAAGATTTAAATATTAAATTTATCAAAATTATATCTGATCCAAAATCATGCAAATAATGATAAAATAAATTTTAAAATTTAAAATTTATTTGCTCAATTTTAAAATTTTAAATTGCATTTCTTCCATTGTATGTGTCTGATTGCATCGGCACAGCTTTATTCCATTAATTCAGTCACCTTTAGCACTGCCTTGCTTGGAAAAGTTCTTTGTGCATTGCGTGCGGTGCAAGATGTGTGCACTACTTGCATGTATGGCTAGGCATGGCCAAGGACTTTTGTTATTTTCCGTACCACATGCATGCATAGCTAGCTAATTAGCATGCGCGATGCGTGCGCTTGCAGGAGGACTTTTCTGCCTTGCTTGTGGGATAGGATCAATGTCAGCCAAGCCCATTTAGTGGTAGGCTAGGCTGAAACAAATTAGGTAAGTTCAAGTGGTTGGGGCTTAAGTTGGTGGACTTAAAGTCAATTATTTGGACCTTATGGCAGTCAGGTTCAACTTGTTTAGTTAAAAGCATGAATCTGGACTAGACATGGGCATTGGGCCGAGCCACCCATGGCCCGGACCAAGTCTGCATGAGTCGGACCGTTCCAGACATGGCTCAGTAAAAGAGGTCATGCCGGGCTTAAAAATTTTGGCCCATAGACCAAGCCCGGCACAACACGTCTCGGGCCTGGGCTGGCATGACCCAATCATTCCAGGCATGTCATGGCATGCGTGCCAGCCCGGCACAGCCCACAAGGGCCTGATATTAAAAAAAATTAAGTTAAAAAAATTAATAAATTAAAAAATTATTGAGAACAAAAGATTTATTAATATGAAGCCATATTAATGGTGGAGGGTTTGGCATAGACCCCTACCAGTTTATTAATTTAAAATCAAAATGATACATGAAGGGAGGGGACTAGGCCTTACCTCTAGAATACAATAAGAAAGAAAAAAATAGAGATGACTCACTTTAGATGACTCACTCATCAGTAGTATTTGTATCATCATTATCTTCGTTGGTTAAGTCATGTCCATCTTTATCTTGAAACCTTGTCTCTGCATTCAATCAATCTTTGAAGCAGAGAAGCATCTCAACCGTTTCGCCAATCATCCTACTTCTCTTTTCATTCAGAACATGTCGACCTATACTAAAAGCGGATTTCGATGCTACTGTGGACATCGGCACAGCTAAAATATCCCGTGCAATGATAGATATAACAGGATATTAATTTCTAACACTCTTTCACCAAGCTAATACATCTAGATTCTCTATTTGATTTTCATCATATGTAGAATGAAGATCATTTTGTAAATAAAATTATAGTTCACTACTTAAAGATAAAGAAGATGAAGATGAAGAAAATGAGATGTGTGTGTTTTTTGTAGAATGAATGAAAAAATAGATGACGAACGAAAACTAGAAGAAGCAGAGCTTTGAGTAGATATTCTAAATCCATAAATTTTTTTATCATATAAAGCATAAATATCATTAAGAAGTTGTGTTACCTCATCTTTAGTAGGTTCAGGATTTTTAACCATGTTTTCACAATATGCATCAATTAAAATTAGTATGCTATTTAATTTAACTCTAGGATTAAAAAAAATAGCTAAGTTATGCAAAGAATATATCATGTCCCAATATTCATTCCATTTAGTTTTCATTTGATGTGTAATAGGCATTAAAATATTATCATATCTATATTCATTAATTTTTTCACTAATTGCATATGCTTTTTGTAAAAATAAACAAGAAGTTGGATAATAAATATCAGAAAGAATATTTGTAGCATCATAAAAAATAATTAAAAAATCTTTCAAAATTTTATCTTTACTCCAATCAGCTTTAGACAATATAAATCCTAATCCATGATCATTAATATATGTACTCAATAAGTTCTTATATGGATATGCATCATGCATCATAGTATAGGTACTATTCCAATGAGTAATTACATCAAGTTTAAATTTTTTAAAACAATTACCATGATCTACACATAATTGTTTAAATTCTTGAAGTCTTGCTCTTGAAGTATGAATAAAAGAAACTGCATTTCTAATTTTAAAATAACATCTTGAATTATGTCCACGCTATGAAATGCACATCTAATATAAAATAATTATCCATTTAAAATAGGACGCAGAGAGTCATTTAATAATGCAACAGTAGAATTATTATTAGATGCATTATCAAAAGTAATAGATATTATTTTATCATTAATATTATATGAGCATGCGATTTGATAAATAGCATTTAAAATTTGTTGCTCTAAATGCGAAAAATCAAAAGCACGAAAAGCAATAATTCATTTATTTAGTTGCCATTCATTATCAATATAATGAGCAGTAATAGAAATAAAATAATTACTATCTATATATGACCAAATATCAGAAGTTAAAGAAATTCTAGCATTTAAATTTGAGAGTATTTCAATTAAACTTTGTTTTATTGCTAAACAGTTTGTCATAGCTACTCTTCTAAATATATGCCTATTAGGTCTTCTATAAGTTGATTGTAGGGCTAATTGAACATATTATTCAAAATTATAAGATTTGCATAAACTAAAAGATAATTCATCCTGAACTATCCATCTTACAAGTAATTTCCTCTTATTTTATTATTATATGCAAAAGTATCTGCAAGTGATCTCCTTGTATATTAAAGGTACTTTGCAGACCAGAATCTTGCATTCTACGAGTCTCTTGATGTTTTTTTAAATGCCCTATTTCCCCAGTACCACTACAACTATAAAGTTTTGCACATTTTATACATTTTGCTTTTATGACTCCATCAACCATAACTATCAAAATCATTTCAAACATCACTAGTCCTCTTACAATAAGAGATTTGACCTTTACTCCATTCACTAACACTGGCTCTAGAGGAAACTTAGATATTAGTTTTCTCTCCCTCAAAAGCAGGGGGCATGCCAAAATGACTTTCATCATAAGATGTCATATCTAAAATTTTAAATTAATGATTGCAAAAAAATAAAAACTAACCACAAGAAGGAATTAAGAAGAGGACCAGAGGTGAAGGCATGGAGCCAAGATTTGTGAGCTTCCTCTTGTGCTCTTGCCTCTCAACAAGAAGTGACCTCCTTTCTCTTGTACTTCTCAACAAGAACCTCCTCTTGTATAGCACTTGAACACTTGCTAGAGCACTTGCCACTTGTCAGAACACTTGCAAACTATAAATTAAATTGCTAGAACACTTGCTAAAAGAGAGAAATAGTAGTAGTAGAGAAGGAAAAAAGAGTTAAATTGGTATGGTGAGAATGAGAAAGGAACGAACTTTTTATGGAAGTCCCAAAAAAAAAATTTCAAAAATACCCTTCAATATAGCTGTTATATGGCTGTTGGAGGGGTTAAAATGGGCAAAACCCTTCCATATGGTTGTTTATAGCCATTTATAGAGGTTAAAAACAGCTAAAAACAGCTATAACTGGACCATGCCGACCTGGCCCATTGCGGGTCATGCCTGGCATTGTCCAGTTAAGGCCATTAGGGCTTGTGCCTGCATGGCCAGGCACGGCCCGTGATGTGCCTGCATGGCCAGGCACATGCCGTGCCCTGGCACGGCCCACCCCAAAATGGGCCACGGGCCGTGCTGAGCAGGCAATTTTTTTTTACGAACCGTGCCGCATGGCCTGGCAATTTTTTTTATGGGTCGTGCCCGGCACGATCCATTTATTAAAGGGCATAACCTCATTTTTAGTGAGGTCTGATGGGCCTGGGCCATGTCGTGCCAGGCACGGCCTAGTGCCCATCTCTAAAGTCCTGGACCAAGAAGGTTTACTATTTAAATGGACCCAAACTGGGTCAGTGTGTGCTTCATTTTAAGCTAAGTTTGATCATCCTAGTAATTTAAGCAACGAAGGTTGGGTTCATTTAAAGAGATTAACTAAACCATTTAAGCTCAATTTGTGGGGGCTTAAGCACCATTTGCAATGGGTTGGTTCGTGGGACTCTATTTAATCAAGCTAATCTTTAAATAATCAAATAAACCCTTAAGCGTTGTTAGTATTTTCATGGCCTAGGAAGGGTATTAAGGTCATTTTAGCTATCTACTTCAGAGATTAATTTTATTTATGATACTATTAGTAATTAATTGATACAGGCCATGATTGATAGTTCAAAATGGTGCCTTGAGATTTGTGCTAGTTGTTTATGGTGATACATGAGTTATATGGATTTTGGATTGGCGCTCGAGGTAAGAAGTCCCGCACATAAGCACTTATTTGAGTTTAATATTATTTTCTCATTCCATTAGAATATTTTAAATATGCCATTATCATAGATTATTAAATTATAAAAATTAAATATTTAGAATGATGATAAGGAAATCTAAAAATGAGACTCATTGTGTGAGAGTATTGCCTAGTAACGTATTGCCTATTATGATGAGCATATTGCCTAGTGACGCCTTACATTGCGTACTATGGCAAGGATATTGTCTAGTGACGTATTACATACTGGCAAGCATATTATTTAGTGATGCCTTATGTACTGTAGTAAAATATTGCCTAGCATCATATTGCATACCATGACAAGTATACTGCCTAGTGATGCATCGCATAGTATGACAAAGGTATTGTCCTGCCTTTGCATACAATGGTGAGCATATTGCCTATTCTGCATTGCATACTATATGATGTTGATTGAGGTTGTCAGATGTGGTATAATACTTATGTAGCTAGCCATTGGCTAGAGTGTGGTTGCGATTAGTTCAGATGCTAAGGTGTTAGATCTAATGTATAATGACTAATAATAAGATTGAAATATCATGGATCAACAACATGAAATTTGGCATATATTTAAATTACGCATCTATTATTGTAGAATAACTCTACTAAGGCCGGTTTCAAGCCCGGATAAAGAAGGGTTGCGTTAGGTAGCTGATAGCCAGTGTAAAATTTCATCAGATTTTCTAAAACATGAATTTACTAAATTAAAGGAAGTAGATTCATATATAGTCGACCCCATGTAGTTGGAACAAGGCTTATATGAGTTGAGTTGAGTTGAGTATCTATTATTGTGGAATGGCATTACTATCTGAATTATGAAATTTGGCATATATTGCATTATTATAGCATAGGTTATCTTTTGTGTTGTGGTTAATTATAGTCAACATGCTAATGACTGAATCTGTAAATTTATGTTAATTATTTATATTAGCGTTTGAATCAATTAACATGAGAATACTCAACTCAATTCAATTCATCTAACCCTTTTCCCAACTACATAGGGTCGGCTACATGAATCTACTTCCTTCACTTGCTCTATTCAGGACTAAATCAACATTCAAATTATATCTTTTTTAATTATTTCTATCCATGTTAGTTTAGGTCTTCCTCTACCTCTATCCTTACCATGGATTGTTAAAAGATCACTCTTTCTAACTCGAGCATTTAAGAGTCTTCGTTGTATATGCTCAAACCACCATAATCGATTTTCTCTCATTTTATCTTCAATTATGGCTACTCCTATCATTTCTCTTATATGTTTATTTCTAATTCTATCTTTTAAAGTTTTACTACATATCCAATCTTAGCATACACATTTCTATTACACTTAATTTATTCACATGTTATTTCAGTATTGCCCAACACTCTATTTCATATAGCATAGCTGGCCTAATAGTAGTTTTATAGAATTTTTCTTTTAATTTTAATGGGATTGATGCACTGATCATACAATACTTCCGAAGTACTCCACTTAATTCATCCTACTTAACTTTATGATTTACATCTTCACCAAATCACCTTCTTACTGGATAATTGATACCAAAAACTTAGATTTTTACTCTTTGGTATCTCTTGGCTTGCAATTTTTACTATTTCTTCATTTATATTTCTACTCCTACTAAAAATTGTATTTCATATATTTAGTTTTAGTTCCACTAATCTTCAAACCTTTAGATTTTAAAGCCTCTCTCCAAATTTCTACCTTAGTATTTGCTTCAGATTTAGTTTATCAATCAATACTATATCATCTGCAAATAACATATACCATGGGATATCATTTTGAATATATTTGGTTAATTTATCCATAACAAATACAAAAAAAATACGAACTTAAGACAGATCCTTCATGTAAACCTACAGTAATTAAAAACTCACTAGTTTCTCCTATTATTATTTTAAAAATAATTATTGCTTTATCATACATATCTTTTATCAATTATATATACCTTTTAGTAACTTCTTTTTTCTTTAAAATCTATTATATTATTACTCTAGGTACTCTATCATATGCTTTCTCTAAATCAATAAAGATCATATGAAGGTCTTTTTTTTTTTTTCCTATACCTCTTCATCAATCTTCTTAATAAATAAATAGCTTCCATGGTTAATCTTTTAGATATAAATCCAAATTGATTATTTGACACCAAAGTTTTATCTCTTATTCAATTTTCTATTACTTTCTACCATAATTTTATTGTATGATTTATCAGTTTAATCCCTTTATAATTTATAAAATTTTAAATATTTCTTTTATTTTTGCATATGGGTATTAATATAATTTTTCTTCAATCATCCGATATTCTTTTAGTTGTTACAATCTTGTTAAATAAATTAGTTAACTACATGACTTCAATTTCTCCTAAGCCTTTTCAAACCTCAATAGGGATCGCATCTGGTCCTAATGCTTTTGTATTTTTTATTTTACTCAAAGCCTTTTTAACCTTAAGAATGCTAAATTTATAAAAAATTTATGCACATTTGTTACTCCTACGTTGTCACATTCTTCTACCCTTAAATTTACTAAATTATTTTTATTTAATAATTTTTTAAAATAATTTTTTCATTATTCTTTTATCTCTTTTTCTTTTACTAAGACTCTCTTTCATCTTCATCCTTAATACATTTAATATAGTCCAAATCTTTTATTTTTATTTCTCTTAGTTTTGCTAGTTTATATATAGTTTTTACCTTCTTTCATATCTAATCTATTATATAAATCATTATAGACTTTTATCTCTTTCAAAATTTTATAGTTTATCTTTTTAATCTTAATGACAGCTTAAACTTTCTTGTTCCATCATCAAGTTTTTTTTCTACTACTCCTACTCCTTTTTATTCTCCTAAAATTTCTTTTGCTATATTTTTTATACATTTAGTTATTTTTTTCATATTATGTTGGGATCACTATCTATATTCATAGTCATTTCTCTTACTAACTTTTCTTTAAATAATTCTACTTTTTCTCCTTTCAAATTTTATTATTTAATTTTTTGATTAATAATTTTATGTTTTACTTTAGATTTTATTTTTATCCATATGTCTTCTGGAATAATTTTATAATTTTTGTATGTTATTTTATCTCCCTTCCTAATCAAGAAAAAGTCTATTTGATTAATAATTTTTGTATGTTATTTTATCTCCCTTCCTTAAAATTTCTATCTACAATTATTCCTACTTCATTTTTATTTTTATATTTTTCAGTGTAATATAATTTATATCCCATATTTTTTATTTCTCTAGATCTTTCATCTACCTATTTAGTTTGTTGTAAACATTTTATTTTTACTTTTCTCCTAATCATAGTGTCCATTATCTCCATAGCTTTACCTGTTAGTGTTCCTATGTTTCAAGTTACTACTCTAAACTGACTATCATGAACTAACTTCTTTATCTGCACTCATCTATAGTGCAAGAACCCTTGCTCACTTATCACCGCACCCGAGCGCCGGTTCGATACCCCTTGCCCATTTTTTGAAACATTCGAAGGCAGTGCAACACGTTTTTTAACGGGGACGTTCTAGCCCTTCGCATAATTTGATTTAGTAGATTCATTTTTAAAGGATCTGACAAAATTTTACGCCGGCTATCAGCTACTTAACGCAATCTTTCTCCTTTATCCGGACTTGGAACTGGCCTTGGCGAAGTTGAATCAATTGATATGAGAATATTTTATTAATTTCTTCTATTTATATTTATAATTAATATGTATGCATGCTTAATTCATGTTAGTATGAGTGGGAGAAATTTTTTTCATGAGCTATTAGGTCACATTATTATTATTGTATATTTTTTATGTTAGTATAAGTGCTAGAAAATTTCTTACTAAACTGTTAGCTTACATTATTAATATTGTATATTTTTTCAAAGCTATAAGAAACCTAGCTTTAGGGTTAATGTTCAAAAAGTTTTGATGAGAGTGTAGCTAGCCTTTGTGTCTGATGCATGATATATCTTAACCTTGTATCTTGGATCGATAAGTTATTAATGAAATATTTTTGGATATATTTGCTCATGTTATTAGTGTTTCAGAATTGAAAGCTTTATATACTTTTTAGGATTATGCTTTAGGAATTATGTGCTCATATCACAAGCTCAACCTGAGTGATGAGTTTGGAGGATGATAGAGAAGCAACATATGCTAGAGCATGCAACTCTCAAGTGCGAGGAGTGCATCCCCAACTGTTGGTCGTCTTAAGAATCCTTCCTTGATAGAGAGCTACCAAGGGATATGGTTCCTTGTTTGTTAAAATTCTCTTTTGATTTAAGCTTCTTTTTGTTGAACTCTGCTCTCTTCTTTCTTTTTCTTTTCTTTTTTTTCTTCTAGTCATCTTGTGGTGCAATGAAATGAAAGGTAATTCCTCCAATGGATTCTGTAGCTGGTCTTTTTTTTTTCCTGGTAATCTTTAAGTTGATTTCTATGTTTTCATTCTGTCTTTCTTGTTGATAATTAGTATGCTTTGCAATGTGTTATTAACTTGGAATCTACAATCGAAAAAATGTTTATGACCAACCAAATATGTACATAGGATAAAAAAAACTGTTCTTATAGGAATTCATTTCTTGTGCAGTTATCACTTCTCCATTTGCCAAATGAAGCTTGATGTGGCTGATCCAACACCGTCAAGGTTAACGGTAAAGGAGACTGACGGAACCCTGCCTCAGCCTTCGAGACACCCTCGGCCTCTGAGGCACCATCAGCCTCAAACTTCATCCTCGGCCTCGAGCTTCATCCCCGGCCTTGGGCTTTAGCCTTCGAGACATTCTCGGGCTTTAGCCTCCGAGGCACCCTCGGGCTTTAGCCTCCGAGGCACCCTCGGGCTCCCATCATGATCCAACATCTGGGACCGGTAGCCTATAGCCTCGAGCCACCTGGCACGCCCACATGGCCATGCCCCAAAACGGCGTATGGCCCACCACCTGCCCGTAACAGCATGCGGTCGTACTCCATAATGGCATATGGACCACCACTCGCCCGTAACAGTGTGTGGCCATACCCCATTATGGCGTATGGTCCACCACTAGCTTGTGGCTACATGTGGCCATATCCCATAACGGTGCGCACTTGGTGAACCATAGCCACCAGACACCTATAATGTCGTACTGGTAGGTGGCATGTGAGGCGGGACACCTCTGGCACGCCCACAATCCATCACTGCTGGCTTTGCCTTTTTGTCCGTTATTGAATAGCAGTATCATGAAATCATCAACCTTCTGGAAACATGAAAGAGGAGAACCTTAGAACATATATAAAGGCCCACGTTTACAACGAGGGAAGGGTCCTGAACCTTAACTCTCTAGCTTTCTTCTGCTAACAAAACTCTTGTCTGTTCCCAAGTGACTGACTTGAGGGTCGGAGGGTCCCCACCGGAGCATCCGATCTCCGAGGACTTTTCTTGCAGGACTCCAGCGAGGGAGATCTCCGTTTTTCCAACGTTCGAGGAAGGTGACTTGGCGTCAACAGATTAGCGCGCCAGGTAGGGGGGGATAAAGAGAAAAGTTTCTGACATGTTAGAAGACCTTCTCTTTCTCTGAGCTCTCAAGACATGGTGATGACCCGTGCGAAGGGGGTCTCCACCAGTCATGCTGAGGGCAGCGTCAGGGGGCTGAGCCGCTCGCAGTTGGCCCCTCCATTCCCCCAGCCAACGTCCCTGCACCACCACCGCAACAGCTTCAAGAAGACCGGCTCGCCGCCCTCGCCGCGCAAGTCCAATCTTTGGCAACCGTGGTCCAAAGTCTACAGCATCAAGCGGCAGCTGCGCAGTAGCTAGAGCCGCTCCCGTCAGTTCCTGGAATGATCCAACCCAGCCAACACTCTTCTTGGAGGAGGTCTCCCATCCGAGAGGCTCACCACCGCCACGCTTCGCCCAAGCCTCACCGTCGGAAAGCCTCCAAGAGGCCCCGGTCATCCTTTCGCCATGCCAGTGTGTCTCTCAAGCGGCAGCATGGGAAGGAGGCAGAGCGCCCTCATCGGCATCACCGCTACTCTTCCCCCTCTTCAGAATCTTCGAGAGAGGGGTCCTTCGACGGCCAAATCGCCCGCCGAGCTGAGTACCGGCTTGATGAGTACAATCAGCGGCTGGAGGAGCTCAGCGGCCAAATCACCAACCCACCGAAGGTGGACTACGACAGCCGGCCAGCCCTGTCCCGCCGCATCATAGAGGAACCCATATTGACTTGGTTCCGCCTTCCTCAGCTGGACCCATATGATGGGACCACGGACCCTCTGGACCACTTGGAAAGTTACAAGGTCCTCATGCAGGTCCAAGAGGCAACCGATTCGCTCCTATGCATCACCTTCCCTGCCACTTTGAAGAAAGTTGCTCGAGCTTGGTACTCCCGCCTACCGCCGTGAAGTATCGACTCCTTCTGCCAGTTGGAGAGGGCCTTTCTAGCCCATTTTAACGCATGTCGGAAGATTCCAAGGGTGGCAGATAGCCTCTTCTCCGTCCAGCAAAAGAGTGGCGAGTCCCTATGGGACTACGTCGCTCGGTTCAAGAAGGCAGCCCTGGAAGTCTACAACCTCGAGGACTCCGTGGCCACCCTGGCCTTGAAGTGAGGGCTCCACCCCTCCCGCTTCGCGTACTCTTTTGACAAGAAGCCACCTGGCTCCTACGCCAAGCTCTTGAGCTGGGCCCAGAAATACATCCGTGCTGATGAGGCTGATTCCTCCCGGCGCGAGGTTAGCGGAAGTACCGTAAAAAAGCTGGCCTGCCCAGAACCTGCTGAAGCTCGCCCCAGGAGGCCTGAGCCTCTCCACCGACCAGACAATCGTCCCTAAGCTTCTGCATCAAGGGACGGGCCCTACACTTCTTTGCTCGCCCCGATATCACATATCCTGCTCGAGATCGAGGGCGAGCCCTATCTTCAGTGCCCTCCTCCACTGAACACGAAGATCCCCCGCAACAAGAACCTATACTGCTGCTACTACCGGGACCACGGCCACGCCACTGACAACTATCGCCAACTAAAGAAGGCGATAGAGGATCTTATCCAGCATGGCCACCTGGGGAAGTTTGTCCAGAGGAACAACCCGGGAGCTCCTGGCCTGTCAGCACCGCCGCCACCGATGATCGACAATGCTTCAATCGAGAAGACGGTGGCTATGATTTTCTAGGGGACAGGTGGCCCATCCAAGAGGCCGAGGGGGAGAGAGTTAGATTCTGTAATCCCTTTTTCTAAAAGGAACCTAGAGGGGGTGGTCAACAAAAATGATGATAGCGTCGCCGTGTCCATGACGATCGCTAAACACCCTGTAAAAAGAATTTTGGTTGATAGTGAAAGCTCGGTGGACGTTCTGAGTTATGATGCTTTTGTCCGCATGAACCTATCTCCCGGCTTGCTTCGACCTGTCGCTACGCCCCGGATGGGGTTCACCGGAGACTCCGTGAAGGTCGAGGGAGAAATCACTCTCTCTGTCACAGCCGGAAGGCCCCGCATCAAAGTACAGTTTTTATGAGCTTCCTAGTGGTCCGGGTGCCTCTTGCCTACAATGTCATACTCGGAAGGCCCGGACTTAACCTCCTGGATGCTGTTATTTCCACCAAGAGGCTCCTGTGAGGTTCCCCACCAGTGAGGGGATCGAAGAGATGTGGGGGGAGCAGAATCCATCGCCACTTTGCTGCCATATGGCCCCCAGTCCTCAAGAGGTGGTATATGCACCTGCTCCAGAAGCACTGGACCCCCGAGACTTGGAGAGGAGGAGGGAACCGGCCGAGCGCCTGCTAGTCTTTCCTCTGGGAGAAGACCCGGCGCGGACTATCCATGTTGGGGCCCTGCTTTCGGAGGAGGCCCGCAACCAACTCCTCGCCTTTCTGCGAGCCAATGCTGATATCTTCGCCTGGTCAGCATCTGACATGCTAGGCATTCCAAAGAAGGTGATCACCCACCAACTCAACATCAAGCTGGAGTGCCAACCCATTCGGCAAAAGAAGAGGAGCTTTGCTTCAGACAGACAGAAGGCCATAGACGAAGAGGTGCGCAAGCTGACGACGGCCGGTCACATCCGCAAGGTGCACTACCCCGACTGGCTAGCGAATGTTGTAATAGTCCGCAAGGCCAGTGGGAGTTTGAGGATGTGCATGGACTTCACCGATCTCAACAAAGCATGCCCCAAGGATAGCTTCCCACTACCTCGGATCGACCAGTTGGTGGACGCTACGTCCGGCCATGAAACCCTCAGCTTCATGGACGCATTCTCGGGGTACAATCAGATCAAGATGAACCTGGCTAATGAAGAGGCGACCTCCTTAATCACCGAGAAAGGGATTTACTACTATAAGGTGATATCGTTCAGGTTGAAGAATGCAGGAGCTACCTACCAGAGGTTGATGAACAAGGTCTTCGAGGACCAGATCGAGTGCAACATGGAGGTGTACGTGGATGACATACTGACTAAGAGCACCCATGCCATGGACCATGTTGCCGACCTTGCGGAGACCTTCACCAACCTATGCCGGTACCGAATGAGGCTGAACCCCTGCAAGTGCGCCTTCGGCATTGCAGCAGGCAAGTTACTGGGCTTTATGGTGACTCAGCGAGGAATCAAAGCTAATCCTGACAAGATCCAAGCTATTTTGGATATGAGGCCCCCGGCTAACAAGAGGGACATACAACGTCTGACCGGAAGAGTGGCAGCCTTGAGCCGCTTCATGTCAAGGTCGAAAGAAAGGTGTCTGTCCTTCTTTAAGGCGCTACGCAAAGTTAACAGCTTTGAGTGGACGAAGGAGTGTCAGGACGCCTTCGAGGAGCTGAAGGAATTTTTATCCACTCCTCCACTGCTGTCCAAGCCGAAGGGCGGGGAGGAACTCTTTTTGTATCTCGTAGCCTCCCCCGAGGCTGTCAGCTCCGTACTTGTCCGCATGAAGGCCGACGGGATGCAGAAGCCGGTCTACTACACCAGCAAAGTGCTCCACGATGCCGATATGAGATACTCTAAGACCAAGAAGATCATCTTTGCCCTAGTGGTCTCCGCTCAGCGCTTCCGACCCTACTTCCAAGCTCATCCAATCGTGGTGCTCATGGACCAACCACTCCGAACAATCTTGTCCCGTCCTGACACTTCCGATTGGCTGGCCAAGTGGACCATCAAGTTGGGGGAGTTTAATTTATCCATTCGGCCAAGGTCTGCAATGAAGTCTCAGGTGTTAGCCAATTTTTTGGTCGAGTGCACCTGGGCCGAGGAGCGTCCGGAGGAGCTATGCCCAGAGGCATGCGTGAAGTCTTCCACTGCTGAAGCAGGAGAGGAGGACTGGATCCTACACGTAGACAGAGCATCAAATTTCCAGGGGAGCAGGGCCGGACTCATTCTTGCAAGCCCCGAGGGAGAGGTGGTGAAGTGTGCCCTCTGATTTCTGTTCCCGGCCACCAACAATCAGGCGGAGTATGAGGCCTTGCAGGGATGAAGCTAGCCAAGGAGCTTGGGGCGGAGCGTCTGAGGGCCTTCACGAACTCCCAGCTTGTCTTTGGGTAAGTCGCTGGAGAGTATGAGGCTAGAGACCCGACCATATCTCGCTACCTGAGCAAGGTGCAATCCCAGGCCTCTCGGTTTTCCTACTTTCGTGTCAGCTACATTTCTCGGACGAAGAATGCCCGAGCTGATGCGCTGTCCTGCTTGGCCACTTCGGCCGATGGGACCTTGGGAAGGATGTATGTGGAGCATCTGCAGGTCCCAAGCATTGAAGCAGCAGAGGAAGCACTGCCGGTCACGCAAGAGCCCTCTTGGATGGATGTCTATGTCCATATCTCACTGATGGTGCTCTCCCTGAAGACCCAGCCGAGGCCAGATTGCTCAGATGGAGGGCTCCGAAGTTCTTAATAATGGACGAGAAGCTCTACCGAAGATCATTCTCATACCCGGTCCTTAGGTGTATCGGACCTACTGAAGCTAACTACATCCTGCGGGAAATCTATGAGGGCATCTACGGGAGTCATCTGGGGGCAGAGCACTGGCGTACAAGGCCCTGTGGCAAGGGTACTACTGGCTAACCATGAGGGAGGACGCGGTCAAGCTTGTCAAGAGGTGCGACAGTTGCCAATGTCATGCCAACATCCAGCGGCAGCCGACGTCTCAGCTGACCCCTCTGGCGGCTCCTTGGCCCTTCGCCCAGTGGGGTATGGACATCTTGGGGCCATTCCCTCCAGCCTCCGGTCAGCGCAAGTTCCTGCTGGAGGCCGTTGACCACTTCACCAAATGGATTGAGGCCAAGGCGCTTGCCAAGATCACCGAGGGTAAGGTGAGGCCATTCTTCTAGAAGTCTATAATATATCGGTTCGGGCTACTGCATACTCTCGTCACCGACAATGGTCAGCAGTTTGACAACGTATCCTTTCGAGGATTCTGCACCGAGCTCGGCATCCATCAGTGGTTCATCTCCGTAGGGCATCCTCAGACCAATGGAGCGATCAAGGTGACCAACCGCATCATTCTCCAAGGACTGAGAGCTCGGCTGGATGACTGCAAAGGACGCTGGGTGGAGGAGCTCCACAGCGTACTATGAGCCTACCACACAACGCCATGAGCCCCCACTGGAGAGACTCCCTTCAGCCTTTTCTTCGGATCTGAGGCCATCATTCCTGTGGAGATCGGCGTCCCGAGCCCCAGGATGGAGGCATACAGCGAAGAGGACAATCTGAACCAGTTGCGGGCCAACCTCTACCTGGTGGAAGAGGTACGGGACCGAGCGCGACTCTAGATGGCAGCCTCCGATAGCGAGCGGCTAGGTATTACAATGATCGTGTCCGCCAAAGGACCTTCCTGCCGGGGGACCTCGTCCTTCGGCGAACCGAAATCTCAAAGCCGACGGAAGGAGGCAAGTTAGCACCGAACTGGGAAGGGCCCTACCGAGTCACCGAGGCACTCCGCCACGGAGCGTACAAAATTGAAGAGCTGGATGAAAAGCTGCTCCCGCGGATCTGGAACGCCGACAACCTCCGCCGGTATTATCAGTAGCGTACCCTTTTCTTTACATGAAATCTCGCGCTTGTATTCTTTTGGGGCCCTCGCCCCGCACTTGGAATTAATAAACAGGAATTTGAGCATCTCAGTTCTTCAACAAAAAGCCTGAGGCCAACTCGGCACAAAAAGCCCAATGTACCATTAGCATCGAAGACCCGATGTACCATCGGATTCAAAAAGCCCAATGTACCATTGGCATCGAAGACCCGATGTACCATCGGATTCAAAAAGCCTGAGACCAGCTCGGCATGAAAAGCCCAATGTACCACTGCAGACCGATGTACCATCGGTTCTCAACAAAAAGCCCAATGCACCATTGGCATCGAAGACCCGATGTACCATCGGATTCAAAAAGCCCAGTGTACCATTGGCAGACCGATGTACCATTGGTTCTTAACGAAAAGCCCAATGTACCATTGGCATCGAAGACCCGATGTACCATCGGATTCAAAAAGCCCAGTGTACTTCTGGCAGACTGATATACCATCGATTATCAATAAAAATCCCAATGTACCATTGGCATCGAAGACCCAATGTACCATCAGATTCAAAAAGCCTAGTGTACCATTGGCAGACCGATGTACCATCGGTTCTCAATGAAAAGCCCAATGTACCATTGGCATCGAAGACCCGATGTACCATCGGATTCAAAAAGTCTAATATACCATTGGCATCGAAGACCCGATATACCATCGGATTCAAAAAGCTTAGTGTACCACTGGCAGACCGATGTACCATCGGTTCTCAACAAAAAGCCCAATATACCATTAGCATCGAAAACCCGATGTACCATCGAATTCAAAAAGCCCAAGGCCAGCTCGGCATGAAAAGCCCAGTGTACCACTGGCAGACCGATGTACCATCGGTTCTCAATAAAAAGCCCAATATACCATTGGTGCCGAAGACCCAATGTGCCATTGGACTCGAGAAGACCGAGTCTTCCTCGGCGTTTCAAGGCCGATGTTCCATTGGTCCCCAAAAGCCTGAGTCTTCCTCGACATTCCAAGGCTGATGTTCCATAGGTCCCCAAAAGCTCGAGCCTTCCCCGGCGTTCCAACGCCGATGGCCCATCGGTCCTTGGAAGCCGAGTTTTCCTTGGCTTTCCCAAGGGTCTGGCCCTATACAGCTAAGTCAAAGCCACTCGTGGGTGAGTAAAGACGCCCCCTTGGTGTCGACGAAGCCACAAAGGGTCCCACGTCGGTAGCTCAGGTTTAAAAGTGACACAATGCAGTTATCTAAAAACAACTCCATTAATGATGGTGTTTACAAAATGCCGACCGAGTCGGACTTTACAAAAATAAGGAGGAAGTTACAAAAATTCACGGGTCGGCCACTGCAGGCTCATCGTTGGATGAGGATACTTAAGAGAGGTGCTCCGGCTCAACCTCTAGGGCCAATAGAAGGTTCAGGTCTCGGGCAACTTTCCCCTTACCACATCGGAATCCCTGGAGATAGGCATCCATTGAAGCTTCGGCCAGTTCGTCCGCAAAGCGCTCGGATGCCCAGAACTCCTCTACGGCCTTAGCGGCCCTAGCCTCGGCAGCTGCCTCCACCTCTATGGCTCGGGCCTCCCTCTCCGCGGCCAGAGAGGCTACTGCCACCCTTTCGGCCTCTTTGGCATGCTCCGCCTCCTCCTCGGTACGCCTGGCCCTATCCTCGGCCACCTGGATGGCCGAGTTCAACTCAACAATGTGAATGTTTCGGGCTTCGATGGTGCCCTCGGCCTCGATAAGTTGGCTGAGTGCCGCCCGCAGTCGGCTGGCTTCGGCCTCCACTCTGCTCTCAGCCCTCTTTATTTCATCGGCTCGATCGGTCTTCGCCGATTCCAGAGCCCTCTCTGCAGCCTCGGCCTGGGCTTGGGCGTCCTCGGCGTCTTGTTGAACCTAGCGGAGGACAGCCTCCCCTTCATCAATAGCCTCCCGAGTGAGCAATAAGGAGTTCATCACCTATACTCGAGACATCAGCCAGGCAAACTATTAAAAATTAAGTCAAGAGCAGGGGAGGTAACTTACTCGAACCAGGGCCGAGAAGGCCTCTCGGAAGAACTTGGTCGCCCCCAGATTTCGGAGTTCCTCCTGGAAGTCAGGCTGAATGACTTGAAGCGCGAGACCTTCTTCCCGGTGCCTGTCGTTCATCAAAGAAAATCCGTGAGGGGTCGGACCGGCCCAGCTCCCCTCGGAGTCTTCGGTGCGCTCAGGCTCGTTGCGCGGGGGGCTACCCACCGGTGCTTCCTTCGGAGGTGAGCTCGCTACCACTGGCGGCTCCATGCTCGAGCCCCGCTTTGTCTCCATCAGGGCCGGCTCCATGGATGTCTGGGGCTCTGTTGCCCCTTCAACCCTCGCTCCCTCTAGGGGGTGTCGGCCGTCAGATCCACAGGCACGACCGGAGATCCTTGGCGCTTGGGGGGCGGATAAACCCGCACCGTCGGACGCTTGGGGGCCGAGGCCTGCTGCCCCTCGCTTGGCCCCTCCTGGGCCCTCATCCTTTTAGCAGCGGCCTTCTTGAGTTTGCGGGTCGGGACCTTCATGGCTGCACAGCATCAGTCAGAATTAGTAAAAAAAAGGGGGGGGCAGGGGATGAAGAAAAAGAAGCTTGGCAGAGTACTGGGACGCCTGTTACTTACCAGTTTGGGTGGTGAGGCCCGCCAGTCGGAAGTTGTCCTCTGACAGAAGCAGGGTGTACCTGGGATGTCGATGGTCAACAGCTGCCCCAGTGCCTCCTTGTCCCCCTGGAGTATAGTGGTGTTCATGTTGGGCCGAAGGTCAGGATCCCCCCACCCAGGCTTAACGTGCTCGAGGTCAACAAAGAAAAACCGAGATTTCCATCCCTTGACGGAGGAGGGAAGAAGCAGCTTAAGGGCACGGCCGGGTCAAGGCTGGAACAGCCACCAACCTGCCTACTGCCTAAGGATGTAAAAACTACGGAAGAGGGAGAGTCGGGGCGCAATTTGGAGGTGGTGGCAGAGAATAATGAAAGCACTAATGGTCCGAAGGGAGTTCGGGACCAGTTGAGTGGGGGTCAGAGAGTAATAATCCAAAAGATTGATGAAAAAAGGATGAAAAGGCAGTCAGAGACCTACTCTAAAAGAAATTTCATAAACGGCCACTCTACCAAGCCAGGAAGAGACCACCCTGTCATCGGGGGTCGGAAGGAAAAGCCTGACATCTCGAGAGAACTAGTAACAGGCCCTAATACTTGCCAGGTCTTGGCCCGTTACCATGGAGGCGGTCCCCGTCAGGGATTCCACCCCCACCCTCGAGGAGGTACCGGACGCCGCCCAACGCCCCCTTGTTGAAGCCCTGCCAGCGGTCGCCGGGCGTCTCCTCGCAGGAGCCCGGCCGGTGACTGGCCATTGGGTGAGAGGAAGGCGGTCCTCCGGATTGGAGGACCATGAAGGAAGGGGAGATAGAGAGGCACGAAGCCTCGAGAGAGAAATGTGGTCATCGGAGGGAGCAGAAGAGGTCCAAGAAGGAGAGGAGGCCATGGAGGAGGTTGAGAAGGAAGTGAAGAGGTCTGAAAAGCACATAGGGCTAACCTGGAGAAAAAAATGGCGAAGACTGATTCTCGGGTCACAGGAGGAGTCGAGGGCTAGAGGAAGAAGATAACTGGAGCAAAGTGATGGAGGCCAGTCCTTCGCCCGGCTTAAAGTGATTTCAAATCACCCCGCCCTACTTACCCAGCCATGCGGACCTCTGCTATAGGCTGGTTTGCCTCGGTAGGTGCTCGACGCGTGAGACGAACCGCCTCTGGCCAATGACGAGATACCACTGATGTTAGCGTCATGATGGAAATGATGGCGGCCGCTTTTCGTGAATTTCAAGAGGACAACCCCGACTTGAGGACGATCGCTACAATCGGACGGACGGCAGTAACTACCCCTTCATATCCCCCACGTCGCCTGCGTAAAGTCGTTGCAGCGCCCAGAGACACGTGTCCGGGAGCGGTTGGCAATGGACGGGGATCAGCCACTGGGGAGGTGACACCCCTTTCGCCTTGCAGGGATGGGCCCGCTTCGTCCCAGGGGCGGGGGGCATCTGATGTGGCTGATCCAACACCGTCAAGGTTAATGGTAAGGGAAACTGATGGAACCCTGCCTCGGCCTTCGAGACACCCTTGGCCTCTGGGACACCCTCGGCCTCTGAGGCACCATCGGCCTCGAGCTTCATCCCCGGCCTCGGGCTTCATCCCCGGCCTCGGGCTTTAGCCTTCGAGACACCCTCGGGCTTTAGCCTCCGAGGCACTCACAGACTAGGGCTCCCATCATGATCCGGCATCTGGGACCGGTAGCCTATAACCTTGACCACCTGGCACGCCCACGTGGCCGTACCCCATAACGGCGTATGGCCCACCACCTGCCCGTAACAACACGTGACCGTACTCAATAATGGCGTATGAACCATCACTCGCCCATAACAGTGTGTGGCCATACCCCGTTACGGCGTATGGTCCACCACTCGCTTGTGGCTACATGTGGCCATATTCCATAATGGCGCGCACTTGGTGCAACCATAGCCATCAGACACCTGTAATGCCGTACTAGCAGGTGGCATGTGAGGCGAAACACCTCTGGCACGCCCATGATCCATCACTGCCGGCCTTGCTTTTTTGTCCGTTATTGAACAGCAGTATCACGAAATCATCAACCTTCTAGAAACATGAAAGAGGAGAATCTTCGAACAGATATAAAGGCCCACGTTTACAACGAGGGAAGGGTCCTGAACCTTAACTCTGTAACTTTCTTCTGCTAGCAAAACTCTTGTCTGTTCCCAAGTCACTGACTTAAGCATCGAAGGGTCCCCATCGGAGCATCCGGTCTTCGAGAACTTTTCTTGTAAGACTCCAGCGAGGAAGATCTTCATTTTTTCGGCGTTCAAGAAAGGTGGCTTGGCATCAACAAAGCCCAAAATATTTGTAGGAAAAAGCCCAACAACCAATCTTTCTAGCAATCTTTTAGAGGACCAGAAAGTTCAAATTCACCTTTCTGCAGGAAGCTGAGTAATTGAAAAATTAATGCAAAGACAAGAATACAAGTTGTAGACGCATTCACATGCAATTTAATCATATTTGAATGCTTAGCATGCATGGAAGGTTTTTTTTTTCCTTTGTTTTTTATTTATGTTCACAGGATATAAATGAAACCTCTTATCTCCATGCATAACTGGAGATCACCAAAATTGTATGCAAATGCAATCAATCACTCAGTGAGGTTGTACCACCAAAATATATTGGAAAGCATGCCAGGACGCGACCTTTGATTTATTTATTTCAGGTTCAAGTAGATATGCCTCGCATCAATCAGTTCCAAAGCACTATACTCCAGTCACGCAAAGTATTTTGCACAGTTCAAAATCCATGGCGGCAAATCTGAAGCACCTGCGCCACTAGAACTGACTGACATTTTTTGTCTAGGCCATCTTGACTGAAAATTTCATGTGCAGTCCTGGAACTGTGGTCATTTTTTTATGTTTAATCCTTTGTCCATTAATGTGTGCATGACGCGTATGTAACAGTGTAGAGAAGTATTCCAGTCCATGAAAACCGAAGGCAACTTGCTATGTGAAGAACTG
This sequence comes from Calamus simplicifolius, assembly GCA_900491605.1. Taxonomy (NCBI): domain Eukaryota; kingdom Viridiplantae; phylum Streptophyta; class Magnoliopsida; order Arecales; family Arecaceae; genus Calamus; species Calamus simplicifolius. The sequence goes on along the minus strand of UESW01004135.1, from coordinate 614,664 downwards.
GATATAATATGGAAGACAAAGTCCCTGACTGTTTTGAGTTTTCCAGTAGAATGTTCCTCCAAAATTTAGTTCTTGATGTGGCTGATCCAACACCGTTAGAATAAACAGTAATGGTAGCTAACGGAGATCCCTTTGGCCCCGAAACCTTCTAATCCTTCGATATCAATGTCAGTTTCGCCAAGTGTCTGCCTCGAGGATTCACTTCGCATCTCCAAAGTGTCACTCAACCCTTAGCTCTGCCTTGCATCTGGTAAGACCCCGAACATCTCACCCCCAAGACCCCCTCCGATCTCGGGGTGAGGGCACTGCATTACAACCCCGAAACCTTCCTTCGGTCTTGGGGTGCACAAGTAACATCTCACCCTCGAGACCCCCTCCGATCTTAGGGTGAGGGCACTGCATTACAACCCCGAGACCTCCCTACGGTCCCGGGATGCACAAGTAACATCTCACCCCCGAGACCCCCTCCGGTCTCGAGGTGAGGGCACTGCATTACAACCCCGAGACTCCCCTCCGATCCCGAAGCGCGGGAGAGCCCCCACTCCGGTCTCAGGGTGCAGGAGCGACGCTCAGTACATGGACTGACCTTTGAACCAAGCAACATCTTTAGGCCACTTGGAGCACCCACATGACCCGCTGTACGCCCGTAGCTGCGAGTGGCCATACCTCATAACGGCGTATGGCTCATTGCACAGGCTCAATTGTGCAAGACCATACCCCATTACGGAGTACGATTCACCACCACTTGCAGCTGTGCACGGTCACATCCAGCGACGGCGCGCACAAAATGCAACCCCAGCTGCCAGACACCTGTGAGACCATACTGGCAAGTAACGTAGGACACCTCCGACACACACGATGACAGTACGACTCGTCACTTTCAAGCCTCGTCTTTTTGTCCGTTACCATATGGGACACCCCAGAATCAGCGATCTTTTGGGACGGAAAGCAGATCTTCGAGCAGGTATAAAAGGCCGCACTTTCACTGTAAGTGGGATCCGAAAAAAACTAAGGTTTACTAGTCTTATTCTCGCTAGTGAAACCCTAACTCTCTCTAGCTTCTTCAGCTAGTGAGTTCTCACCTGTTCCCAAGTGACTGACTTGAGCGTCGGAGGGTCCCCACCGGAACAACCGGTCTTTGGGGACTTTTCTTGCAGGAGCCCGTTAAGGAGGACGTCTATTTTCTCGGCGCTTGAAGAAGGTGATTTGGCGTCAACAGATTGGCGCGCCAGGTAGGGGGGAAGAGAAAAGCTTCGAATCTATTAGTGACTTCTTCCTCCTCAAACTCTTAGATGATGGTGACAACTCGAGCACGAGAGACCACCGTCAGTCATGCTGGGGGGCAGCGTCAAGGGGCTGATATGCCCATAATTAGCCCATCAGCTCCTCTAGCCAAAGTTCCTACACCAGCGCCGGTACAGCAGCCTCAGGAAGATCGGTTTGCTGCTCTCGCCGCGCAAGTTCAATCCTTGGCCACAGTGGTCCAAGGCCTGCAACGTCGAACGGTGATTGCACGGCAACCAGAACCCCTCCTGTCGGTGCCAGGAGTCCCTCAGCCCAGCCTGTACTCATTTCGGAGGAGGTCTCCTACCCAGGAAGCTCGCCATCGCTGCGCTTCATCTAAGCCTCACCACCGCGAGGCCTCCAAGCGGCCCCAGTCGCCCTCTCACCGCGTCAGCGCATCTCCCAAGCGGCGGCATGAGAGAGAGGTGGAGCACCCCCATAGGCCTCCCCGCCGCTCTTCCCCCTCGGACTCCTCGAGGGAAGGGTCCTTCGATGGCGGGATAGCCCGTCGAGCAGAGCGTCGACTTGATGAGTATAACCAGTGGTTGGAAGAGCTCAACTGCCGGATTACCAACCCTCTGGAGGCAGACTACGACAGCCGGCCACCACTGTCTCGTCGCATCATGGAGGAGCCCATCTTCACCCGGTTTCGTCTTCCTTAGTTGAACCCTTATGACGGACTACGGACCCCCTGGACCACCTAGAAAGCTACAAGGTTCTCATGCAAGTCCAGGGGGCAACCGACTCACTCATGTGCATCGCCTTCCCAGCCACCTTGAAGAAAGCCGCCCGAGCCTAGTATTCTCGCCTGCCGTCGCGAGTATTGACTCCTTCCGTCAGCTAGAGAGGGCCTTTCTGGCCCATTTTGACGCCTGCAGGAAGATTCCAAGGGTAGCCGACAGCCTCTTCTCTGTCCAGCAGAAGAGTGGTGAGTCCCTGCAAGATTACGTCGCTCGGTTCAAGGAAGCCGCCCTGGAGGTTTACAATCTTGAGGACTCAGTGGCCACCTTGTCCTTGAAGCGAGGGCTTCGCCCGTCTCTCTTCGCTTACTCCCTTGACAAGAAGCCACCCGGCTCATACGCCGAGCTCTTGACTCGGGCCCAGAAATACATACGAGCTGACGAGGCTGACTCCTTCCGGCACGAGGCTAGCGGGAGCATCCCCAAGAAGCTGGCCCGGCCGAAACCTGCCGAGGCTCGTCCCAAAAGGCATGAGCCTCCTCACCGACCAGACAACCGTCCCCGAGCCCCTGCACCAAGAGACGGGCCCTACACCCCTCTGCTCGTGCCGTTATCGCACATCCTGCTCAAGATTGAAGGTGAGTCTTATCTTCAGCGCCCTCCTCCAATGAACCCGAAGATCCCCCGCAACAAGAACCTTTACTGTCGCTACCACCGGGACCACGGCCATGACACCGATGACTGTCGCCAGTTAAAAAAGGTGATAGAGGATCTTATCCAGCGTGACCACCTGAAAAAATTTGTCCAGAGGAACAACCCGGGAGCCCTTGGCCCATCGGCGCCCCCGCCACCGATGATCGACAATGCTCCAACCGAGAAGATGGTGACGATGATTTCATAGGGGGCAGGTGAACCGCCTAAGAGGCCGAGGGAGGGGGGAGAATTAGATTCTGTAATCCTTTTTTTCAAAAGGGACTTAGAGGGGGTGGTTAATAAAAATGATGATAGCGTCGTTGTATCCATGACAATAGCAAAACACCCTGTAAGAAGAATTTTAGTCGATAGTGGGAGCTCGGTGGATGTTTTCAATTATGATGCTTTTGTTCACATGAATCTATCGCCTGACCTGCTCCGGCCTATCATCACGCCCCTGATGGGGTTCACTGGAGATTCCGTGAGGGTCGAGGGAGAGATCACTCTTCCTGTCATGGCTGGCACGGCCCCGCACCAGAGCACAGTTCTCATGAGCTTTCTGGTGGTCCGGGTGCCCCTCGCCTACAACGCTATCCTCGGAAGGCTCGGACTCAACCTCTTGGATGCCGTTATTTTCACTAAAAGGCTCCTCATGAGGTTTCCCACCAGTGAGGGGGTCGGGGAGATGTGGGGGGAGCAGAACCCGCCCCCACTTTGCTGCCACATGGCTCCGAGTCCAGAGGAGGTGGCGCCAGCACCCGTGCCAGAGGTGTTGGACCCTCGGGACCTAGAAAGGAGAGGGGAACTAGCTGAGCATCTACTGGCCTTCCCTCTTGGGGAGGACCCAGCAAGGATGATTTGCATCGGAGCTTCATTCCCGGAGGAAGCTTGTGGTCGGCTCCTCGCTTTCCTATAGGCTAATGCTGATATCTTCGCCTGGTCAGCATCGGACATGCTGGACATTCCGGAGGAAGTGATCACCCACCAACTCAACATCAAGCCGGAGTGCCGACCCATTCGGCAGAAGAAGAGAAGCTTCACCCCAGACAGACAAAAGGCTGTGGATGAGGAGGTGCGAAAGCTCCTGGTGGCCGGTCATTTCAGTGAAGTGCACTACCTCGACTGGCTGGCAAATATCGTGATGGTGCGTAAGGCCAGCGGGAGCTGGAGGATGTGCGTGGATTTTACCGACCTCAATAATGCATGCCTCAAAGACAGCTTCCCACTGCCCCGGATTGATCAGCTGGTGGATGCTACATCCAGGCATGAAGCCCTTAGCTTCATGGACGCTTTCTCAGGGTACAACCAAATAAGGATGGACCCAGTTGATGAGGAAGCCACTTCCTTTGTCACTGAAAAAGGGATCTACTGCTACAAAGTGATGTCGTTTGGGCTGAAGAATGCTGGGGCTACTTATCATAGGCTGATGAATAAGATTTTTAAGGACCAGATTGGGCGCAACATGGAGGTGTATGTGGATGATATGCTGATAAAGAGTGCCCACACGGCCGACCACGTCGCCAATCTTGCAAAAACCTTCAACAACCTATGCCTGTATCGGATGAGGCTGAACCCCCACAAGTGTGCCTTCAGGGTTGCGGCAGGCAAGTTCTTGGGCTTCATGGTCACCCAGCGGGGGATTGAAGCCAATCCCGATAAGATCCGGGCCATCCTAGATATGAGGCCTCCAGCTAATAAAAAGGAGGTGCAACGCCTAACCGGAAGGATAGCAGCCCTGAGTCACTTCATGTCAAGGTCGGTGAAGAGGTGCCTGCCCTTCTTTAAAGCGCTGCGCAAGGTCGACAGCTTCGAGTGGACAAAGGAGTGTCAGGGTGCCTTCGAGGAATTGAAGCAATTTTTATCTACTCCACTGTTGCTGTCCAAGCCGAGGAGCGGAGAGGAGCTTTTTCTGTACCTTGCAGCCTCCCCCGAGGCCGTCAGTTCTGTGCTCGTGCGTATGGATGCTGATAGAGTGCAGAGGCCAGTCTATTACACAAGCAAGGTGCTTCATGATGCCGAGACCAGGTACACTAGGACTGAGAAGATCATCCTCGCCTTGGTGGTCTCCGCACAACGCTTCCAACCCTAATTCCAAGCTCATCCCATAATGGTGCTCACAGACCAACCTCTTCGGACTATCCTGTCCCACCCTGACACCTCGGGTCGATTAGCTAAGTGGGCAGTCAAGCTGAGCGAGTTTGATTTATCAATCCAGCCAAGGTCCGCCATGAAGTCCCAGGTATTAGCTGACTTCTTGGTTGAGTGCACCTGGACCGAGGAGTGCCGCGAAGAGCCACGCCCGGAGATACGCATGGGGTCCCCCCATCTAAGGGAGCAGAGGGAGAAGAGTGGATCTTGCACGTGGACGGGGCAGCGAATTCCCAAGGGAGCGGAGCTGGGCTCATCCTCACAAGTCCCGATGGGGAGGTGGTGGAGTACGCCCTCCGGTTTCTGTTTCCGGCCACTAATAACCAGGCGGAGTATGAAGCCCTGCTGGCAGGGATGAGGCTGACCGGGGAACTTGGTGCGGAGCGTTTGAGAGCCTTCACAGACTCCCAGCTTATCTCTGGGCAGGTCGCTGGGGAGTACGAAGCCAGGGACCCAGCCATATCCCGTTACTTGAGTAAGGTGCTGTCCCAAGCCTCACGGTTCTCTTACTTCCGTGTCAGCTACATTCCTCGAGCGGAGAATGCTAGGGCGGATGCACTGTCCCGATTGGCCACCTCGGCCGACGGGACCCTGGAAAAAACATATGTGGAGCACTTGCAGACCCCAAGCATTGAAGCTGCGGAAGAGGCATTGCCGGTTGAGCAAGGGCCCTCTTGGATGGATGCCTATGTATGATATTTGACCGACGATGCCCTCCCTGAGGACCCCGTGGAGGCTAGACTACTCAAGCGTCAGGCCCCAAGGTTCCTAATAATGGATGGAAGGCTTTATCGAAGGTCATTTTCATACCCGGTCCTCAAGTGCATAGGGCCAGCAGAGGTAGACTATATCTTGCGGGAAATCCATGAAGGCATCTGCGGGAGTCACCTGGGGGGCAGAGCCCTAGCTTACAAGGCCCTACGACAGGGATACTACTGGCTGACCATGAAGGAGGACACGGCCGAGCTTGTTAAGAAGTGTGATAGCTGCCAACGCCATGCCAATATTCAGCGACAGCCGACGTCTCAGCTGACCCCCTTGGTGGCACCTTGGCCCTTCGCCTAGTGGGGGATGGATATCTTGGGACCATTCCCCCGGCCTTCGGACAGCGCAAGTTCCTGCTGGTGGCCATCGACCACTTCACTAAGTGGATTGAAGCTAAAGCCCTTGCTAAAATCATTGAAAGCAAGGTGAGATCTTTCTTTTGGAAGTCCATCATATGTCGATTCGGGCTATCCTATACTCTGGTCACCGACAACAGCCGGCAGTTCGATAACGCGCCCTTCCAGGGGTTCTGCATCGAACTTGGCATTCACCAGAGGTTCACTTCCGTCGGATACCCCTAGACCAATGGAGCAGCTGAAGTGACCAATCGTATTATTCTCCAAGGATTGAGGACCTGACTGGACGATTGCAAGGGGCGGTGGGTGGAGGAGCTCCACAATGTGTTGTGGGCCTACCATACAACACCGCGAACCCGCATCGGAGAGACTCCGTTCAGCTTGGTCTTTGGATCTAAAGCTGTCATCCCGGTAGAGATAGGCTCCCCGAGTCCTCGAGTGGAGTCATACAATGAGGAGAATAACTCGGACCGGCTATGGGCTAACCTCGACCTAGTAGAGGAAGTACGAGACCGAGCACAGCTGCGGATTGTGGTCTACCGGCAATGAGCTGCCAGGTACTACAACACTCGTGTGTGTCCCAAGACTTTCTTGCCAAGAGACCTGGTCCTTCAACGAGCTGAAGTCTCGAAGCCGACGGAAGGAGGCAAGCTAGCTCCTAATTGGGAAGGATCCTACCGGATCACCGAGACACTCCATCACGGAGCCTACAAGATTGAAGAGTTGGGTGGGAAGCCTCTACCCCGAACATGGAATGCCGACAACCTTCATCAGTATTATCAGCAGTGCATTTCTCTTTTCACCTTAAATACCATGCCTGTATTCTTTTGGGCCTTCGCCCCTCATTCAATATTAACAAATTTGAATTTTAGCACCTCAGTTTTCGACCAAAGCCCAACTCCTATCGGCACTTAAAGCCCTGGGCCAGCCAGGCACAAAGCCCGACTCCCGTCGGCACTCAAAGCCCTGGGCCAGCCAGGCACAAAGCCCGACTCCCGTTGGCACTTAAATCCCTGGGCCAGCCAGGCACAAAGCCCAACTCCCGTCGGCACTCAAAGCCATGGGCCAGCCAGGCACAAAGCCTGTCTCCCATCGGCACTCAAAGCCCTGGGCCAGCCATGAATAAAGCCTGACACACCTCCGGCAAAGTGGCGAGCCATCAGTTTTCAGGAGCCCTTCTACCTCGACCTCCTGAATCTGATGCCCCGACTCCAGGAAGCTCATCCTTCCTGGCCCCAAGGTTCGGCCCTATATGGCTAACTCGACTCGCGAATGGATTAAGGGTTACCCATCGGTGCTGATGAAGCCCCGAGAGGTCGCACGTCGCTAATCAATGAATTCGGGGTAGAGGTTGTAGATGGACAGACAATTCATCTTGGAGAAAAATGGTATTTCATTAATTCAAAGTAATTACAAATAATTATAAACACCGACCTAGTCGGACTTGCAAAAATAAAGTACAAGCGGAGGCTCACAGTTCTGCCAATGCGGGCTCGTCATCATATGGGGCCAACTCTGAGGGACTTTCGAGCTTGACCTCTAAAGCTTGAGGAAAGTTCAAGTCCCGGGCGACTTTTTCTTTCCCGTGTTGAAATCCTTGGAGAAACGCCCCCGCCAAAGCTTCCGTTAGTTCGTCTGCAAAGCGCTCGGACGTTTTGAATTCTTCTATGGCCTCAACGGTCCTGGCTGCGACGACTGCTTCCACTTTGGCGGCTCGAACTCCTTCCGTAGCAGCGAGAGCTGCCGCTGCTGCCCTCTCAGCCTCCCGAGCGCGACTCGCCTCCTCTTCAGCTTCATCGGCTCTCTCTTCCGCCGCCCTTGCCCTCTCCTCAACCGACCTTACCTTTCCTTCGGCCGACCTTTCCCTCTCCTCAGCCTCGGTCGCCCGACCCTCCGTTTCTTGGATGGCCAAGGTCAGTTCAGAGATGTATAGGTCTCTTGCTGCAACAGCGTTCTCAGCATCCGCCATCTGGAGGAGTGCCGCTCGCAGGCGGTTGGCCTCGGCCTCCGCTCGGCTCTCAGCAGCCCTTATTTTGTCGGCCCGAGCGGTTCTGGCCGACTCCAGGGCCCCCTCGGCCACCTCCGCGCGATGATGGGCCTCCTCGGCCTCCTTCTGAGCCTCATGCAGAAGGGTCTTCCCCCGGTGAATGACCTCCCTCACAGCCCTTAGGGAGTTCGCAAGCTGCATGAAAACTCCGTGTAAAAAAAAGGAGATATAGAGGCGAAGGGTTACAGGACCACTTACTCTGATGAGAGCTGCGTAGGACTTTCGGAAGAACGTACCCGCCTTCAGGTGGCTAAGCTCTTTCAGGACATCGGGCACGAAGACTGGCGAGAGGAGCCGCTCGGCCCAACGCCCGTCGTTTAGAATGGAGTCCCGAGGCAACCCTGGTCTGGCTCCACTCCCTTCGGCTGCCTCGACATTTTCTGGCTCGGTGCGTGGACTGCTTATCGACGTCCGCTCAGGGGGCGGGCTTACTGCCCCCGACGGCCCCTCGCCCTAGCTCCTAGCCGCCTCGGGGAGGGTCGGTCGACTTGGAGCAAAGAGCTCCTCTGCTATCGCGGGCTCCTCTGCTACCGTTGGCTCCTCTGCAGTCGGCTCCTCCATAGGTGTCTTCTCGACCACCGCCCTCTCTGGCGGAGTGTCGGCTGTGAGGTCAATCTCTGGAGCGACCGGAGGGTCATGCGGTGCTGGTGGCTTCGACACCCGCACCGTTGGGCGTTTTGGAGCCGGTGCTCGCTGGCCTTCACTCGGTCCTTCCCGGGCCCTTTTCTTGACGGCGGCCTTCAGGAGTTTCTGGGTTGGGACCTTCATGGCTGCACAGTATAGGTCAAAGTCAGTAAAAAAAATGAAAGCAAGCAAAACTTTGACTAAGTATGAAGATGGCTTACCCCGGTGGGAGATAAGACCCACCAACTGGAGGTTATCTTCTGTCAGGAGCAGGGTGTACCGAGGGATCTCGGTAGCCAACAACTGCCCCAACGCTTCCCTGTCTTCAGGATGGACGGTAGAATTGGCGTTACCTCGAAGGTCGGGGTCTCCCCACCGGGACTTGACTTGATCTAGACTGGCGAAGAAAAATTGGGACTTCCATCCCTTGATGGAGGAAGGAAGGATAAGCTTGAGGACCCGATTGGGTCGGGGCTGAAACAGTCACCAACCCTTCTGGGCTCGAAGGATGTAGAAGGATCAAAAAAGGGAGATTCGGGGGGTAATGCCAAGACGATGACAGAGAACGACAAAGGTGCTAATGACCCGAAGGGAGTTCGGGACCAACTGGGAAGGAGCAAGGAATAGTATTCAAGGAGATTAACAAAAAGGAAGGAAAGGATGGACGGAGGCTGGCCCTCAGGCAAATTTCATAAATGGCCACTGGCCGGGTCGGGAAGAAATGACTCTATCATCGGGAGTCGGCAAGAAAAACCCAACGTCCCGAGGAATATGGTAACGAGCCCGGATGTTTGCCAAATCCTGGCTCATTACCGTGGAAGTCGTCCCCTCCGGGGACTCCGCCTCCACCCTCGAGGAGGTGCCAGCCTCCGTCTGGCGTCTCCTCGATGGGGCCCTGCTAGCCACCGCCGGACGTTCCCCTGCGGGAGCCCTATCGATGGCCTGCCACTGGGCCAGAGGGGCGTGGTCCTCCGAATCAGAGGACCACTCAAGTGAGGGAAAGGGAGAAGGAGCAGAAGAAGCTTGGTGCCTCTCAAAGGGAGAACGATCCTCTAGATCGTCCTCCGAGGTTCGGGACGGGGAACTCATGGTTAAAAGAAAGAATAGGAGAGTCTAGAAGAGACAAAAGTTGACCTGAAGGAGGAAAAAGCTCTGCGCAGGATCTCGGGTTGCAGGGGAGACCAAAACACAGAAACTCAGAGGAAGAAGACGATGATGGCAGGAGCGGTGTAGCTAGATTCAACCCCCCTTCCATGTTTTATTTGGTTTCAAATCGTTCCGCCATGTCTCATCAGCCACGTGGATCCCCACCATAAGCTGGCTCGCCTCGGTGGTTGCCTAGTGCATGATACGATATGCCTCCGGCCAGTGATAAAACTCCGCTGACGTTGCCGCTATGAGAGGTAATGATGGTGCAGTTTTCCTCACAGATTTTGAAGGGTTAATCTTGCCTCGAGGACGATCGTGGCAGGTTGAGTGGACGGAAGCGTCCGCCCTTCACATTCCCCATGCCGTCTGCATAGGGCCACGACAATCACCAGGGATATGTGTCCGGAGCCGACTCGCAAAAGACGGGGATCAGCCACATGGGAAGTAGCATCCCTTTCGCCTTGCCAGTGTGGGCCCGCGCACTTCATCTCAGGGGTGAGAGGGCACCTGATGTGGCTGATCCAACACCGTTAGAATAAATAGTAACGGCAGCTAACGGAGATCCCTTTGGCCCCGAAACCTTCTAATCCTCCGATATCAATGTCAGTTTCGCCAAGTGTCTGCCTCGAGGATTCACTTCGCATCTTCAAAGTGTCACTTAACCCTTAGCTCTGCCTTACATCCGGTAAGACCCCAAACATCTCACCCCCGAGACCCCCTCCGGTCTCGGGGTGAGGGCACTGCATTACAACCCCGAGACCTCCCTCCGGTCTCGGAGTGCACAAGTAACATCTCACCCCCGAAACCCCCTCCGGTCTCGGGGTGAGGGCACTGCATTACAACCCCGAGACCTCCCTCCGGTCTCGGAGTGCACAAGTAACATCTCACCCCCGAGACCCCCTTCGGTCTCGGGTGAGGGCACTGCATTACAACCCCGAGACCTTCCTCCGGTCTCGGGGTGCACAAGTAACATCTCACCCCCGAGACCCCCTCCGATCTCGGGGTGAGGGCACTGCATTACAACCCCGAGGCCTCCCTCCGGTCCCGGGGTGCGCAAGTAACATCTCACCCCCGAGACCCCCTCCGGTCTCGGGGTGAGGGCACTGCATTACAACCCCGAGACATCCCTCCAGTCCCGGGGTGCACAAGTAACATCTCACCCCCGAGACCCCCTCCAGTCTCGGGGTGAGGGCACTGCATTACAACCCCGAGACTCCCCTCCGGTTCCAGAGCGCGGGAGAGCCCCCACTCCGGTCTCAGGGTGCAGGAGCGACGCTCAGTACATGGACTGGCCTTTGAACCAAGCAACATCTTTAGGCCACCTGGAGCACCCACATGACCCGCTGTACGCCCGTAGTTGCGAGTGGCCATACCTCATAACGGCGTATGACTCATTGCACATGCTCAACTGTGCATGACCATGCCCCGTTACGGAGTACGATTCACCACCACTTGCAACTGTGCGCGGTCACATCCAGCGACGGCGCGCACCAAATGTAACCTCAGCTGCCAGACACCTGTGAGACCGTACTGGCAAGTAACGTAGGACACCTCCGACACACACGATGACAGTACGACTCGTCACTGTCAAGCCTCACCTTTTGTCCGTTACGAGACGGGATGCCCCAGAATCAGCGATCTTTTGGGACGGAAAGCATATCTTCGAGCAGGTATAAAAGGCCGCACTTTCACTGTAAGTGGGATCCGAAAAAAACTAAGGTTTACTAGTCTTCTTCTCGCTAGTGAAACCCTAACTCTCTCTAGCTTCTTCAGCTAGTGAGTTCTCACATGTTCCCAAGTGACTAACTTGAGCATCGGAGGGTCCCCACTGGAACATCCGGTCTGTGGGAACTTTTCTTGCAGGAGCCCATTGAGAAGGACGTCTATTTTTTCGGCGCTTGAAGAAGGTGACTTGGCGTCAATAGTTCTCAGAGAGAGAGAGAGAGTGTGAGAGAGAGAGAAGAATTCACAAGACAAATTTAGGGGTGTATTATCATGTTGAATGAATAATAATATGATCCAATGAAATAATCCTTCAATCAAACCAGATCAGAGTCATCGATGCCTATCAAATGCATTTCAAATGCCAAAAACTAATTCTAGATTCCAAGTAGATAAGGTCTTCTCACCTGAAAATTTTGAAGGAAAGAAACCTCATGATCATCTGAATTCCCTATACAAGACCTACTACGTACTTTTGACAGAACTACTAATAAATTGTACATCTGCGAACTTTTTTACTATGTTCTAAAGACTGCACCTTTTGAATTTCTCAATACAAAACCCTTCTTTGTAGTGTTGTTGAATGATCTCTGCGAGCTTCGTTACGTTCTAGATACTCTTTTTTAAGTGCCCTCTCTGGAATATTAATCAGTGAAAAAACAAATAACGAAACAAACACAACATTTAAAGGACTTTTCCAAATGGCTGAGAATGAAGGCCAGCATGTGAGCTGGGTTGTGTGGATGGCACAGGAGCCCTGTTTTGTATATGGTCTGGCTGGCATCCCTAGTGCGCTGTAGCTGCTGTATTCTTTCCTCTGCATTGCTTGGGCGATTCTTTTCCTGTGCTTTATTCAGGCCTTTTTACTGTTATGTTTCTGGCTGTATGTAGGTAGGTGATGTCATAATTTACAAAAGAAAAAAAAGCTAAAATATAACTAGAGAATGGTATAAGAAAGTGAAGGTTTTAAAAAGAAGCTTTGAATAATTGGAATTTGAAATATGATATTATTTCATATCTTGCAAGAAGACAAAACAAAGGAGTATTTATTGTGATATCGTAATGCAAATTTTTCATTCTCTCTTTTTCTTTACTGTCACTGGAAAGAAAAACGGGATCGCCATCAACTTCATTCATCAAGTGGTGGACAGAAGTTAACATAAAGAGCTAAAGCGATAGGAAAGTTACAACAGAAGGAGCATTATGATCAATAATACGATGAGTTGCAACCCTCAACCCACAACCCCCCCTATCCCAAAATAGACTTCATCATTATTGTTTAGAAGACAAACTTAAAGACGTCACGTTTTCCGAACAAAATGACACCGCCGTGCATGATCAGAACGTTGGGACCAGCTAGCTCCAGACCTCGTTGCCTCCTGGACTGGTTGACTTTGGTGTACCAAGTTGCAATTAAGAAGGAAATAATTAAAACATTAATTATCATGAGAAAATATGTAGAATATTCTCTAATGACTAGTTAATTGCAGGCACACATTTTATACGTTTTCTTTTTTTTATAAAGGTGTCAGGAGATATCGTTAGAATATATATATATATATAACAAAACCCCATCTTGATCCTTTCTGTGCTGCAGAAAAGAATTTTTCTTCTGGAGCCGCCCTTCAGCCGTCCTTCTATGACCAATTTCTATGGGTTTAGTAGTACACCCCAAACCTGGTCTTGTAGGCGGAGCTGTCATATTAATCGACGACGATGATGGTATTATTCATCATGCAAGCATTCAAACTTTGATGACCATAATGCAATCGTTGTCGAGTCTTTACCGTATATGAGGCAAGCTCCAGAGAAGCTCTCTCTCTCTCTCTCTCTCTCTCTCTCTCTCTATATATATATATATATATATATATATATATATATATATAGTACAATGATCACTATCCGAAGATCAAATATCTGCTAGCATGTGGTTCTTTCTTTAAACTTGGGTCGCATTTGTTCTACGTACAGATGAAGGCCTTTTCTTTGCAGGAAAGAATTAATACCATGCATGGAAGGCTCCGAGAAGTGGGTTGCAGGCTTGCTCGCTATGAAATTAGGGAGACAGTGAGTTAATTCATTATCGTAGCAAAGCAAAGCCAGCATGCATGCTTGCATGCTATCATTTTCGTTCATGGCGGGTGGTCATTTTCGTTCATGGCGGGTCTCCATTTGGTTTGCATGTTGGTGGGTGGTCAGCATCTGGAAGAGCGTTGGGAGTTGAGGCGTTCATAATTACTACGCGGATGGAGAAATAATTTTCCATTACGGCAGGTTCACACTTGCAAGGGATGTTGTGACGTTGTAATAATGGTTGGTATAAAGAGGCTTTGAAGGCCATGATTTCACGGCAATTAAAATTATCATAGCCATAAAAAAAATTAATTACTAAATATTTAGTGCTAAACTAAGGCTGTATTTGAAATAGAGAATAACAACTTTACCATCAAGGATAGCTCTAGTTATTCATGGATTTCCTAGAAAATAAATTTAGGGAATAACCCTCTTGTTAACCTTTGGTTAATCATGGGTTATCCCCTCTGGTTAACCTTTTTAGAGTTATTCTCTATAATTGTAGCTTTTGGAGATAGGAAGATAGCTAAGGGAATAACCATTTTTTTAAATAATAACTTTGCCATCAAAGGATAGCTCTAATTATTCCTGGATTTCCTAAGAAATAAGTTCAGGGATAACCCCCTCTAGTTAAACTTTTTTAGAGTTATCCCTTATAGTTATAGCTTTTGAAGATGAGAGGGATATCTAGAGGGATATCCCTCTTTATCCTCTATTTCAAACATAGCCTAAAAAGGCATCACAAGCCCTCAGGCATACCTCGAAACCACCCCCTGCTTCTTTTTCTTTTTTTTATTATTTTGTAGCGGCAACTCAACATTAATTTTCAATTAATCATTAATGTTATAAGATTTATCATAATTTATGACTATTTTTACTGTCATGTAAATCTTGTTTTAAATGATAATTATATTTATCATCAATAAAAATTGATTAAGCAATAATATTTATTATCATTAATATCATAAAGATCATTACCTATAATATTATTTGTGACTATTCTTATTATTGCACAAACGTAATTATGATGACGAATAAGTTTGTTGGCACTAAAAATTAATTTTATAATAAATTTTATAATCATAAATGATATAAGAATTGCCATTTATACTTTAAAATGCAATAGTATTATTGTTATTAAAATATATATTTGATGACAAAATAAATTGTTAATATTTTTTAAACCATAAACTATATGAAATCTCAAGATCATCATGGTGATAATTAGGAACATTAACCGATAAATACCTAATCCATTGAGATCGATCGTTGACTATCGCAGAATTACTATGACCATCAAACATCGATAGATGAATGCAATAGGGTGTGGTTTGTGGCCTTTCTTAACCAAATCACTTTAGCTCCTTAATGGAATCATCGTCACTCTTCCTGATAGGAAGAAGAGAAACTATATACATTGTGATTTGGTGTCTTAGAAACCATAACCAATAGGGTATTTATATAGGGTTTCCATAATCTCCTAAATGGTATCTACTCAATTTAATTCTATATCAATTCAGAAATTAATGGGTTACCATTATTAGACCATATAATTTCAACTCATATTAAATAGCTTATTTAATTGAATGAAAATATATGTTGCCCAATATAGAAAACATGATTTCCTATTGATTTACCTAATATAAAAATCTAATTTTCTAACATAATATAGAAAATATGATTTCTTATTGATTTACTTAATATAGAAAATCTGATTTTCTAACAATCTTCCACTTGGGCTATATATTATTCCTGAGTCAATTATATCACAAAATTCCTTAGACGCATATCTGTAAGCTATTTATTCTTATTTTTTCTTAAACAATCTGGTCCATCTCATATACTAATGGTGAAATCACCGTGGCTTTTATTACAATATAGTTGTGATTAACCATGATCATCACCATATTGATATACTCAATAACATAGACTAAATATGGATGAGTAGTATAAAAATTACATGCAATGTGATCTAAAATATGTCTATTTTTAACTAGTCCTTTAATTTTTATTGAGATCAATTCAAAATTTTTAAATGCAATAAAACACTGCATATAGAAAAAAAACAAGTAAGTTTTGAAATGAAATCAAAAGCCA
The DNA here is from genome assembly GCA_900491605.1 of Calamus simplicifolius. Classification (NCBI taxonomy): domain Eukaryota; kingdom Viridiplantae; phylum Streptophyta; class Magnoliopsida; order Arecales; family Arecaceae; genus Calamus; species Calamus simplicifolius. The sequence goes on along the minus strand of UESW01004135.1, from coordinate 599,026 downwards.
TCAACTTTATTTTGCAGAAAATTAAACAACCCAACATCCAAAATAAAACATACAATAAGGATGCTCCCACTAAAACAAGGTATCATCATAAATAACATCCATATAAGCAATATGCTCACAAAAGACCTTAAGCATCCTTTAGTTAATGGATTAGCTAGCATAAAATCTGTTCCTGTATGTTTTATGGATATCTATTTATTTTGAACTCTCTCCTTCACAATTAGAAACTTAATATCAATAAACTTTGACTTCGTCGAGCTCCTATTGTTGTTGGAGTAAAGGACTACAAAGTTATTATCACAACAAATCTTTAATGGCCTGTCAATGCCATTTATCATACGCAGTCCAGTAATAAAGTTTTGCAGCCATATTTCATGATTGGATATCTCATAACAAGCTATGAACTTCGTAGCCATGATTGAAAAAGCTATAAGAGTCTATTTCGTAGACTTCCATGAGACAGCTCCTTCAGCCAACATGTAAATATAGCCTGACGTGGAGTGCCTGCTATCTTGGCATCCCACGAAATTAGAGTCAAAGTACCCGATGATCTTCAAACTATCTAATCTTCGATAAGTGAGTGTGCAATCTTTTGTTCTCTTTAAATAATGCAACACGCGTTTGGCTGCCTTCCAATGCTGCATACCCAGATCACTCAAATATTTATCCAAAACTCCTACTATAAATGTAACTAAGCATCCTTCAGTCCAGTTTTCTTTTATGTAGCTTGTAAGGCTGCGCCTTAACTGGATAACCCCAAATGCGCAAATGTCTAATACTAGGCTTCTTGCCCATTCAAAGCTCATAAAGGGGTTTTGGCAACTGCTTTGCTTGGTACCCTATTAAGGATGTAAAGTGTGATCTTTAAGGCTTCTCCCCAAAGTGACTCTAGTAAAGAAGAATAACTAATCATGCTCCTTACCATATCCTTAATAGTTCAATTTCATCTGCAACATCATTCATGCTGAGTTTGCTCGGCATAGTATATTGAGGAACAATTCCACATTCTTTAAGGAAAAGTGTGAAGGGTTCTGGACGTTGCTCTTCTGATCCGTCATACCTATCATAATACTCACCACCATGGTCAGATTTGATAGCCTTAATTTTCTTTCCAAGTTAAAGTTCAAATTTAGCTTTGAAAAACTTGAAAACGTCTAGGGATTATAATTTCTCATGTATCAAATATAGGTAACTGAATTTAGAGTAGTCGTCTATGAACGTAAGAAAGTATTGTTGCTTATTTCAAGAAGCCGTAGGGAATGGACAACAAATATCAATATGTATGAGTTTTAAGACATCTGTAGCTCTCTCGGTACCTAATTTTCTCTTGTTTATCTATTTCCCTTTGATGCACTCAACACAGACTTAGAAGTTTGTTAAATCTAGGTCAATGATTCCATATGACACAAGCCTCTGAATTCTCTACTTAGAGATAGATATAAGCACTTGTGCTATAAGGTAGCAGAATTCTCATTGAATTTTCACTTTGTACCATGTAAACTTATTTGCAGTATTTCATTATAGGAACTAACAATATCAAGCATATATAGATTATCAATCAAGGAATAAGAACCAATAAGATTTAGATTTTGGTAGAAACTAACTTTATTATTTCCAAATGAATAAGAAAATCCTGATTTATCTAAAGAATAAATAAAAATTAAATTATGTCAAAAAGATGGTACAATGAAGGTCTCAAATAAATCCAAATAAATTTTAGTCCTTAATCATAATCTAAAAGTTTCAATGACCTCTACCACAACTTTATTGTTGTCACCCATAAAGATGAATCTTTCAGCATCACTTGGCTATCAGCCCTATAGGCAACCCTGTCTAAACATACTTATATGAGCAGTAACATCAGAATCTACCCACCAGGTATTCTTAGGTACAGAAGCTAAATTAACTTCAAAGCAAACTAGAGTCAAAATCTTGCCTTTCTTCAAATGCCATACAACATACTTGGGATACTGCTTCTTCATGTGTCTCGGCTTCTTGTAGAAGTAGCAGGAAAACTCCTCATATGTTTCTTTTGTTTCTTCTGCTAAGAAGATTCTTCTGCAGCATCCTTAGCTATCTTTTTTCTTATTTTGAGAGGTCGTTGCCAAATGAGCACTTTCAATCTTATCCTTTTATTGCCTCTCTTCCTCTTGCACATAGTGAGATATAAGCTCATTGAGGGACCACTTGTCCTTTTGAGTGTTATAGCTCACTTTGAATTGCTCAAAGTATGTAGGAAGAGAGATCAAAACTAAGTGCACGAGCAAATCCTCAAACAATTCTAACTTAAGTGACTTGAGTTTTGATGCAAGATAAGATATCTCCATGATGTACTCTCTTATGTTCCCTTTTTCTTATACTTTATGAAGATGAGTTTAGCCAAGAGGTTACTCACCTCCGATTTTTCATTCTTGACAAAATATTGCTCAATTTCCTTAAAAAACCTTTGGCATTCTCGCCCTCGGCACTAGAACCCTAAAACACTTATGGAATAGAGCATTTCATATATAATCATCAAGCGCATTCAGTTAGAGTGGTCTCACTTTTCAATTTTAATCGCATTAAGATTTTCTGGAGTAGCAATAGGACGCTCCGACTTAAGTGCAAGATCCAAATCCATACAACCAAGGACAATCTTCACGATATCTTTCCAAATCTTAAAGTTTGTTCCGCTCAGCATTGGAATGTTATTAACTTGGGCAGAAACTTTAATAATAGTAGTATCAAAAACTGAATAGAGAATAAATAAATAAGTACACTCACATCAACAAGGATGTCATACAAATAAAATAATACATGAGCAAATAATTTGAATTGGGGACTCATTACAAGATACTTAGAACAAACATTCACTTTTCATCTTGGACAAAGAAATTAATTGTAAGTGGTGCTCTTAGTGTAGTGATCAAATGTTGACAATCAGTTCCATCAAATAAGAGATTTTCTTTGGACCGACTTTTGTTTATATGAAAATCTTTATGATTTTCACACATTTATCACTACAAGTATGTCTATTATTTGGCCAAATAATAACCTTTCTTTGAAATGGTCATTACTCGCATAAATAACACACATACACATCTTATATTTTAAAAAAACAAATATGCACAATAGAGGTTACTTTGGCAACGTATTATTTTGATTAATTTATTTTAAAACATTAGACAAAGTAAAAAAGATTATGCACATAAATTTCATATATTTGTTCATGTAAATATGCCAAAATGTGCAGCACTTGGGACTCTCCCAAGTTGGGCTCTCTTTAGCGCCATGCAGCCTAGCCCTCTTGGCAGCCTATGGCTCTCTCAAAATGTCAATAGTTGGGTTAACGCACTAATGTTGGCCCAGATGGCAACCCAAGAGGGGGGGGGTGAATTGGGTTCTTTAAAAAATTAGCCTTTTTAAAATAGTTTGCTTGTGATTATGATGGCAAATGCAAGGTAACTATAAAGTGCAGTGAATAAGATAGAGATAGAGAAAGAGACAATGGAACACGGCAAACACAAAAGATTTTATAGTGGTTCGGTGTATCCAACACCTACGTCCACTCCCAAGATTCACTTGGGTCCACACTATAATCACCCTAGATTACAGCAGAGTTGTTTTACAAGCTCACAACTCGAACTTGTTGTTTTCCGGGCGCACAACGAACCCAGCTGGTTTTCAAGGGCTCACCAGCACAAAAACCCTAACTCAAGCTTAACCAAGCTTGAACCGAGGTAAAACTACCTCCTCTAGTTCAATCCCCCAGATTGAACTAGGCACAAACAAAATAAGTATTGTTTTTGAAATACAAAGCTCCTCAATGAGCAAATATACAAATTAAGAATAACAAGGTTTAGAAAAGCCTGATTTGTAGATAGGTTGGCTTTTGAGCTTTTCTTCTTTTCTTCTTTTCTTCTTCTCCTTGCTGGATTGAATCAAGCCTCAGCTCCGATTCTTCACAGTTGAAGCAGTTGAGAAGAGTTGAAAAGCAAGAAATGAATCTCCTTTCTCCAAGTTGGGAAATCCGCCAAGACTTTGATTTGAACGCTTTGGATTCCTCTTGAGCTTTTTGGAGTGGAGTGGATTTGAGCTAGAAGGTTTTCCTTTCAAGATTCAAGCTCTCGGATTTTTGAAATGGGATTTGTCTATCTCAGATTTTCTCTCTTTTTTTTCAGATTTTTCTTCTTTTTTTGAACAATAGACTTCCCTTTTTATAGATTTCTTTCACACCATTTTTGGAAGAAAACTATCCGTTGGAGTGTACCTTGTATCAAAATATATCCGTTAGAAATAAGGTAAAATAGAAATATTACCGTTAGAGCTGATCTGGCAACTTGATTTTTCGTTCCAGGTGGGTTGGAGTCGACTCTAACTTTTCTGGAGTCGGCTCTAGCTCGAGGCATTTCAAAACGGTATTTCTGGAGTCGTCTCTGGCTTTTCTGGGGTCGACAAGAAACTTTTCCGGAGTCGACTCTAACTTACCCGGAGTCGACTCTAGGTCGGGGCCAGAAAAATCGACTTTCTGCTTCTTCTGTGAGAGTCGACTCTAACAGTCTCGGAGTCGACTCTAATGTCCGTGCCAGTTCCGGAGTCGGCTCTGTGATTCTCGGAGTCGACTCTAATGTCTGCAATTCTTACCTAGACATTAGATTCGATCCAGAACACTATGTAACTCCTGATTTTGATCATTCAATAGTCTTATAATCTGAAACACTAAATCAAAATCATCAGAGCCTTCAAGAGTTATACTCAGATAGTTTTGTTAATCATCAAAATCATCAATTGGGTCAACAATCTCCCCCTTTTTGATGATAACAAAAACTTTGAGTATATGCATTCAAAAATTCAATCAAACTAAGGATTATAGTCATTTTGAACTTTAAACATTTGAAATTTAGGTTTTGATGCCAATGTTCAACGTAAACTTTAAAATTGTGCATGAGTTCAATATAATCCATCAATTATGAATATTTAATCTTAATGTGCATAAAATTGCAAATGAGCTTTTTGTTAAGCTCCCCCTGTATATAAGCATCAAATTTTAACAGATTAACATTTCAAGTCATTTTGCATAAACAATTAATTCTCCCCTTTCTTTCTTTCTTTATGCATATATAACCATTTCTCCCTTCATTAAAATTTTCAAGTCTTTGCATATTCAATCAATCTCCAATCTCAACCATCTCTCCCCCTTTTTTGTTATCAGAAATAAGGAGAGTATTAGATAAAGAAGGTTATATATAAGAATTGTAGACTCAATAAAGCATAGGGATCCAAGCAATCAATATTTGAAAATGTGAAATTGTATTTCATAAGCAAGAACCATTACATTAGTTGATTCATTTACATTTCAAAATGAAATACATTAGATATTCAAAAACTTCCTAAGTACAAACTATCAAACTCAAAATCAAGGTCAAATGTGTTTGAATACAATTTTCTTCAGATGACCTATGATTTCCATTACATCATCCTTTTGTGATTCTTAAAGTTTTCAAGGCAAGCTTCGATTTGAGAGACTGCAAGGTCAATATCCTTCTTCAATTGACCGTTGCATGAACATACGATCCTGATCCATCGGCAATGCCTTCCATCCTTTCGAAGATCTTGTGAAGCTCAGCACCAAAGGATTCAACAGAACTGCCTAAGGTAAAGGATAGCATGTCCAGTCTCGAATTTAGTTCTTCTTTCAACAGATTAAAGTCTTCTTTTAATTAGAAATTTCTTGAGATCTCTGGCTATCATACTCAGCAAGCAAACCTCTTAACTGATCAAGTTGCTCATCAGAGAATCTCCCAGAATTTATTATAGGCTGATGTGGAGGTGAGGGTATAGAACTGGGTCCGGCCTCTGAAGGTCCAGCTGAAGAAGGTCCCGCAATAGATGGATCAGGGACATAAGGTCCCTCAGTGGATGGTCCCGGGATGTCTTCTACTCTGGTTTCCTCTGCCCTTTCTCTTTCTGCTCTTTCCTCTCTTCCTCCCTTTATCCAAACACCATTTACTTTCTTGAAGCCCATTCTATGAATAGTAGAAATGCTATAATAATCAGTGTGTCTCAGTTTTCTTAAAGGTTCATTTTCCATAATGAGCACACCCTTGGCTTCTAAAGACTAGTGTCAGAATCATACCGTATGGCAGTGTTGATCTCTTCTTTGTAGCTGCCTCTGCCATGTATCCAATCATCATGCCAGCTAAATTGACTGGCCTTCCAGTTATAATGCAGTCCATCAACAGAACGTCTCGCTCCGAGACATACTCGAATCTCCCATTTTTGGAAATAAGATTCTTCCACAGATATTATGCAATAATCTGAGTTCTAGGTTCAACTGATTTGCAAAGATTTCTTCAAACTCAGTCACATCTCTCCCTAGCATCCTTGTCAGTGCCCCACTCCTATCCTCATGTTGATATTCCATCAATCCGATAGTGGGCATTTCTAATAGGTTTCCAAGAATCTCCGAGGTAATGGTCACTCTTGTTCCTCTTACAATGCTTATTAAACCACCTTCTCCTCTGCTTAATCCATTGTAAAACTCTCTTACTAAAGCAGGATAAGTGGGTAAATCAAGTGAGCAAAATTTTTCCCATCCCATTTCCTTCAAATATCTTCCAATAGAGAACCCTTCCGATTCAAATAAATCAAAGTTTACTTTTCTCCCAGTGGTAATGGTCTTACCAGCTAAATGGTCAACCTTTGGTGAAGATGGTGAAGGAGGAGAATCCTCTTGAGTGGCCGAAGAGGAAGAAGGCGAGGGTTGCCTCCGAACAGTGCGTCTCTTCGTTGGAACGGATGCTCCACCGACGAATCCGCGCCTCTTAGGAGCCATTGAGAAGATTGGAAGGTTAATCAAGGGTTTTGAGTAGATTTGGGGAAGTTGGAAAGGTTTTGGAGTTCTTTGGATAGGTTTAGGAGACGATTGGAATGATTGGGGGTCGACTCCGCCTTTTTATTTTTGACCTAGCTCGACTTAGAGTCGACTCCCGAAAACTGGGTGTCGGCTCCGAACCAGAAAATCTGTCAGCGCTCGTATTAGAGTCGGCTCCACAAAAGCCAGAGTCGGCTCTAATCACTCAGACAGAACATCAAAAACTCAGGTGTCGACTCCACAAACTGTCAGAGTCGACTCTAACAGTTTCAGAGATAAAAAATTAAGTTTCAAGAATTTGAAACTATTCAAATTAATCATCAAATTATAGATTAATGTCCTTTAGCAATTGGGGAAACAATGAATCAAGATCTAGATAGATTTCCTTATTGAAATATCAAGATTTTTCAAGAAAATGAAGAAATCTAGATAGATGTCCTTAAGAGTTTCAGAAAATTATTCCAAAGGATCACAAACTCCTAATTCTCCTCTAAGATAACAAAATCTCTCTTCACTTAAGGGTTTTGTTAATATATCTGCAAGTTGTTCTTCAGTATTCACATAATCAAGACAAATTTCATTATTGGCTACATGTTCTCTTATAAAGTGATATCTTATTTCAATATGCTTTGTTCTTGAATGTTGAATTGGATTTTTAGTAAGATTTATTGCACTTGTATTATCACATCTTATAGGTGTCTTATCAAGTGTGATACCATAGTCTTCAAGTTGTCTCTTAATCCATAGGATTTGAGCACAGCAACTTCCTGCTGCAACATATTCTGCTTCCGCAGTGGATAATGCAACCGAATTTTGCTTTTTGCTAAACCATGAGATTAAGTTACTTCCTAAAAATTGGCATGCACCACTTGTGCTTTTTCTATCTAATTTGCATCCAGCATAATCAGAATCTGAGTATGCAATTAGATTTAATGTGGAGTCTCTAGAATACCATAAACCTACATTTTTTGTTCCACTTAAGTATCTTAGTATTCTTTTAACAGCTATTAAGTGTGATTCTTTAGGTTCTGATTGAAATCTAGCACATAAACATACAGAAACATAATATCTGGTCTACTTGCGGTTAAATAAAGAAGGGATCCGATAATACCTCGATAATACTTTTGATCAATCTTTTTACCTTCTTCATCTTTGTCCAGCTTGCATGAAGGACTCATTGGTGTTCCGAGGGGTTTAATTGATTCCATACCAAATTTCTTTAGAATCTCTCTTGTGTACTTTGTTTGGTTGATAAAGATACCCTCTTTGCTTTGTTTGATTTGAAGTCCAAGGAAGAAGTTGAGTTCTCCCATCATGCTCATCTCGAATTCTCCCTGCATTAACTTGGCAAATTCTTGACATAGAGAATCGTTAGTAGCACCAAAAACAATGTCATCAACATATATTTGTACTACAAGTAAATCTTTACTTTTTCTTTTCAAAAATAATGTTTTATCAACATTTCCTCTTGTGAAATCATTTTCAATTAAAAATTTACTTAGTCTATCATACCAAGCTCTAGGTGCTTGTTTCAAACCATATAATGCCTTGTGTAATTTAAAAACGTGATTTAAAAATTCATGATCTTCAAAACCTGGTGGTTGTTCTACATAAACTTCTTCATTTATAAATCCATTTAAAAATGCGCTTTTAACATCCATTTGAAATAAGTTAAAATTCATATGACATGCAAATGCAAGTAATAGCCTAATGGCTTCTAATCTAGCTACTGGCACAAAGGTTTCATCAAAATCAATACCTTCTTCTTGATTATATCCTTTTGCAACAAGTCTAGCTTTGTTTCTAATTACTATGCCATTTTCATCTAGTTTATTTCTAAAAATCCATTTTGATCCTATAACTGAATGATTTTTAGGTCTTTCAACTAAAGTCCATACATTGTTTCTTGTAAATTGATTTAATTCTTCTTGCATTGCTAACATCCAATTATTATCTTTTTCAGCATCTTCTATAGTTTTAGGTTCAATTTGTGATACAAATGCAAGATGATTAACTAATATTTCTCATATATGATCTAGTTCTTATTCCTTGAGATGGATCACCTATAATTAATTCCTTAGGATGACTATAAGCATATCTCCAATCTCTTGGAAGATCTATATCATTATGATCATTATTAACATCATCGACCTTATGTGAATCATCATCTTTAGCCTCTTGTTCATGATCAGAAGATACTTCAATATTAAGTTTTTCAAGATCTTTTTCAATTATGTTTGTATCTTCCTCATCATCAATCTTTTCAGATCCAGTTGCTAAAGATTCATCAAAAACTACATGTATGGATTCTTCTACTATTAAGGTTTTCTTGTTAAAGATTCTATATACCTTACTAGTCGTTGAATAACCTAGAAAAATTCCTTCATCAGATTTAGCATCAAATTTTCCTAAGTTATTTTTACCATTATTATGAATGAAACATTTACATCCAAATGCATGAAAGTATTTTATATTTGGTTTTCTTTCATTCCATAATTCATAAGGTGTTTTCTTTAATATTGGTCTTATTAAAGCTCTGTTTAAGATGTAACATGCTGTGTTAATTGCTTCCACCCAAAAATACTTTGGTAAGTTGCTTTCGCATAGCATGGTACGGGCCATGTCTTCTAAGGTTCTATTTTTTCTTTCAACTACACCGTTTTATTGTGGAGTCCTAGGGGCTGAAAAGTTATGATTAATTCCATTTTCAGAACAAAAACTTTCAAATAAGTGATTTTCAAATTCAGTTCATGATCACTTCTTAGAGACACTATGGTAGTGTTTTTCTCATTTGTGACTTTCTTGAAGAATTTCAGAAATATCGAGAAAGTCTCATCTTTGTGAGCTAAAAACATCACCCAAGTATACCTAGAGTAATCATCTACAATCACTAGACCATATTTCTTTCCTCCTAGACTTGTGGTTCTAGTAGGTCCAAATAGGTCCATGTGAAGTAGCTCTAAAACCCTAGAAGTTGAAACAACATTTTTAGATTTGAAAGAACTTCTAGTTTGTTTTCCAAATTGACATGCATCACAAATTTTGTTATTTTCAAAATCTAACTTAGGTAAACCTTTAACTAAATCCATTTTAATTAATTTTAAAATAAGGTGTGTGCTTGCATGACCTAATCTACGATGCCATAACCATCCAATATCATTTATGTTAGCATTGTCAGCAATTAGGCAATGGCTACTTTCAGATAATTTGTCTAAGTCAACTAAGTACACATTGACATGTCTATAACCAGTAAAAACAATGCTATCATTAATGGAATCAGATACTATGCAAATAGAAGATTTAAATGAAACATTAAAGTTCTTATCACATAGTTGGCTTATACTAATTAAATTGTGCTTTAAACCATCAACATAAAGTATATTATCAATAAATGTAGATGGAGTTATACGGACTTTACCAAGGCCCATAATTTGACCTTTACCATTATCGTCAAACGTAACAACTCCACCTTTCTTTTTTTCCAGGGTGATGAATTCATCTTTGTCACCCGTCATATGTCTTGAGCAGCCACTATCAAGGTACCACTTTTTCTTTGATCTTTTGGCTACAAGACATTCCTGCAACATAATTTAAACTTTATGTTTAGGTACCCAAGCTTTCTTGGGTCCTTCATGGTTAGTAGCAACAAAAATTGTTCCTTTCGGAACCCATATTTTCTTTGCTTTAACATTTAACTTGTTGTTATTATTTAATGTTTTGCATTAAAAAGATTTATGTCCTTTTTGATTACATTTAAAACAAGTAATATTACTTTGGTTACCTTTTACAAAAATATTTTTCATAATTTTTGCTTTCTAAATGTGTTATACCCTAAACCTGCTTTGTAAAAAACTGCTTTTTGACTATCTAAAATCATATTTAGTTTAGTTGAGCTTAGAGTAAATTTCTCAACAATATCTTTATACTTTTTAACATCTTTCTTAAGAAAATCATTTTCATTAGAGATTGATTCTTTTTCTTTAATTAGATTTTCATTTTCAGATTTTACCAAATCAATCTTATGAACACAATCATTCTTTTCATTAAGAAGTGTTTCCATTTTATCTTTTACATCCTTAACTGCAAGATTTAATTCATTTTTCTCTTTAATTAAATTTAAGTTTTCAGTTTTCAAGGATTTGTGTTTCTTTTTCAAAGCTTTGAAATCAATCATCAATTCATTGAAAGCTTCAAACATTTCATCAAATGTAAATTCATCATTTGAGTTTTCAGAACTTACCTCATTGTCGTTGTCGTCGTTGTTGGCCATGAAGCAGATATTGGCAACTTCCTTTTGTTCTTCTTCTTCCGACGAGGAAGATTCATCAGACCATGTTGCCATGTATGCTTTCTTCTTTTTCTTGTAGGCCTTTTTCAGTAAAGGACAATCATATCTAAAGTGCCCTGGCTTTTTACACTCATAACATACTAAGGGCTCTTTCTCTTTTTCTTTCTTCTTGTCCTTTTTCTTATCTTTTTCTCCGTCAATTCTTGCTCCAAATTTCTTTTTATGGAAGGGCCTTTTTCTCATAAACTTTCTGAATTTTTTGGCCAAGAGAGCAGTTTCATCATCATCTTCATCATTACTTTCACTGCTGCTCTCTTTCATTTCTGCAGTTTTAAGGGCAAGTGTTTTCTTTCTTTTTGTTTCCTCCTCAACATGCTGCTTCATTGTCAGCTCGTGGGTCATTAGGGATCCTAGAAGCTCCTCTAAAGGTAATGCATTGAGGTCCTTTGCTTCTTGGATAGCGGTGACTTTTGCTTCCCACGCTCTTGGTAGTGACCTAAGAATTTTGCGCACAAGGTCAGCATTAGAATAAATTCTACCAAGACTCTTTAAACCATTCACAATATCAGTGAATCTAGTGAACATGCATGTGATGGTTTCAGTTTGTTCCATTGTAAACAATTCATATTTATGAACCAAAATGTTTATTTTTGATTCCTTAACTTGGTTTGTTCCTTCATGTGTTATTTCCAACCTATCCCAAATTTCTTTTGCGGAATTACATGTTGAGATTCGGTTGAATTCATTAGATTCTAAGGAACAATATAAAATGTTAATGGCTTTAGCATTTAATTGTGCCATTCTCCTATCATTATCATTCCAATCCCTTTCGGGCTTAGGAACAATAGTGCCATCAATTAAGTGTGTGGGTGTACTAGGTTCATTTATTATTACTCCCCACAATTCATAGTCAGAAGCTTGAATGAATATTCTCATTCTAGCTTTCCAATATGAATAGTTGGTTCCATTAAATAAAGGAGGTCTATTCGTAGAATGACCTTCTGCAAAATATGAACCACTTTGTGTTGCCATAAGGATCTTTAGCCCTTGATCGTGAGATCAAATTCTAAATGAGCACTTGCTCTGATACCAATTGTTGGCCCAGATGGCAACCCAAGAGGGGGGGGTGAATTGGGTTCTTTAAAAAATTAGCCTTTTTAAAATAGTTTGCTTGTGATTTATGATGGCAAATGCAAGGTAACTATAAAGAGTAGTGAATAAGATAGAGATAGAGAAAGAGACAATGGAACACGGCAAACACAAAAGATTTTATAGTGGTTCGGTGTATCCAACACCTACGTCCACTCCCAAGAATCACTTGGGTCCACACTATAATCACCCTAGATTACAGCAGAGTTGTTTTACAAGCTCACAACTCGAACTTGTTGTTTTTCCGAGCGCACAATGAACCCAGCTGGTTTTCAAGGGCTCACCAGCACAAAAACCCTAACTCAAGCTTAACCAAGCTTGAACCGAGGTAAAACTACCTCCTCTAGTTCAATCCCCAGATTGAACTAGGCACAAACAAAATAAGTATTGTTTTTGAAATACAAAGCTCCTCAATGAGCAAATATACAAATTAAGAATAACAAGGTTTAGAAAAGCCTGATTTATAGATAGGTTGGCTTTTGAGCTTTTCTTCTTTTCTTCTTTTCTTCTTCTCCTTGCTGGATTGAATCAAGCCTCAGCTCCGATTCTTCACAGTTGAAACAGTTGAGAAGAGTTGAAAAGCAAGAAATGAATCTCCTCTCTCCAAGATGGGAAATCCGCCAAGACTTTGATTTTGAACGCTTTGGATTCCTCTTGAGCTTTTTGGAGTGGAGTGGATTTGAGCTAGAAGGTTTTCCTTTCAAGATTCAAGCTCTCGGATTTTTGAAATGGGATTTGTCTATCTCAGATTTTCTCTCTTTGTTTTTCAGATTTTTCTTCTTTTTTTTGAACAATAGACTTCCCTTTTTATAGATTTCTTTTACACCATTTTTGGAAGAAAACTATCCGTTGGAGTGTACCTTGTATCAAAATATATCCGTTAGAAATAAGGTAAAATAGAAATATTACCGTTAGAGCTGATCTGGCAACTTGATTTTTCATTCCAGGTGGGTTGGAGTCGACTCTAACTTTTCTGGAGTCGGCTCTAGCTCGAGGTATTTCAAAACAGTATTTTTGGAGTCGTCTCTAGCTTTTCTGAGGTCGACAAGAAACTTTTCCAGAGTCGACTCTAACTTACCCAGAGTCGACTCTAGGTCGGGGCCAGAAAAATTGACTTTCTGCTTCTTCTGTGAGAGTCGACTCTAACAGTCTCGGAGTCGACTCTAATGTCCGTGCCAGTTCCAGAGTCGGTTCTGTGATTCTCGGAGTCGACTCTAATGTCTGCAATTCTTACCTAGACATTAGATTCGATCCAGAATACTATGTAACTCCTGATTTTGATCATTCAATAGTCTTATAATCTGAAACACTAAGTCAAAATCATCAGAGCCTTCAAGAGTTATACTCAGATAGTTTTGTTAATCATCAAAATCATCAATTGGGTCAACAACTAAGATACTATCAATAGTCTTCCTTATTGGTGCGCCCCTGATGTCCCTACCAAACGCCTATTGGGTCAAAGAGTCTAGAGTTCTACTAATAGCCTCCTCCTCTTGGACTATCCCTAAATGAGAACAATATGAATCAAGAACGTTCGAGCCTTTTGGTATTTTTAATTTAATTTAAATAATAAATATATATGTATCTAAATCTTTTTTTAGTCAACACCCATATTTATTCAAAAGCAATAATATGCATTGACTAAAGTAAAGCCATAAATTTTGAAGTAACATAGAATCAGGAATTGAAACTCAATCCGCAAAACTAAAAGCAATATGAATCAAACCTATCAAATATGAGTACCAAAACAGTATCGGATGAATAAAGCTATAATAACTCAAAGGCCAAAATAAAAACTGATGAATATAGATCGTATGCATATATATGTTATGATCAAACAATAGCCAAGAATCCAAAGACCAAAACCCACCGTAAGTACAAAGCCAATTTGCATTTACATATTAATCAAATAAAAATGTTCCTGATGATCAAACATGACCGCTCTGGTACCAGTTGTTAGAAATTTTCTTTAAACCATAAACAATATGAAATCCCAAAATCATCGTGATAATCATTAAGAACGTTAATCAAAAAATACTTGGATCCATTGATATCGATCGTTGACTATTGCGAAATTATTATGACCATCAAACACCAATAAATGAATGCAATAGAGTATGGTTTGTGACATTTCTCTACCAAATCGCCTTAGCTCCTTATTGGGACCATCGTCTCTCTTTCTGATGGGGAGAAAAGAAACGGTGTTGTGATTTGGTGTCTTAGGGACCATAACTGATAGGGTCTTTATATAGGATTCTTATAATCCCCTAAATGGTGTCTACTCAATTTAATTTCATAACTCAAAAATTAATGGGTTACCAATATTATACTATGTAATTTCAATCCATATTAAATGCTTATATGATTGAATGAAAATATATGTTGCTCAATATAGAAAACATGATTTTCTATTGATTTACCTAATATAGAAAATTTAATTTTCTAACATAATATAAAAACATAGTTTTTTATTAATTTATATAATATAAAAAATCTAATTTCTTAACATAAATATGTTATTATAAATAATATTTTAGAAGAAAGTTTAGTTGGCATAAAATATCATAAGTAATTATCTGTAAGCTAATTCATAATGGTTTGTATCATAAAAAAAAGCTCTGTTACCATACAAAATTTTTTTCTTTTTTTTTGTTACAAGCGGACGATCACAGCAGTCTAGGGTGAGTCAAGCCCGATTGATCAGAATACAAAATCTGGGTAAGAGCCATTGGATAAGGATCTCCTGACCTCCATAACCAGGGACCAGAATGGTGGGCAACCTGAGCAGCAACACAGTCAGCCGCTGAGTTTGCTTCCCGGTATACATGCCGAATCTGGACACTATAAGCCTAATAGAGCATAACCCTGATGTCGCATAACAAAGGATTGGTCGGCATAGGGTCGCCTTCGTCCTGCCGAAGCCAGCGGGAAACAGTACTAGAATCTCCCTCAACAATAAGGTTGCGAATGCCCATACTGCAGATAGCATAGGATATGCCAGCCCACGCAGCATATAACTCAGCAAGTGGCACAGAAAGGTCCAGAGAACTAAATCCACCAGCATAAGCAATGAACCATCCGAGCCACGGATCACAAAAGCCAAACCAGCCAAGTGACCTTGAACACTGCCATCAAAGTTGACTTTGACTGACCCTAGTGAGGGGGGTTCCCAAGAAACAAAGACCGTACGCCGGTTTGCTGTAGAAGCAGCAGGGGATCCCCAGATGCTAGGGCTGTCAGAATCATGGCCTGACTGATGAAGCACATACTCAGTAGAGAGGGACAGAGCTGTCCTAACAATCCTGTAGGGAGGGTCATCCACATCTGCAAAAATACGCTGGTTCCGAGACAGCCACACCTGATAAGCAATGTAAGCACCAGTGGAATGGGACCAATGGGTGCCCCTACCCGTACCCTGCCGAATCCAGCATAAGAAGGAATTGCAAGATGGAGTACTGCTATCATCCCAGAAGTGGTATCCTGCTATCTGCCAGACTAATCTCACTCTGCTGCAAGTGAAGATAGCATGATCAACAGTCTCCTCCTCAAGCTCGCAAATAGGGCACATTGGCTGGATCACCATACCCCTACCCAAGAGCAGGGAACAAGTAGGAAGGCAATCCCAAGCCATCTTCCAAATAAATAACCAGACTCTCGGGTGAGTAGAAAGCTTCCAAATCCAAGACCCATCCAACATCCATCTTATCTGAGGCCTATACTCCTGTATAAGATCCATGATCGGAGCACGGGTCATAGAGGATCTCCTCCACAGTTTGACGTCTGAGGCGTGGTCAAAAGTAAGAGGAATGGAGAGAATATGGCGGGAAAGCTCCAGACCAAAAAGAGAAGTGACACGAGAGGTATGCCAGGCAGTGTGATCCTGAGCAATTAAATCAGAGACTCTCGTACCCATAGCAATGTCAGTGCTGACAAAGGTAGGCCACCGGAACAAATGAAGATCAGCCAGCCACGTATCCCTGAGCACATCAATAGAAGCTCCATCACCAATCATCCACGAGGTACGAGAAAGCATAGCCGGAGCATAACGGCACACCTCTTTCCAGAAGAAAGAATAACCACGAGTAGACTTAGGAGGTGTGTGTGGGGCCTAATCTCCATATTTTTCATGCATGAATGAGCTCCAAAGACAATCAAGGTCGAGCAAGAATCTCGACGCGTGCCTAGCAATCAATGCCTCCCTTCTCACAGTCAGAGGCTGAATCCCAAGCCCACCCTCCGAGATCGGCATGCAAACTGAGTCCCACGCCAGAAGGTGGATCCCATGGCCATCCTGCATCGAGCCCCAGAGAAATTCTCTGAACCATCTCTCCAAACGCCTCAAGCAAGTCATTGGAATGGAGGCATTGGAACGAATGTAGAGGGGAAGAGAGGTGAGCACAGAGCGAATAAGGGTGAGCCTAGCCATCATAGATAACTCAGTAACCTGCCATCCATCCAGACGATCACGGATACGGCGCTCAAGATCAGTAAAATTAGAACTTCGTGGCCATCTCCCCGTAATGAAAATACCCAGATAAGATAGCCGATCAGTTTGAGTTGAGATACCCAAAATTTGCATAATAGGCTCTCTCAAAGAAGGTTTAGTCTTCGGACTGAAGCTGATCATGGATTTATCTAGATTAACTTTCTGTCCAGAAGCCCGGCAGTACAACTGAATAACTGAAGCAAATACAGAAGCATTACTAATGGTGGCCCCCCCCCAAAAGGATGCAATCATCAGCAAATAACAAGTGAGATAACAAAGGCCCTTGGGGACCCACACTATAAGGCACTAAAGTGGAGGCCTGCTGTGCCTGATGAAGAGCCCTAGAAAGAGCATCAGTACTGAGAATAAATAGGAATGGGGAAAGGGGACATCCCTGCCTGAGCCCCACAGTATAATGGAAGTAGTCCGTCTGGCTGCCATTAATAATAATAGAGAAAGATGGCCGATGAATGCATGTCCTGATCCAAGCTACAAATAGCTCATCAAACCCAAACTCCTGAAGAGATCTTTATAGAAACTCCCAACTCACTCTATCATAAGCTCTCTCCATGTCCAACTTAACAGCCATCAAACAGTGACGAGTAGGAGCTCTGTGGAGATCATGCATAACCTCTTGGGCTAACAGGACATTATCGGAGATACACTGTCCTCTGAGGAAAGCCCCCTGCTCAGGAGAGATAATGCGAGGAATCACCAGTCTCAGGCGAGAAACCAAAAGACGAGCACAAACCTTATATAAGGTAGTGTAGAGACTAATCGGGCGGAAGTGCTGTGGCATGGAAGCATCATGCCATTTCGGTACCAAAGCAATAAAGGTCCAATTCCAGTCAGGAGGGAGAGATTTGGCCTGAAAAACTAACTGGATGGCCTGCACCACATCCTGTCTCACAATAGTCCAATAGTGGCGAAAGAAGAAAGGAGGAAACCCGTCAGGTCCCGGGGCCTTATCGGCGCTAAGGTTCCATAAAGCCAGTCAGATCTCCTCCGGAGTAATTGGCCTGATAAGAAGGTCATTCTCTGCCGTAGTGACCTTGAAGGGGGCCGCCACAGGATACACAGGGAACCCGTCCCCCGAAAGCTCAGACCAACGAGAGCGGAAGAAATGAAGAAGCTGGTCCCCAATAACCTCTATATTATCCTGGACATTCCCTACCTCATCAACAAGCCGCCAAATCCGATTCGTCGCACGGCGTTTTAAGGTGGCCTGATGAAAAAATCTAGTATTCTGATCTCCCTCCTTAATCCACTGGATACGGGACCTTTGCTTCCAATAAATCTCCTGCTGCCGGAGAAGGGAGTGATGGAGAGCGAGGTTCGACCGAAGGGAAGTAAGGTCAGAATCATGAAGATAGCCAAACCGATCTTCCTTAGTATGGAGGTCAGCAATAATACTCTCAACCTGCTCAACTTGCCTAACAAGGTCTCCCACTTCCTCTCTATTCCATCTGGATAGTCTACGCCTCGCCAGCTCTAACCGTCGAGATAATATGTAAGTAGCACTCCCTCTGACCGGAGTACGCCAAACCTAGGCAATTAAGGACCTGGCCGCAGAGTAAGAAGTCCAAAACTTCTCAAATTTAAACTGACCCCTATATTGAGCAGCCATATCAGTGGAGATGAGGATAGGATAGTGATCCAAGGCTATCGTGGATAGGTGAGTAACAGTGGTAGCAGGAAAAGACTGAATCCAGTTGGCCGCGGCCAAAACCCTATCCAACCGTTCCCAAACACTAGCAGAGCCATGACGGTTGTTGCACCAGGTGAATTGGGCTCCCTGAAACCTCAAATCTAGAAGGTTAGCTATGGTAATGAAAGACCGAAACTCAGAAATGCCCATAGTCTCCGCAAACTGCTTGCCCCCTCTCTTCTCGTTGGCCCACACAATACAATTGAAGTCACCAGCACACAAGGCAGGAATACCCGCAAAAAGCAAAGACAGGATCTCATCCCAGAGCACCCGTCACACTCGAAAGTCAGTACTAGCATAAACATCCAAGAGAAGCCAAGGGGATGCCGATCTTTCTGAAATAACAAGGGCAACCTGCTGGCCACAAAGGTGAAAAGCATCCACTCTAATAACAGCAAGCCTCCATAAAACCATAATGCCATCCGATAAACCCTCTGACTCAATAACATAAGAAGACCAGGATCTGGATATTTGTCTCCTAACATAAGCCAGACTGTCCCCCAACAATCGAGTCTCCAACAAAACACAATATCACAACTGTGAAGCTGCATCAACCTTTCAAAGAGGAGCAAAACGAAGGTTTCAGTGCTCCTCTAACATTCCATATAAGAATCTTCATCCCGAAAGGGGGAGGGGGCCCTCCAGTTCCCCTACCATCTCTGCATCAGATGGACAGCTGTCAAGAAGCACGCCCTTCAAAGACCCTGATCCTGCCTGTCCATAACCTCTGCTGTAGCTTTCAGCTGAATGGCCTTCTTGAGTAGAGAAACTACCGAATCATGAGATCGGTTCTCTTGAAGCATCAGCTGAGAGGCCTCTGCAGTACCCTCTGGGCCTTGCATCTCAGTAGTCTGGTTAACCTTGGACCCTTCCCCCACAAAGGTCACCGGGCCCTTAAACTCATCCATGGATACTGAAAAAGAAATAGTGGATTGTACAGCGCCTTTACCTTGGCCAGGGCATTTCTCCTTTCCTTTTAGATTTTTGGAGTTAACCCTTGGGGCCAAAGACTCCACAGGCCGGCCCGCTTGAGGGGACCCGGATTGGCTTCCTTGCGTTCCCTTGGCCTACCAGCCCATTTGTCAGATCCCAACAGGGCAAAAGGATTGACATCAGTGTTCAGATTGAACTGTTGCAAAGATGTTTCAGGCCTTATCAAGCCCTCAATTCCCACCGGCACGGCACACTGAGGCTACTGGCACACAGCCTTCTTCCCTAAATTAACCTCTGAGTCTTCATGAATTGCAGTGGCTGACCCAGACATCCCAGAGTGGCTATCCCCCTGAGCAACCTTCGTCACCTTCTTCCCACTATTAACGCCTTATAGTGAATCAGGGCAATGGCTATCAGAGCCAGGCGCACCACCCTTCCTTCCCAACAGCCGGCGAACTACCTTCTTTAGAGTCTGCTAGCCACCCGAGACATCCTGCTGAGACATCCTACCATTACCAGCATCCAGCAAAGCAGGATCTCTCCTACGCTGCAGTGCTGCCATCCAGGGCCACAAAATTTTCTTACACTATAATCAACTCAGCCTTTTCTATCATTTGTCCTGATAGACTTGTAATGGGCAGCCATTATGGCAATCCTTAAATTACTTTTCCAACCGTAGAATATTTTCTTGCAGCGATGGGTCTTTTCTATATCGTTTGTCATGATAGACTTATAGTGTCTAACCTTCATGACAATCGTTAAATTACTTTCCAATCACTTTAGTCAAAGTTTCTATCAAATTGAGTCATAATATGGCCATTTGTTTATTCTAAAGGCTCTGTTACCTCACAGATGGTTGCTTCACAGATTCTAAAGGTAAAGGTAAAAATAAACAGGATAATATCCATCCAAACCCCATATCATGGCTAAACCTATTTGTATACGAAAACAAATTAAAATATTTAAATAATATTCATATTAAGAATTATTAATATATATATATATATATATATATATATCAAATCTATATCTAAATATTTAATTATGCTTTTAATTCTATTTAATTTCATATATATTTTAAAATAAATAAATAATTATATTAGCATAATATCGATATAAACTATTTTCTCTTAATAATGCCTTTGATTTTGTAATCATTAGCTCAAACTATTTGACATATGTTTATATTTATATCTTTACTATAACAAATGTAAGGTTTGCCTACAATATTCGTGCCTATGAATTTAAAATCGTAGGCAAAAGAAATCTTTCCCTACGATTTTTTGAACTCGTAGGCAAAGATTCTATAGTTAAAAATTTTTTAATATATATATATATATATTTGGCTATAGAAATTTTTTCCTACGACAAAACCCAAAATCGCAGGGAAAGGTCTCCTTGGAAAAACCTTTACCTATGATTTTAGTAAAAATCGTAGGGAATTTGTTTTGTTCTTGGATCAACATATTTTTGAAGGTAAAATTACCCACCAATATTTTTCTTAAAAGCCTTTCCCTGCTATTTTTATGTATTTTTCTTAAAAAACCTTTCCCTGTGATTTTTGTGAAAATCGTAGGGAAAGGTCCAGAGACTTTTCCCTACATCATACTGAAAATCATAGGAATTTGTTTTGTTCTTGGCTCAACAAATTTTTGGAGACAAAATCATCCAAAAAAAATTTTTCATAAAAAGCCTTTCCCTACAATTTTCACAAAAACGGGAAAGGCTTCCATATAGACCTTTCCATACGACATACTAAAAATCGTAGGCAGAGGGCTTTGCTTACGAGTTAAATTAAGACATAGGCAAAGATTCAAGGTTCAATAGCCTAGTTTTGCCTACGATTGAAATGGAAATCAACCTCGTAGGCAAGGGTTCAGTAGCTTGGTTTTGCCTATGATTGAAATGAAAATTGTAGGCAACCTAGTGGAAAGGCTAACTAAAAATTTTGTAGGCAAAGGTTCAGTAGCCTCTTCCCTACAATTTTATGAAAATTATAGGAAAAGGCTAACTAAAAATCAGTCTTAGCGTCCGACTCTTCGTTGCTTCCTCGCTCTACCCTAATTCCTAAGGTTCGCCTCCCATCGTTGCCAAGTCTTGTACTCGTAGTCGAGGGTTCCTCCTTCTATCATCATCGAGTTCCATACTCATAGCCGAGGATGTACCATGCAAGAGATTAACGTAGAGCAATGATTCATATTTTAAGGAAGCTTTACTTTTCAAAATGAGTAAGAACAAACTAAGGATGAATATGCGAAGAGTAAAGTAACTATCCGCAGAACACGACTCACTAAGTAATAAAGAAAATAGGATCCTAGGGTTCAGAAACCACTACTTAGAACATGCTCTTTCTTCAACAAAATAGAACTTATGAGAATAAATGGGTCTAATTACAAGGCAATGATGATCTTCATCCTAAAAGATTGGATTACACAACTCTCAAATGAGTGCCTAGAAGAAGAAGCTATGCTCCCGCGGATGTCTCAGCTTTTCTTCAGATGATTTCGAAGGCAAGAAGGACTTCATCTAAGGATCATAGCACCTTGGCATCTTAGGGCTGGGATGCTTGGAATAGGTGTTGGAATGTGTATTTGTTGGGCCTCTCACCTTCTTTCTCACAGAGTGTCAATGCTTAGGAGCATAGAAAAATAAAAGAAGATACTTTTTCATTAATCATCAATTGTTTATCTATAAGAAGAAGGGAGTGATTTTTATAATAAACCCTAACCTTTGAATTACATAGAAAAAAAAAAAAGAAAATAAGGATGCCATATTGTTTTCAAATAAGAAGATAGGCAGCATCTTAAAATAAAAAAAAGAGATCAGGGGATGGTTTTCAAATAAGAAGATAGGCGGTATTTTGAAACAAGAAAAAAAGATCTGGGGATGGCGCCATATTTTGCTTTCCATAAGGGGTGAACGACAAGTTACCTTCCATAGGAAGCTTATTTGCTTTCTTTATTTTGCTTTCCATAAGGGATGGAAGGTAAGTCACCTTCCATAGGAAGCTTATTTGCTTCCTTTTATGCTAAGATGACTTCATAAAAATCCAAGAACACCCTAATTGAGTAGATGGCGCATACTTTAATTGGGATTCCAGAGGTAGTGCACTGAATGTGATCCTTTATGGTCTTAGGTCTTCAACTTCTTTCACTTTGACTCAATAAATTTCGACTTGACTCAAATAAAAATTACTGGACTCATATTGAGAAAACTTGATTACAGGACTTAAAGTCAAACCAACATAAAGTAATAAATCCATAATGACTTTGGACTCAAATGGATTGATAGAAATCAAAAGTCTAACTACATCAATCAGAAATCCATAAAGAGCACAGTAACCTCTATCTAATGGCACCAATCAACCTCTTATTCTTAATAAGGTTTCAAGTAAGTTTGTTGATAAAACCTGATATGAGATATGGATAGAACATAAGCCGGTACTCTCACACCTTCTCCGGCTTATGTCAAACATTTAAAGACAAACAAACTTGGTCTTAGGTCTGATAAGTGTTGGGTATTCCAAAGAAACCAAAGGGTATTACTTCTATCATCCTAATGAACAAAAGTTGTTCATTAGTCTTAGGGCCATTTTTTTTAAAAAGAAGTTCCTTGGTGAAAGAACGGGAGCCACTAAGGTTGAACTCGATGAGGTTGAATAGGTAAAAAAACTGACACATTTAAGAGACAATATAAAACTAGTTTTGACTAGATCAAACCTAGAGCTCATACAGGATCCATTAAGGAGATTCAATAGGGTACTGCATCAATCGGACAGATACTTTGGTTTCTTGGTCTGGGATGGCGATCCTATTGAACTCGATAAGAATAATGAGGATCCAATCATCTATATGGATGCAATGTAGAGATCCGACTCTGAAAAATGGTTAGAAGCCATGAAATTTGAAATGAAGTCCATGGAAATCAACAATGTATGGACATTGGCTAATCCACCCGAGAGGATAAAATTCATTGGATGCAAAATGGATTTTTAAAAAGAAAAGAGGCACAGATAGATAAGGAGAGACCTATAAAGTCCATTTGGTTGCTAAGAGGTATCATCAACGTTATGGTGTAAACTATGACAAGATGTTTTCTTCTATAGCAATGCTCAAATCTATTCGGATTATGCTTTCTTTAGCAACATACTTTGATTATGAAATCTAGCAAATGGATGTTCGAACAGCTTTCCTGAATGGTGAGTTGAAAGAGAAGGTATATATGATACAACCTGAAGGATTCATATCTACAGATGAGTCAAAAGTGTGCAAGCTTCAAATATCCATTTATGGACTGAAGCAGGCATCTCGGAGTTGGAACATGCATTTTGATAAATGTATCAAGATATATGGTTTTGTTAGAAACAAAGAAAAACCATGCATTTATAAATGGGCTAATGGTTCTGTGATTGTATTTCTGGTGTTGCATATGGATGCCATTCTTTTAATCAAAAATGACATTTCAGCACTATAGGGAATAAAGGTCTGATTATCATCTTTGTTCTTTATAAAGGACTTGGGTGAAGCCTCTTATATACTTGGTATGAAGATCTATAGAGATAGATTTAGGAGGCTTCTGGTATTATCCCAATCTACGTATATAGACACCGTGCTAAAACGGTTCAGCATGAAGAATTCCAAGAAAGGCTATCTTCCGATAGGCCATGAAATTTCTCTCTAAAAAATGGATTATATGATAATTCCTAAGGAGAAGAGCATATGAGTAAGATCCCATATGTTTCGACAGTGGGTTCTATCATATACACCATGACATGTACTAGGCCAGATGTGACATACTCACTAGGGGTAGTGATAAGATACCAGTTTAACCTAGGTGAAGTTCATTGGAAAGTAGTAAAGACTATCCTTAAATATTTACGAAATCTCTAACTTAAAACTTGTGGGTATATTAACTTCAGTTTTCAGTTAGATAGGGATGATAACAAGAGTGTGTCAAGATTTATCTTTACTTTAAATGGTGAAGCTATCTGTTGAAAAAGTTTCAAGCAACACACTGTAGCAGATTCAGTTTGTGAAGCAGAGTATATTGTTGCATTCAATGCTACAAAGGAGGCTGTGTAGTTGTGGAAGTTCCTCGGTGATCTTAGAGTAGTATCCTCCCTAGATTGTTCAATTCCACTGTATTGTGATAGCACTAGAGCTATAGCTTAAGCCAAAGAGTAGAAGTTCCATCAACGCACCAAATATATTCTACGCTGCTATCACCTTGTGTGAGAGATCATGGAACAAGGTGATATCGCCTTCAGAAGATCGATGGTAAAGAGAACCTGATTGGCCCCTTCACTAAAGCTCTTGGAATCAAAGAATTTGATGACCATAAATGAAACATGGGTATTAGATATTGTTCTGAGTGGCTTTAGTCCAAGTGGGAGTTGTTGAAAATTATATCCTAAAGCCAATCAACTAACTTGTAGATGGTTGTGCAAGTTATAAATGTATGTAAATTATTAATCAATAAAATATTTATTTGATGGTCATCACATTGCATCTTCCTAAAATGAAATTTTTTGTGATAAAGTCCTTAGAACCATAATTGATTCAATAAAGAAAGGGTTTATTGAGTGATTCTTACAAATGGCCACGACCAAATGATACATAGTTATAGGATAACTTTATATCAAGTATAGGTCATTGTATATCATATGGGTTGGTTGTCCTCTTTACCAAGGAGTATGATGATACTGGTATAACATGCAGGTGAGATGTGTAATATCTCACTGAATGTGACCAATCTGTGAAATGCTCTTTTGCTAAGAGGTGTTCACAAAGGGATATAGGTATAAGTGTCCCTTTGACCTGAGATCACCGTGGTAGCTTACAAGCAACCTACTGTACTTTGGTACCAAACTACCTGAATTTCTAATCCAATGAAAGAAGGTTTCTGAGTGCAGTCAAGTACTTATAGAGTAGTGAGTAGATCAAGATGGAATTGATCCCTCTAAATAGTTTGGAATGAATATCTTACTGTATTTCAATTTAGTAAAACTTTGGCCAAGGTAGTCCTTGTGAGGAGTCATAGGGCTTGTGAAGTTGAGACACTTTATGGATGAGCTGATTAAGGGTTAGTAGTTAAATCTTAAGTCATCCTAAGCATAGAGGGTCAAAGGGATGAATTATACGGTAACCATATGCCATAGGTTCTTGATTATTGCTCTACAACCTTCGATCTATCCAGACATCGGGTGTCATTGGTAGATGGTAACTTCGATTGGTACTGAAAGTATTCTAGTGCTATTGGCTTAGTGTTTGAACCTATGAGGTCACACACCATAGAAGTTTCTTCTTAACTTGATGGCTGAGAAACGATTGTGAATCGTTTTGTGACTCTTATGTCAATATGATTAACGTTGCACCATGAGTCGACACTTGCATGATTCAACACTTGATGTTGTAAAAGTTACGATGACAAAGTTTTACTAAATGTTAGTGATTAATTGGAGGATTAAACTGGTAATACAATTGTTGGTTAGCTTAATTTGATTGAGCTATAAAATTTGGATCAAATCAAATGAAATTTATTTTGGGCTTAATTTAGGTTCAATTGAGCCCAATGTTAGCATCCTTACCCGTTTGAGTTCAAATTATGAATTTAAATTTCAAACTAATTTTTAAATTTAAGTTTAAATTTAAATTTTAAATTTAAATTTTAAATGAATGTTTTATTTGACCTCTTCATAATTATCCTTCATTCTTTATCTTCCTTTTCTTTTTTCTTCACGGTTTTCATTTTTACGGGGCTAATGATGGGCATTAAAAGACGCATTTTTTTGGCTGAAAATGAAAAAAAAAGGAAAAGATAGAGAGAGGAGAGGTTTTGGGGTGTGAGAATCCTAGCAATTAAGCTAGATCTTAAGAAAAGAGAAAGGGAAGGGTTTCCTTTACATCTTCTCCATCGAAATATATCCTTCAAAATTCTTCTACAATTCCAAGAGCATCCTGGTGTTAAAAAAGAAGAAATCTAATTGTCAAAGCCTTGGAAGAGGGGCTAGCACTCTAAAGAGGCTGATCAGAACCAAAATCTTGGTGTGGATCACCTATAGAGGCCATACATCTTTGTGTGGCTTACAGAAGTATCACTTTCCACTACCTTTCGTCACTGCGAGCGTTGTTAAGTATCCAGAGGTAACAAATTTTAAAGTAATTGGCGATTTAGATATGATCTAAGGCATTATGCCATATGCATAGATATGATCTATGCTGCATAGTTGCAAATTATGCTATTTGTATTCACACAGATTTGATCTGTGTATTTTTCCTTTATGGCTTTATATATAATTTTTATATCATGATCCTATTGTAGGCTAATATTGGATTAGATCCAATATTTTATTGCTTACGTTGCATATATATTTTAAAAATATTTTTTAAATGCATACTTGTAGCCTGCTATTTATAAACCAACACAAAGTAGTTTGAACATGGTCAGGGATTAACATAAGTCCCCATAGTTCATTTATTTTGAAGTCGATGGATAAAAGACAACAAATTAGAAGAAAAGGAGTATGGTTATATCAATTTTCTGTAATGAAAGACTGAATTCAAATTAAAGGGTGAATACATGGTAGTAAATAGGACGGTTAAAGTCAAAAATGCTATTGTTATAATATATCTTTATTTGTCCTTACTAAATTTTATTGAATAATATATCTATTTACATAAGGGAGATAGAAAAGGGAGAAAGAAAGTTATAAAAGTAATTGTGAGCATCAATCCATTTGTCAGACAGAACTTGCCTTATAAGGTAACGCTATTAATGATTTTATGAAAATCAAAGGATGCAAGTAGTTTGCCATCTAGTATATGGGGCTATGGTCCAAGTGGTGAAAAAGAAGGTATGGTTAACAAACTCCTAATTGGCCCTACAAAATCCACATCTAGCACTTACAAGCTACCCTTTCCTAGCAAGAAACTCTCCCATATACAATTTATTTGAAAGGACAAGCCAAAGGAATATCTTCACCTTCTTTAGAACAAATGTTTTTTCAAACTTAGTAGTAGAATGGGTATATACTTATCACCCCTATAGTTAATGAATTTATATAAGGAGTCAATATTGTACCTATCACTTTTGCAAGGCTTTTAGTTTGGTACATCTATTGATTCCAATGGTCGAATGCCTATTAGAAGATTTTAAAGTTGTTAAAGTTTCATACTTTCATTTGAAGTGAGAGGACCATATAGCTTAATTTTCACTGTTGCATTCTACCACTTCATACAGCAACCACTAATACATACTTTTGGGTACCTCGTCCATATAGATCTTCAAAGGATGTACAATTTTAAAAGATATTTAGATCTTTACATATATTCTTTCAGAATGATGACACTTTCCGTACTCTTCTCCATCTACATATAGTCAATCAAGATCTTAGGCAATAGAAGTTCGAGATAAGCTTTATTCATGAGCTACTACTCTCATTTAATTAGCTACTTATTGAGACACTGCCAACTCCATTTAGCCAACAGAGCATATAATTCATATTATTAAAACTTTTAATACCAAGTATTCTATTTCTTTTATCCTTGCACACTGATTCCCAGTTAGCCAAATAGTGAAATCTATTAATTGATGCTTTATCTTTCAAGAGAAATGCTCTCCTTAGATACTTTATTCTACTACTAACCCACTTTGATAATTTGAGCACATACATAAAATAGGATGAGAGTATTATGAGTATTGAGTTGATGAGGTAAAGTCTACCTCTAATGGAGAGCATTCTATCTTTTCGTGTAGCAAGTCACTTTTCAATCTTATTAGCATTATTTGAAAATCCTGCGGTCATATAATGGCAATCCCAAGTGGGTCAATGAAAGGAAATCCCTCTTATAAATGAGAAAAGCAGTAAAAAATGAGGCAATATTGTTCTCCACATTCAAACAAATTACTAAACTATGATGAAAGTTTATATTAAATCTTAATATATTTTGAAATGCAAGAAAAAGAGCCTTTAATTATTTTCAACAAACTTGTTCATTTCATGGCATAAATAGGAGAGAGTCATCAGCAAAATGCAGGCTCATAACATCACAAATGCAAGGTATGGATCCAACTCTTTTAAGTAATCCCATTGAGTCAGCCTTTTTTAGCAGTTTGGTGAGTACACCCACCACTAGAATAAAAAAAACCAGATGATAATAGGTCACCTTATCATAGTCCTTGCCTATACTTAATCCATCTACCTAGATAACTACTAACTACCACTTCTACTGTTGCCTAGGTAAGCAATAAAAAGATCTAATTTGTCTATTTAGAACGAAAAACTTTAGCAACCAATACCTCTATTAGAAATCCCCAATTAACTCTATCAAAAGCTTTTTTCAAATTTGAGTTTACATAGAACCTCTGGTGTATGAGAGTTTATGGAGAAGGACAAAATTTCTTGCACCACAAGAAAGGTTTCAATAATTAATCTTCCTTTAATAAAATGTGATCATTCTTCATCCATCAATAGAGAAAGAAATATGGCTAGTCCTAAAGACTGAATCTTAGTAATGACTTTGCAAAAACTATTCATAAGACTTATGGAGTGAAGATCGATCATGCACTGCAAGGGTACCTTCTTTCTTAGTATTAAGACTATATAGATGAAGTTCAGCATTTGCATGTCAAGATTACTACTTTGAAAGTCCTAAAGTAGCACCACAATATCGCCTTTGATTAGCTCCCAATATCTCTAGTAAAAGCAAAGGGAAACCCATCCAATCCTAGAGCTTTAGAAGCTCCTAAAGAGAATACTCTCTCTCTAATTTCCTCCATGAAGAAAGACTCTACCAAGGCACTTAAGTCTATTATATGTATCTATAAAGATCATTCTCAATCAATGAATATAGTGGGGGAAAGGGTTGATTTGAGGAAAGTACATAGCTTAGATGAGATTTTCTTATGTGTGTTTAACGTTTCTCTATCCTTATTAATTAAGGTAGTGATACAGTTTTGCCTCTTATGCCTATTTGTAATCTTGTAAAAAAAAGGTTATATTTTTATCTCTTTTTGTGAGCCAAGCTACCCTTAATCTTTGCTTTTAGAATAACGTATCTTTCACATATATATCACCTAGAGATTATTTCATAATCCTCCTAGTAGTGAGCTTAATTGGTGAGATATCCACTTCCTCCTTCAAATCCAAGTTAATGTTATGGATTAATTTCTATTTGGTCTCTTTACTTGATCTTTTAAGATTTATCTTTCATACCTCAGTACTATTGGGACATCCCCTTATGCTTCACCAAGTGTCATAAAAATAGCACCTAACCCTTTCTCTTCTTTATCCTCTGTTCCTCAAATCTGATTATATTAATATGCCATGGCAATCCAAAGCTAAAACTGCAGTCAAGTGCAACAAGGATATAGTTGAAAGTTAGACTTTTTAATGCTTTCTAGAAAGATGTAGGAAATAAGTCATCCTACTTAAAGAGAAACCAGTTTAGCCATGTTAAAAAGGGGCTATCCCTACCATTGGACTAAGTGAAGGGTATCTCCTTGGGCTTCGTGATAATAAGGTGCATTGAGTTAATGACATTATTAAAGACTAAGCTATCTCTTCTGTTTTAAGGATTTTTCCTTCTATCTAACCTCCTGTAATTTGGTGAAGAAATCTCTATGAGTAATCTAATCATGGGACATACACTAAAGTAAGAATAATCTTCTTTTTTAATAGCTTAAAGAGAAGCTATATAGTAATGAAACAGAATTTAATTTCAAATCTAATCAAGGAGAAAAGATCAGCCTTCCATCCAACTAGCATCTCTCCATTTGTTCCACAAACATTCTGAAACACCCAATCTAAAAATTTTGGATCCCCAATTGACCTAAGGATTGCAAATGAGATGACAATAGATTGGATTCTTGAATCATCACTACATCATAGATGGGCTCTGCAATCAGTTCCTTGACGGTCCTTCACTAGTTAGATGCATCTCCAAGCCCTATAATATTTTGAAAAACTATAATTATCTTGTGCCAAATCTTTCCCTCCCTTCCCTAGAAGCTGCTAAGCCTCCTTTATTGCCTTCTCAGGTAATAATGGAATTGGATGTAAAATAATATAGACATGTTAATGAAAGTATATGTGTTGCAATATTCCTGCGCCACTTTATTATTATATCCATTCCCAGGTAATAATGGAATTGGATGTAAAATAATATAGACATGTTAATGAAAGTATATGTGTTGCATTTTGATTTAACAAATATGATGCACGTTGTTCCATGCAAAGTTAGAAGATTTTGTTTTATACGTTAGGTTGCACTATGGTTTCAAATGAATATTTTTAATATAATAAGAATTTAGTAGATATTATTTTATTTTATTTTGAGAAGATAGTTATATTTGATATTGTCATTCACTCGAAGATTATATTGTAGCTTTTAACATGATTATTACTAAGCACTACTTTGAGGTTATTATATAATACAACTACTTAGTAACTCTTCCATTTGAGAAATATAATTAATTAATTTTAATACAAAATAATTTGAAAATTTAGCTTAACAATGATTCTTTATAATTATTTCATATTCTAAAAATTATAATACTTTTTCAAATAAAAAGACATTATAACAATGAAAATAGAATGATTTTATGATAAATTACTTTATTATATCATAATCATCTTCATCGTTATTACCACCGGTGCTACTAGCTATCTGATTGTTACTAGCATAGTCTTTGCACCATATTTATTTTTAAATAAAAAATTATTTTATTTTAAAACAAAAATGATGCCAAATGATGCCATGCTATGTGGATATATATATATACATGGGAAGCACGCATAACGTTACCTATAAAAAAAAAAAAAAAAAAAAGGAGAGTAATTAATTTCAACGTACCAAAAAAGGGTAGTAATTAATTTCAACAGCAGATGAGCCCTACCTAACCAGAAAGAAAATCGGATTCCATCGATGTCTTAAAGCCCATCTCCCTTGTTAAGTTTCAATATCATTGTGATCAAGATAGTTTTCGTTTCAAATTACAGGTGGGTGGAGTGGAGGCTGCCGCGGTATTGATTGCACCACCAACGTCCACCAGCCCCATTTATGAATGAATCTATCTACATCAGAACCCAAGAGATCGGTAGGTCATGCCAGCACTGTAATGACAACAGTGATTGGGCCTTCCATCTTCCTCGCACATCATGTTGGCCTCCGACCTCCTCAGGATGTCAGTCGATACTTTTCTCACAGGATTGTTGAGGGAGGAAAGAAAGGTAGTTTAGTTTAACCGGCCGTGATCTTCTTTTGCTCCGCAAAGTCACACCAAAAGCCAACCCCAGTTGGGCTTTTTTTCTGCATGCCTTCTCAGTTCCCGTTCCCACCGTGGTCAAACAGCAGCACACCCACCCATCCATCTCTCTCTCTCTCCACCCCCATATTTCTCTCATTCCCTCCCTCCCATCATCTCTTCTCCACCGGCCTAACTGCACCATCCCTAGCCATTTTAATTCTATAGGCACACCTCTTCTTCTTTATATATCTCCCACTTCTTGGTTTCTCATTCTTCACACCTCGGGCCTACCTTGCTTGCAAGCGCATAATAAGCACACAACCTATATATAGAGAGGAACCGGAATCCATTTCTTCCTAATTAGTTCGTATCTTATATTGCTGGTTTTTTGGGTGACAGCATGAAGGGAGGGGAGGAGAGGAGCTCAGCAGGGCAGGTGATGGTGGAGATAGAGTCGAACAAGCCGGCCGGGAATGGAGTTGTGGTGGCGGGGCTGAGCCCACTAAGCGAGACACTCTGGAAGGAGAAGACTAAAACGGAATTCATCGGCGACGTGTCGGCGAGGCTCACCTGGAAGGACTTGACGGTGACGGTGACGCTCGGCAAGGGAGAGACGCAGAGAGTCTTGGAGGGCCTCACCGGGTATGCCGAGGCGGGGACCATCACAGCCTTGATGGGCCCGTCGGGGTCGGGGAAGTCGACTCTCCTCGACGCGCTCTCTAGCCGCCTCGCCACCAATGCTTTCCTCTCGGGAACTATTCTCCTTAACGGAAGGAAGACGAAGCTCTCTTTCGGGACTGCGGTGAGTCCACACTTAGTCTCGCTTCTTCTATCAACTTCATTCTACGGTCACAGGGTATGGGAGGTTTAAGCAAAAGCCTTCTGCTTCTTCCTCTTGGGCTATTGCGACTAAATCATTACCTTTTTAATCTTAATATATATATATAGTTTTTTTTTGTGTCTCCACTTTTTTTATAATATTTGGAATATGTATATATTGATTAGTCTCTGCTTTCTGTCTCTACTTTACTTTTTGGCTTCTTATTTTTTTTTATTTTTTGGGCTCTCCAAATGCTCCCTTCTAGCTAGCTATTACTTTTTCGTTTGGCTGGTGGTGGAAACGTAGAGATATTTTTGGAGAATTTAAGTTGTTTTTCAATCTTGTTTAGCCAATTCTAGCTGTGTTCTTTGCTTGTTTTCATTATGTTCTTTGAGAGCACTTGGGATTCCATTAATATTCATCATTTCAGTGTATGGTTTTTCGTTCTCCCATCTCAGGCGTATGTTACCCAAGATGACAACTTGATCGGTACGTTGACAGTGAGGGAAACGATATCATACTCCGCTCGCCTCCGGCTTCCCGGTATGATGCCACGAGAGCAAAAACGAGCTTTGGTGGAGGGCACCATAGTTGAAATGGGGCTCCAAGATTGTGCTGACACTGTGATTGGTAACTGGCATCTGCGTGGGATCAGTGGTGGGGAGAAGAGGAGGGTCAGCATTGCTCTTGAGATCCTCATGAGACCCAGATTGCTCTTCCTTGACGAGCCCACAAGTGGTCTTGATAGGTATACATTCCGAATTGTATGCTTTGGAATGACCATTTGTTGCTTTTGTTTTGTTCTTTCAGAGAGAAGTAGAAAGGGACTAGAAGGTTTCCCTTCCCCCTGTCTGTTCCTGCGAATAGAAATCAACTGCTTGCTTTTTTGTCGTTTTGACTAATTTCACCATAACATAGGCCTCCCATTGTCTTTAGATTATTTCCATCTCTGATCCACCTAATGGTCTCTTGATTTTTCTCTTTAATTGATGTTGGCATGATACAGGACATTGTCTTTAATCCGTTTTGGCATGTGAATTCAAAATTCACACGCAGCCTTTCCTATCTCGTGTAAACAGAAATCTTATTATGGTTTTGTGGTCAGTTTCTGTATTGAGTGCTTTATTTTTGCAGTGCTTCAGCCTTCTTTGTGACACAGACTCTGCGGGGTCTATCAAGAGATGGAAGGACCGTCATAGCTTCGATTCACCAACCGAGCAGTGAGGTTTTTGAGTTATTTGATCGCTTGTACTTGCTCTCAGGGGGCAAGACTGTTTACTTCGGGCAGGCTTCAGAGGCATGTGAGGTAAGTGTTTCAAGATTTGAAGAGATGAAAAAAAAAAAAAAAAAAAACCAAGTTCTGATTATATATTATGGTTTGATCAAGAGTTCTTACCTTCTGGCTGCTTTAGTTCTTTGCTCAAGCTGGATTTCCTTGCCCATCTCTGAGAAATCCATCAGATTATTTCCTAAGGTGCATAAACTCAGACTTTGATAAGGTGAAAGCTACTCTAAAGGGATCAATGAAGACAAGGGTATAAAAGCTTACAAGTTTTTTTTTTTTTTTTCCTTTTGAAAATGTAGTATAGCATATTATCTTTATTTTGATGCTCAAGACCTTTATTTGCTTCCTCCTTATCAGTGGGAGAGAAGTGATGATCCACTGGAGAAAATAACCACAATGGAAGCTATCCGAAGACTGACCAACTTCTATAGTCATTCCCAATATTATTCTCAGCACGGGAGAGAGTGGATGAAATATCTCGAGTTGTATGTATCATATATTATGCAATCTCTAGCTTTACCCTGTTGAGTCTCATGGCTAAATGAATCCATTAGACAAGACTAAGTAATGATGTTGATTTAATGCAGAAAGGAGTAGTGTTGGATTCAGGAGGCAGTCAGGCTAGCTTCTTCATGCAGACTCTCACTTTAACCAAGCGTTCATTCGTCAACATGTCAAGGGATTTTGGTTATTACTGGTTGAGGCTTGTGATTTACCTTGTTGTGACTATTTGCATTGGAACCATTTACATGAATGTTGGAACTGGATACAACTCCATTCTGGTATCCTATCAACCTTTTTGCAATCATTAGATGCATGTGCTAATTTTCATTGACTCATTTCCTTTCACTATTATAACCTTTTTTTCGAAACTAGAAGAAATTCTAGTTATGAAAACTTGAGATGAAGCTCCAAAAATATTATGGCTGTAGATTAAGAGCAATTCAAACCATAGATTATATTGTACATTTTGAAAGAAAAACCGTGTTGCCATCAGGCAACTAACTACATAATGTTCTAAATCCTTCTAATTATTATAATACAGGCAAGGGGTGCATGTGCTTCGTTTATCTTTGGCTTCATGACATTTATGTCTATAGGAGGATTCCCTTCTTTTGTGGAAGATATGAAGGTCTGTTTCAGCTCCTATGTATGGTGTTGGCTAATTTAAAGATTAATATCAGTGTTAACTTGAATGAATCATTTAGATTTTCTCTTCATGAAGGTTTTTCAAAGAGAGCGGCTCAATGGACACTATGGTGTTACAGCCTTTGTCATTAGCAACACAGTTTCCGCATTGCCATTTCTAATCTTGATAACATTTGCCTCGGGAACTATAACCTATTTTATGGTACGCCTTCACGCAGGCTTCATGCATTACCTGTTCTTTGTCCTGTGCCTGTATGCTAGTGTCACCGTCGTTGAGAGCTTGATGATGGCCATAGCAAGTGTAGTTCCCAATTTCCTCATGGGAATCATCATAGGAGCTGGGATTCAGGTATGCAATATCTATGCATTTGTGTTGATTTGATTTTGCTGGTCGCATTCCCTTTAGGAATAGGATGGTTTGACTCTGAAAAATATGTGTTGCTTCGCATTCATTAAACTTCATATCTTTTACATTTTGAGAATTCTGGAAGATATTGAAGAATTCTGTAAATCACACAGATATATAATGGTATAAAACTTTCAATTCATTCAGAATAAAATCAATCTCTTCATGGCATCTTTTATGTGTCAAAATTTGGTACAATATGATTTAAATGTGAATAACAGACTAACGAATTTGGGCAAAAGCAGAGTCTCCTGAAATGAGGAACTATAATGGAATCTTATATGAAAACTTTGCAAGTAGATGAATCAATCTGGGATCCCAAGTAGATTCCAACCTGTTTGATGAGCTCAACGCTGCCAAAAGCAGTGTATAAATAAGAATTCATTCATCACTTTCAAGCATAAGCACATGGTAAGTTAATGAGTATACGCTTGGTATGCTACTAACCTTGAATGAGTTAACACATCCTCAATTAGCTGAACTATGTGTATTGATACCAATATTCAAAAACCAACTCCAAATTTGCATCCTTTTATATCTAAGTTTGAGCTTTTGAAACTGAATAAAGAATCAGCAATTTCAAAGGAAGGATTTGGACAATGGGATTCTGTTGGAATACCTGAGTTGGAGTTTAATATTGTTGTTGCTTATTATCTCAATTCAGAGCAAGGCATTGTAAACAAGAAGATCCAGAAAGTGTATATGTATTGAGAAGTGATACGTAAGATACCAAGAGATTATTATTATTATTATTATTAACTTGAAAAGAAAAGAAAAGTAATGGAGAACAAAGTGAATTTTATGGATTTTGCTCCTGATTTTCTTCCAATTCATTTTCCAAGCAATGTCATATACACTTTCAATATAACAACTTGTCTTTTTTCCAAATATTGTCAAACATTTTTGAAACAAATGATTTTTCCACGAATGGATGATGAGGCTCCCATCTTTTATATCAGAAAAAGATCAAGGTTTGCAATCTGTAAATCTACATAATAGTCGAGCTTCCACATTTGCCAATAGGAATTGAAGTGGTCATTTTTACTTTATTTTCTAAAGTTAATCAATATGTCCTGGTGGAAAATTATCTTACACTTTGCAAATACCATTGAACAGGGAATATTCATGCTGGTTTCTGGGTATTTCAGACTCCCAAAGGACATCCCAAAACCCTTCTGGAGATACCCCATGTCTTACATCAGCTTCCATTACTGGGCACTGCAGGTCAAAAGAGAATTCCATCAATGCCATGCCATTGCAAATAGAACAAAAGAATGCATCCATCCATCCATCCTTCTACTAATGTAATGCTACTTGTGTCTCCATCCAACAGGGCCAGTACCAGAATGACCTGAGAGGGCTTGTATTTGATAACCAGACACCTGACCTGCCAAAGATCCCTGGAGAATACATACTTGAAGAAATTTTTCAGATCGACGTGAACCGATCAAAATGGTGGGACCTGTTGGTTCTTTTGAGCATGATCATCATCTACCGCCTCCTGTTCTTCGTCATGATCAAGGTGAGCGAAGATGTGACTCCATGGATTAGAGGCTACATGGCAAGGAGGCGGCTGCAGCACAAGAAGAGCAGCAAGCAGGATGCTTCTGTGGATCTCCTCAACAGGACACCTTCTCTCAGGGCCTACGCAGTTGGAGCAGAAGCAAGTTCCGCTGGCAAAACTTAGAAAACCATGTTCAAATTTCACTAGAGAGGAATATATCTGATATTTTGATGTTGTTGTTTCATTCTAACCCAATATGATTGATACAAGGCAAGCCAATGGTGAGATTAAAGCTTGTTTTGCACTTATATATATATATATGCATACATATATATTTATAGCGCAGAGAGAGAGAAGAGAGAGAGGGGAAGGAGATGATTGCTGTAGGGAAAAAATAATAATAATAATAATAATAATGTTTGACCTTCTCTCTGTAAATGGTAATCTTTTTCGAAGTTTGTAGTGTCAGTTTCATTCAAGAGTCTCTGGTGGAATAACATAGTAGCAGCTTTATGTTGGCACAAAAGTATGATCAGTATGCGTTGAAGATGTGCATGGAGGGGGGAGGCACAGAAGAAGATATAAAGAGAGACATGTGAGGCATCCTTTTTGGAGTCATGGTTGGAAAAAGGTCACTGCAGATGGTGTATGATGCTGAAGCCATAAAAATTGAGTCGAGTCACATGGGAGTTAGTTAATGCATGGGCTTGGCTTGAATTTTGGACGTTAACAACAAATCCACTGAGCTGGTGCGATGCCAGAAATCTTCTGCCAATTGCTCAGTACAGCTCTATTTGGCCCACTGGGGGCCTTTGTCTTTAAATCCGAAATCTGTAGACATTGGCAAGACCCCTTTAATGAGACATTTATCCAATTAGGTAGGTATTCCAGTCTGCTCTTTCAGTAGTGGCAGGGGCCTTTGTCTTTAAATCCGAAATCTGTAGACATTGGCAAGACCCCTTTAATGAGACATTTATCCAATTAGGTAGGTATTCCAGTCTGCTCTTTCAGTGGTGGCAGGACCAACACCTGAACGCTCGAGTGGTTTTCTTAGGCATCGTACTTACTGGTCCAAGACTTCCGGACAAAAACCATCGCCTACCAGCAATGAGTTCCCTCTAATTTAGAATTCTTTTTTTTTCTTTTTTCTTTTTTCTTTTTCTTTTTTTATGAGAGAGAGACAGAAAGTTGAGCAAGTCTCAACTGAATTCGTTAAAAATAATGAAATGTTCCGGGAAAAAAAAAACAAAAACAAAAAGATGATTGCCACACTTTGATGGAAGTCGAACCTCAGCAGGGATTACAAGAGAGGAAGGATTCTCCTCTCTATTTAACTCTGTTCCTCCTCTTAGACCGACACCAATTTGAGCTGTTGGCTTTGATTTCGTTTAGCACACCACCCACGTAACGTAATTCTCCCCCTCTTCCTCTCTCTCTCTCTCTCTCTCACCCTAATCACTATTGGTTGGTCACCAATGATTATTAGCGACTAAGGAATCAAGCTTTGCTTGTCTCTTTTGTCTTTCTCATTCTTTTGTTTGGAAACTTGGTCCGACCATCATAGAGGAAAGCTATGGCTAATTGATCAATGGGACACCACTACACTACGAGTCTCCAATAGCTTTCCATGTTTATTCTTGAGACTTTCTTTTACAATAACTTCTACGCGAGTGCACACATATAGCTTAGCTACATTTATCTAATTTTTTTGCCATTTAATACAAGTCTTCAAAACATATAATTTTTAATATATAAATATTTAAAAAGATAATAGAACATATTTAATAACTTCAACAATTAATATAAAACTGGTATGGCTCAATGTAAATTGGATTAGATTTGAATCAAAGTTCGCAAGAATGTAACAAATGCCACGCACTCGAATTCTGTGCGTGCGTGAGGACTTTCAGGTATAAGAGGAAGTTGAAGCGTTAGAATACATACATACCAGAGGGGAGAAGGTGAGGGAAGTGCCAGAGCGGACAGAAATCAAGATATGATCATTGACGAGTTGCATTTAGGCTAAACAAATACAACTCCTGGCTTCTTGAAATGCATCCAAAAACTAGGATCTTGAAACAGCTTGAAACTATGCTGCACTGCGCAAGTAATCTAAAAGCCATACCACCTACAAAACCATTGATGTCTGATGGGATCAAATGCCAATCATTCAAATCATATATGAGAAAGTAAATGAAGTAGATCTCCTTGCCTCCCTAAGGAACCTTTCCAAACTCCACAAAGTGAAAACAGAAGAAATTTTAAGAGAGTGATTTAAAATGAAGAAGAGCTTTACGTTTTATCCTGTCAACAGCTGCTATCATACAAGCTGGTTGTATTGACACGAACAGAGCAACAGAATGCCCATGAAAACAAACCTTAAATAAACCAACATTTTGACGGACCAAACACATGCTCTGATGCAAATGAATCATTACAAACCTCTGAAAAACATATGCTTTAAATAACAAATCATAAGCCATGTAGCTAACATTTACAAAGGGCATGCCAAAGGCCCTCTCCAAATAGCGGTTAGTATGTTACAAAAGTTCAATCAGACAAATCTTTTTTAGGGGTATGATGTGTCTTTCTTATGGTTTTTCCTTTTATCATTTCTGGTATCATGTAGTAGCTACGACATCCTCAGCTGTCATGGCCTCTGTTTGTGGATCGAACATGCACGGCACTGTAACCCCTGTTGCAAGAAAAGGCTTCTCCGAAAGCAGTAATCTTTGCAGTGTGGTTCTTCAGGGGAGCAAGAGGATGTGCATCATAACTACCGATGTGTCTATATGCCAGTCATTGAAAACCCTTCCTGAAGAGCAAGATTCAACTCCTGCGCAGACTTTGCAATAGACCCTGTTCTTCTGTGAAAAGGAAAAAGCAAAAAAAAAAAAAAAAAAAAAATCCAGTATATTATTGCCAATAAGAGTTCTACATAGAAAGACCGATTTTCGATAGGACTCCATATTTTCACGGCTGTGGTGCAAAATTAATGAAGATCAGAAGTATTTACAGCCATAATGGCAGCTCACCTAGTGAGGGAAGGGAGAATATGTTTCACCTTTTCAAACTCAGTAAAACATGATCTACTTTTTTCTAGCCTGGCATGGAGAAAAAATTGGATAAGACACATGAAATAAGCAGTAGATTAATTGCAACAAGTAAAAAAAAAAAAATCAGTTTAAAAGTACCTCTCCCCTGCTTGAAGATCAACACCAACAGATGGAACAGCTAATAGAGCTGAGTGGATTACAGGACCGTAGATTTTGATAAGCTTCAGCAGCATCTCCAATGAAATGCTTATATGTCTGAGAATTTAAGATGGTAAGCATGCAAGAGTAGTGCACATTCCATGCAAAATGGACATGACTTGCCAAACCACAATTACCATATGGAAATATAATCAACATAAAGATCAGTTTCTATGAGCTGAAATGGGTAAAAAATAAGAAAGAGAATGTGGAAGTTCAAGTGGCAAATATATGACAAGCAGAAACAAGAAGAAGAAACACATTGGTTGGAATCTATTAATTTTTTACTTATTTTTCGACTGCCTCATAGATTAATAAGGTTTAGTACTATTTGGTAACTCAAAGGACAAAGTTCTAGAAAAGCTTTGGATTTCTTTTCTGAAATCTTCAGTAAAAAGCGTGCCTGTTGGTTGTGTGTGTGTTGGGAGGGGGTTGGAATCTTTTGGGATCAAGCAGATCATGCCATTTTCTTCCACATAAATCATGTCACGTAGCCTGTCACTAGATTAAAGTACAAACTAAATAGTCTCTGCAAATAAACCATCATGAAAGTACCTATCAATTTTGCTCTCCAAAAGGCCTGTGAGGAGTGGTAGGAGACACGTACAAAGATCCAACGTAATAGCATCACCTTTTTCTATAAGAATGCTGACTACATCAGCAGAAACCTGCAGCATGCGAACTAATGTTAGAATGGACCCCTTTTGAATCAACAAAGCTGAAAACCACCACACAACACCTACAGCATAATCTGACATCTTCACCATTGCATTGATGACACCTCTGACATCATTCCTCGCCCAAAACTGGCGAACCACCTGCAAGTTATACAGAAGGTTGGGTGATTGAAATACTAGTGTGAACATGAAAAATAACAAAATGAAAGCAAACGCGAAGAAGATAGTGCTCCTTCACAAAGATGGTTACCAAGGCACAATTATCATTGAAACCGGAGAACTCACTTTGCATGTTAAGCACTGTGAATTAATATTCTTATTTCAATGTTTTGAAACCATTAGCGCAAGCCATTTTCACCGTGTTACAATTGATTATAGCAATAATCCTTTGACTAAATAAAATGACAAAACAGATTATAAACAATTTATGTGATCGCTAAAATCAATTTCTTCAGCTTATAGAACAAGCTATAATCCGAATGGGACCTCTCAGACTGAATATCTGAATATATGTGAACGACAAGTAATAATAGACCGTTTAATTTCAGAAATCCCCATTTAAATTGTAAATAGCAGTTACCACTGCTGAGAGGAAGCCAATCAATCTTCTAGCAGTTAGCATATAATTGTTGTACATTTCCACCTCAGGATGTATATGCACCGAAATGAATATTTCTTAGGCATCCAAAAACAATTTGAAGTTTGGCATTGATGCCTAGTCCCAACTAATTTAGAGGTGATGAAAGAAATGTGTGAAATAGCAAAGCAATGGCAAATGCCGAGAGAGTAAGACTCATAAGGTCTAGATTTCAAAGATAAAACAAAGAAAATATAAAGAATATCACACGCAGGCATCATAAAAGATGGAGAGTCAGCAGTCAAGAAGGTATGACATATCCATCATAGATAGATAAATAAATGAAATATGGCATACCAAGATACAAAAATATCCAGGTAGCAGTCATTAATTTGTTACTGCGAAGAAATATGTTATGGCACTAGCGACAATTATGTTAGAAGGGTTCAGGTACCAGAGTTGATGCAAGTGTTAGATCATAATAATCCAAATTCCGAAATGCTTAAAATATGGGTCATTTTGGTAAGTTTTGGATCATTCTGATTCCCAAAGATGATGCAATCTCTGCTTTCTGCCGTCTCCGTCCCTCTTGCTCCACCTGTTGCTTCTCATGCCATGACTATGCCTTGTCTTTGTGTAACATGTGCTAACACGGGTACGGGATACTAGTGGGTACATGTCTAACATGTAGAAGAGCATAGAAGCACCAACCAAAGAAGACATTATCCAAGATCGAAGTATGATAGTAAAAGATGGGACCTGATTCAGGCTATTATGTCACGAATGATAAAGAAGATTGATGGTTAGATGTCTAAAACAAGTTGCAATACAGTTACAAGACTATTGCCACCCTCCAAGCTACAGGATGGTGCTACTACTATTACTGTCTCCTGTGTACTCACAGCATTTCTGCATGAAAAAGAATAGTCTTCAAGTTTGCTTGTCGCCATCACTCAAGTAGTCATCTTATATATTAACAAGAACATATGTTTCAAAGTTGTCTTCTAGGGAATAATTGTTGACAGTTGACCTAGGCATGAAAATCTCATGGTAAGATAAAGTTACAACCTGATATGTGGACTAGTTTTGTTTTAATTGATTGTAACCAGAAAGTCATGGCAATATTCATACATCTACATAGTTCAGAAAATGGCTTTTCTACTTAGGTAACAAGTTTCTTTTATTGATCCTCTTCTTTTAAATCAGAGACTACTTTAATTCTTAAAGAGCACAATAGGAAAGCTGATTGAACATCAACTTGAAAACCTTAGTTCTTCCTGTCAGTAAAAGGATGGCTGCAACAGTCTGCATGCCATCAATGACATCGGTTACTATCCAGGCAATCTATGTCAAGATTAAACATATAGTCTGGGCTACTAGTAAGATAAGGTGAGTAAATATCCTGCCAACAGAGGGACCGATACGGAGAACTTCCTTTTCCATACACAGCTTCTTATGATATCCTAGTTTATCACTTGAAAACAAGTTGAAGGGTTTTGAAGGGAAAAACCCAAGTAAAATTTCTAAATCAACCTTCTATCAGGCAAAACAGCGAGTTAAACATATAGAAAATAGAGAAGAAACCACTTGCTAGGTGATTCCAAATGGGTTGTCTTTTTGATTTTGCTATGAATAATCTACCTAGAAAACAAAATTATCACTCTAGGTCAAAGTCATGTGATAATAGTCTGAAGTCTGAACACGGAAAATTTCACTAATAGATGAATAAAACAATATCTCCATGAACACAGCCCAGTTTCCCTTTGCAGACACAGAAAATTAAATGATTTATAAAGGTGAAATTGAAAATACGGGAGAAATTTTATTGGCTATGATTTTTTGTCATATAAAAATATATAATTTAGTTATTTGTTGAATCTTGAGCAGAGTGGAAGAGTGGAGGAGGCAAATTCATGTAGCCGACCCCATATAGTTGGGAAAAAGCTTAGATGAGTTGAGTTGAGTTATTTGTTGAATCTTATTGGAATCTAACTTTTCAGACTTATACAATCTTCCCTAGAAATGAATGTGATTTCATATATCAAATAAAGAAACAAATATGATTCCAATTAGAGGGGATCTAGAAGGATTTTTCCTTGGCTCAATGGACTGTATTCAATTATCAATATGCTAGGTTCCTTTCCTGCCATCAGACTATAAATTTCATGGTAGGCTTCTCTCTCCCTTGGTCAAAAATTAAGCACAGCTTCATGGCATTAAGAGTCAATTCCAAAACCCTTTCAGTTGAGATAATCGGTTTGTGAAAAGCCAACCCCATAAAGGAGGAAGAAGGTTGTTGGGCTGGTTACATTATGGTTTTTATTATCAGCAACTGCCACAGAACTAAAATTTGTCAAAAGATTCAACATTTAACTCACCTGTAATTTTGTTAATCGTGACTGTGCAAAGGTTAGGAATTGTTTGTGC
This sequence comes from Calamus simplicifolius, assembly GCA_900491605.1. Classification (NCBI taxonomy): domain Eukaryota; kingdom Viridiplantae; phylum Streptophyta; class Magnoliopsida; order Arecales; family Arecaceae; genus Calamus; species Calamus simplicifolius. Next base: position 555,264 of record UESW01004135.1, on the reverse strand, counting down.
CGTTCCATCAAATCAGCAACAGCATCCTCACCACTAACAGATAATGTTTCCTTTTGAGTAGATGAAAGGCATTCTCTCTGTTTATAACATTAAAATAAATGAGCAAATACTATGCATAGGAATATTGTAGCTAGCAGGTGCACTTTAAAGACAATAATCAAATCATCAAGTACAGAGTTAACTACACAGTAGAAAAAAGGGATAAGAATTGTACTGATATACCAAGAAGAATCAGTATCCCTCAGATAAAAACAACAAACTGAAAATTTTGCCATACATATGCTAATAGTTAAGTGTACTAACAACAAGGATTCAAAAGATACTACATCCAGAAAATTTTAAAATCTAATGCTTGAGATGGCCATGTGGATGCTACGCCTTCCCATGGTAGAAAACAGTTGATCTCACCACTTAATGCAATCATGATGTCTTGCAGGATGGTGGGGGCTGTGGAGATCCAGACCGGGGAGTAGGGAGGCATGGGATGATATTTGACAACATTACCATAATGACCCCATGGGAACTGGCAAATCTCACTATGGACCCCATCCACCATCTAGAGAACATTTCACAATATAATGGAAAGTGTTATAAATTATATTTCTAAAATAGAAAGTAAATATATTGATTCTGATTCATAGGGATTACTACAGATTGCATTTATAGAATAGAAATAGATTGTATTTTTATAATAGGAAGTAAATATATTTGATTCTGATTTATAGGGATTTGATGTAATTAGTTTTCCTTCCTAACATAGGATTTGTAGCTTGTATATATACCTAAGAGATTGATGAATAAATATACATAAAAATTACTTTCTTTCTCTTTTTCAGAGTTCTAGCAGTATTTCATGGTATCAGAGCTTTCGGGCTTATAACCTTGAAATATATAAACAGTGGGGTTTTAGGATTTTCTTGGGTTTCTATTTTCAGCAATTTTTTCTCACCGCCTACACCTGGGGAAGCGTCACTCGCCGATCAGCCTTCGTCCGGAGTTTCGTTGCCGAAATCTAATCTTTTTTCGTTCGTTCTGCTCACCTCAACTTTCACAACAAGTTTATTACCTGTTTGGATCAGCATCTATTCGGTGTGGGATCTATTTTGGGACAAGTTTGGATTCTTTGGGTATTTTTAACTTTGTTGTAGTTTTGGCTCTGTTATTTGGCTAATATTTGATAATATGGAAGAAAAGAAGTTTGTTATTGTGTCTGATGTGGTTCCTGTGTTGTCAAAAATCACATAACATAAACTTAATAGATCTAATTATTTAGATTGGAATAAAACTGTTAGACTTTATTTGCGGAGTATTGCTATGGATAATTATTTAATTGATGATCCACCTAGTGATGACTCAAAAACCTCATGGCTAAAAGAGGATGCTTATCTATTTTTGCAAATACGTAATTCTATTAATGGTGAGGTGGTTGGTTTGATAAATCATTATGAATTTGTGAAAGAACTGATGAATTATTTAGAGTTTGTATATTCTGAAAAGGAAAATATCAAACGCACTTATGAGGTATGCCAAGCCTTTTATTCTGCAGAAAAAGATGACAGATCCCTCACTGACTACTTTATGGATTTTAAAAAGACTCATGAGGAACTTAATATGCTACTTCCATTTAGTACTGATGTGAAAGTTCAGCAAGCTCAGAGAGAAAAAATGGCAGTTATGAGCTTCTTGGCTGGTCTTCCTTCTAAGTTTGAGCTGCTAAATCTTAAATTCTTTCTAGCCTTGAGATATCCTCTTTGGAAGAAGCTTATAGTAGGATATTCCGCACAAAAAATTTAGCTCCTACTCATCCTAATAATGCTCTTATCAGCCAGACTTCTGAATCTGTGAGACAATCATATAGACATGGCAATAAAGGGGAAGACTCAAGTAGTTATGATCGAAATCTTAGTACTCGAGGACAAGATATGGGAAGTGTTGTATGTTACTATTGTCATAAGCCAGAACATGTGAAAAAAGATTGTAGAAAGTTGCAGCGCAAGAATCAATCGAATCAGTCAGTCCATATTGCCTCTACTAATAATGCTTCTAAGTCCATTTTAATATCTGCAGATGAGTATGCCAAGTTCTTACAGTATCAAGAATCTCTAAAGTCTTCATCTACTCCTATTACTGCCATCGTTGATTCGGATAAAATGAACACGTCTTGTTTCCTCCTCTTCTAAATGGATCATTGATTCTGGTGCCACAGATCACATGACAGGTAATTCTAGCCTATTTTTTTTCTTTTAAGTCACATGCTTCTAGTTCTACTGTTACTTTAGCAGATGGGTCTACATCTCGTATTTTAGGGTTCGGCACAATTATTTCAACACCCTCAATTCCTTTGAAATCTGTTTTAAGTTTACCTGACTTGTCTTTTAATTTAGTCTCCGTCAATAAACTTACTCATTCTCTTAATTGTTGTATCATATTCTATCCTGATTTTTATCTATTTCAAGATCTTATGACGAAGAGGATTATTAGTAAAGGACATGAGTCTGGAGGCCTCTATATTCTTGATACACAAGTACCAAAGTTTGTTGCTTGTTCTGAAGTTGTAACCCCTTTTGAAGCACATTATCGGTTGGGTTATCCTTCATTGCCTATGTTAAAGAAACTTTATCCTCAGTTTTCTGGCATGTCTTCATTAAATTATGAGTATTGTCAATTTGCCAAATATAATCGTTTGAGTTTTAGTCCCAGAGTCAATAAAAGAGCTAGTACTCCTTTTGAGTTAGTTCACTCCGATGTTTGGGATTCTTGTCCTATTGAGTTTAAAACTAGGTTTAAATATTTTGTTACCTTTATTGATGATTATTCTCGAATGACAGAATTATTTTTAATGAAAAATTGTTCAGAATTGTTTTCTCATTTTACTACTTTTTGTGTGAAAATCAAAACTCAATTTAATGTGCCTCTACAAATTTTGAGAAGTGATAAAGCTAAGAAATATTTATTAAAATATTTTTAAAATTATATGGTTCAACATTACATTATTCATCAAACTTCTTGTGCAAATACACCATCTCAGAATGGAATTGCTGAACAAAAAAAAAACATCTTCTTGAAATTGCTAGAGCTTTGTTATTTCAAATGCAAGTTTCTAAATAATTTTGGGCTGATGCAGTTTCTACAACCTGTTTTCTGATTAATCGTATGCCTTCCTCTATTCTTTCTTATGAGACTCCCTTTCATGTCATCTTTCCTAATAAGTCATTATTTCCTATTGAACCTAGGATATTCAGTTGTACTTATTTTGTTCGGGATACTCGACCTCAGGTTACGAAACTTGATCCTAAATCTCTAAAGTGTATTTTTCTTGGATATTCTCGCATGCAAAAATAATATAAATGTTATTGTCCCAATCTTAACAAGTACCTTGTGTCAGTTGATGTTACCTTTCTTGAACAAACACCATTTGCTTCATCTTCAGGTTCTATCAGTCAGGGAGAGGAAGATGATTTACTAATTTATACTATTACATCACCTAGTTCTGATCTTCTTCCCTCTAAACCTTCTATTCCTGATCTGATTCCTGTTCCTACGCCTCCTACCCCATATCCTGCGCTAGTTCCTTCGTCATCGGATCTAGTTCCCAATTTTAGTGATGATCTTCCCATTGCCCTTCGCAAAGGTAAACGTCAATGTACTTATCCAGTATCTTCTTCTTTTATGTCATATAACCATTTGTCACCATTCTCTTGTTTTTTTATTGCATCTATTGATTCTATCACTATTACTAAGATTGTTCATGAAGCTCTATCTTATCCTGGATAGCGTAATGCTATGATTGAGAAGATGAATGCTTTAAATGACAATGGTACTTGGATCCTAGTACAGTTACTTGCGGATAAAAAAGCTATTGAATATAAATGGGTGTTTACAGTTAAAGTCAATCCTGATGGGATTGTTATTAGATTAAAAGCTCGACTGATTGCTAAGGGATATGCTCAAACGTATGAAGTTGATTATTCTGATACCTTTTCTCCTGTTGCTAAACTTACTTCTGTCCGATTATTTATTTCTATGGCAGCCACATATAATTGGCCTCTGCATCAGTTAGACATTAAGAATGCATTCCTTCATGGTGATCTTCAAGAGAGCTTATATAGAGCAACCACCTGGTTTTGTTACTCAGGAAGAGTATGGAAAAGTGTGTTATCTTTGCAAATCCTTGTGTGGCTTGAAACAAAGTCCTCGGAACAATTAGAACCACTGCGCCTCCAGACAGACCATCAAAATTTTAAATGGTCAGTTCTAAAGAACAATAAGCCAATCTAAGCCTTCTAAAAAGCCCATGAGGGAACTATATGAGCGATGGGTCATAGGTTAATTTGAGTATCGACTTAGTCTTGAATAGAACAGAGTGAAGGAAGCAGATTCATGTAGCTGACCCCATGTATTTGGGAAAAGGCTTAGATGAGTTGAGTTGAGTTGAATTAAGGTTGGAGTTATACCATGATGGAACCAAGTCCTTTTTTTTTCAACCAAGCAATTTTGGCATGTTCTGCTCAGTATGCACTATACTGAGGCCTTCTCAATACAAGCCTGCTCCATCCTGACAGAGCCGAGCTACTTTCTCGTCTCGGCAAGACCGAGCTATCTCTCCATCCTGACAGAGCCGAGCTACTTCCTCGTCTCGGCAAGACCGAGCCATCTCTCCATCCTGACAGAGCCAAGCTACTTCCTTGTCTCGGCAAGGCCAAACCATTCTCATTCCAATAAGGTTTTGCTGTTTGTCTCGAATCATTAAGTATAAACACATACCCGAACAACTACTCTGGAAGAAACTCATCTCAGGGTGACATAGGATCCTCACAGGAGAAACACGTAGTCCTTTAATCCAATAAGGTCGCTGAAGTATACGCCCCTTGTAACCAACCAACAGCGCACACCCCCCTCCCCCTTCCTCCTCTTCCTCCTTTCCCACACACATGTCATGATTAAGGTTATGCCTGCCAATACCCTATGTCACTACCATGCAGGCCAATGACCAGTGATAGCCCATACCTTGATATTAAAAGCTTGGACAAAACGGTTTCAGATATGTTGGTTTGAAAAGGTTAGTCTGGCTATTGAAAAGTTTGGCATGAAGAAGAGTACGTCTAATCATTCTATTTTCTACAAGCAGTCTGCAGCTGGTATCGTCCTATTAGTTATCTATGTTGATGATATTGTTATTACTGGGAGTGATACTGATGGTATTTCATCTCTCAAATCTTTTCTTTATAGTCAGTTTCATACAAAGGATTTAGGAACACTAAAGTATTTCTTGAGTGTTAAGGTGACAAGAAGTAAGAAAGGAATTTTTTTATCTCAAAGGAAGTATGTGCTTGACTTGTTGTCTGAAACAGAAAAATTGAGGGCTAAACCATGCAGCACTCCAATAGTTCCTAATTTGCAGCTTACAAAAGATGGTGAGTTATTTGAAGATCCTGGAAGATACAGAAGATTAATTGAGAAGTTGAACCATCTTATTGTGACTCGTCCAGATATTGCCTATTCAGTTAGTGTGGCATGTCATATATGTCTTCTCCAACTATCGATCATTGGAGAGCTATACAACAAGTTTTATGCTACTTGAAAGGAACTCCTAGAGAGGAATCCTGTATGGCAATCATGGTCATACTATGATTGAATGCTTTTCAGATGTTGAATGGGCAGGATCCAAAGAAGATCGAAGATTTACTTCAGGCTATTGTGTATTTGTTGGAGAAAATTTGGTTTCATGGAAAAGCAAGAAACAGAATGTAGTTTCACGTTCAAGTGCAGAATCAGAATATAGAGCTATGGCTAAGTCTGTGTGTGAAATAATGTGAATATATCAGCTCCTCACTGAAATGGGCCTCAAAATTTCAATACTAGCTAAGTTATGGTATGACAACCAAGTTGCACTTTATATTGTATCTAATCCAGTCTTTCATGAACGAACTAAGCATATTGATATTGATTGTCATTTTGTTCATGAGAAGATTCAGCAAGGTTTAATTTCTACAGAACATGTGAAAACAGGATATCAATTGGGGAGATATATTCACAAAAGCTCTAAATGGAGTTTGGATTAATTATCTTTGTAACAAGCTGGGCATGATAAACATTTATGCTCCAGCTTGAGAGGGAGTGTTACGGACTATATTTCTAGAATATGAAGTAAATATATTTGATTCTAATTCATAGGGATTGCTATATATATTGCATTTCTAGAATAGGAAGTAAACTGCATTTCTATAATAGAAAGTAAATATATTTAATTCTGACTTATAGAGATTTGATATAATTAGTTTTCCTTCCTAACATAGGATTTGTAGCTTGTATATATACCTAAGAGATTGATGAATAAATATGCACAGAAATTACTTTCTTTTTCTTCTTTTTTTAGAGTTCTAGTTATATTTTAGGAAGAAAAGTTATAATCCCAAGAATTGCTGAATAAAATAATAGGAAAATAATAACAAATAAGCCAGGAGGAAGTTCCGTTGCAAAAGAATCTTGATCAATTTGATTAGCTAGTTAGTGACAGTTGAGGTCATGATCAATCATGAGGAGAGAGCTGCCATGTTGCTCAATTCAACGCATGCTTCATAGGATGGTCAAATTATGAACTTCGATAGTGTGATGGTCCTCCATGCGGACTCTATGGTGCCAATATTGGTGCCAATATTGTTTACAGTGAAGGCTTGTAGGAAAACTATTCAAAGAGTTCAACTAATGCTGTCATAATGAGAGAAAGATCACAAGAGAAAGGATCTGACATTACACAATCGAGTTCCAAGTCTCAAGATAAGGGCAAGATACACTGCTATTATTTTAAGGAGTGTAGTCACACTAGACAAATGTCCATAGCATGCATAGAAGGCCAGTAATAATTCTTATAGACGTGAAAGTGGTATGAGAGCTAAAGGCATTAAAATCTTGAGCAACTCTCTTGTCAATAAAAACATCTAATTGGTTGCTCTTATGAAAAATGGTAACATGTGGATTCTTTGAGTGGTCATGGTAACATGGCGGCTACAACATAGTATGTAGCCTCATGGGGGAGCAATGCACTAAGTTAAAGCACAATTTCCCAATGAAGTGATATTGTCAAGGTTTGCCATCTCAATATCATACCCCGTATGGGTATCACATTAGTATAGTGTCGGTACACAGATCAATTTAGCATATTTAGACTCAATATGCATTAGTATCAAGTCTCAAATCAGCACCAATACAATACAATATACCTAGCATAGGACAATATGCAACATTGCGGTGTATCACGGGTATTATAGTGAATAATGAAAGAGCCTTCAAAAATGAGATGGTTATTGGAAAAATGGACTCTTGTAAAAGTAGCATAAAGCATAGCTCTTGAAAAGTGAAATAATATGGCACTTACACAAGTGAGGCAAATGATAAAGCTCACTTTTGTGCTAGAGCAATAATATGTGGTGCACCCAGAAAGATAAACAAGGTGTGGGGCATGTAGTGGATCAAACTCAAAGTAAGTCAATGTGATAGGCCCACATGACTTGGAGATTGTCAAAAACCGCATATGAGGATTCATCCCATATTAACTAAATAGTGTGAGAAAAAATGATTGATATATATAGTTGGGCTCAAAATCAATGGCTTAAACTTTTATATCAATTTTGACAATGAGTATCAATTCCTCTTGATATTATAATGAGTCCCCTTAGCATATAGCTGAACTCTCCATCTCTCTAACAGCATAAAAGTGTCCCCCTCATGCTAAGATATATTATAACAACTCCCTTTGGCATATCTTATTTTGCGCAAGGGTAGGTGGCACCTAATGTTGCTCGAGGTGCAATAATCAATAAACAATATCCATAACTAAAAAGTAAAAAAGAGGAGGGAGCGTGCGCTGACGAGGAGGGCTATTACCTTTGATTCTTTACATCATAAATTTATTGCTAAATAAATGATTAAAATTTCTCTTTGTTTTCAGAAGATGTTATATATGCATATATGTATGTATGTAGTTGTTGCCAAATAAATAAAAACTGAGGCAGATTGAATGGTGCAAGCCAAGAAAACAACTTATTACTAGAGGAATGAAGATCATGTATAAATTATCTTATTCTTGCAAACATGCATGATTTATCTCACAAAAACCAAAAAGGAAAACAATGAAACTTTTAATAGACTTATAAAGAGAAGTAAAACTTCAACTAAGTCACTGTATAATTTTAAGAATTTCTTAGCAGTTATACAGTATTCAGTATACATAGAGAGGCTATTAAAAGATGGATCATTACATTGTGAAAAACAAATCATGAGGATGAATGCCATACCGAATTAAAATTGATGCTAGAAGCAGACATGTTTTCAGAGGAATTACTGGTTGCTGGACCTTCATAACTAGGAGACTGTTCCCTCCGTTCCCAAGTTGCAACAAGTGAACGTGTTCTTCCTGTACAGTCGTTGCAATAAATTAACATACAATGCTGAAACATATTCTTCAAGTTTTGACTTGTAAGAATTCAAACTTACCTCCTTTCAGAACTTCCATAGAGCTTGCATCCCCTTGTTTAATTTCTCTAGCATCATCTAATATGGAAAAAGAAAATTAATCATTGGTTCAACCATGTTTCTGTTAAAGACATACAACACAATGCGCAGGAACAAATTTTTGGTATAAGCAGTTCACTTTTTAAAAGAACGCTATATTCCTGCATTGAATTGCAGGCCCCAATAGGGCAGGGTTTCTCTACCCCTGACCATATAGCATGTCATCCAAGCATTAAAGTGCTGGCTAGCACAGACTGGACAATACAGTGCAGGCCAGGTGCACATGGCAGGCAGCACACTAATGCTCATGAGCCAGCACGCATCCATCTGGGCCAGTGAATGCCAAGCACTAGCACGGCTTAGCACCAACATATGGCATGAAAAACCTTGTCATAATATATTAATACATCAGAATAAATCAGTATAAGACTGTTTTTTGCAAAAATTTTAATAGGAGAAACAAATTCTGGAAATCAAAATATTGCTAAAAGGTATGTCTTTTCATTCATGAAGAAAATCAGTGCAAGTGTTGACATTATAGCTGTGTGAATGACATCATATAAGAGTTGCCAAAAGCCGAAAATACTAGATGGTAGCATCATTCACAAATAAAGAATAGATGGTGTTGTGACAAGACAAAGAGACCTCTGTCAAAGGGTTTGAGATGACATCAAAGAAAAAACTATAACAACAGTTATTAGAACGTAAATGTAATGTAAATGTAATGCAATGTATGTATGTATCAGTCAAATGAATGAAATTTAAGAATGTACAATTTCATAACACCAAGCCAAAGCTATCCCAAGAATATATTTGACATTTTCGCTTGCGTAAGTGTGCTTGGTATCAAATAGAACAAAATTGATGCCAATAACAAAAGCCATACTAAAGAATGGCATTAAAATCTTAGAGCAGGCAAATATTATTAAACTTCTAGTTGCAAGAAGGTCAACTTTTGGTGCATAATTAAAAGGATGCTTTCCCAAGAAAAATATGAGACAGATATCTAAAGACAAAAAAGATAGTCTATAAGCATCCTGACAATAGCTAAGAGAACAATATTTGCAATAGAAATGAAGCATTGCAATAGGAGAACAAGCAATACATGCTAATTATCAAAAATATGTCAAAAGTAATATTTACAGTCTAATAGCATATTTTTTGTAATTCTGAGAATCTGAACTCACAAGTTTGAATTGAGTAACTCAGACTTGGCTCCACTGATATGTTTTCTCCAGTCTTTGCAGCCCTAATTCTTTGAACACCTTCAAGGTTCCTTTTGTTAGCGGATGTTTGATCAAAGCCCTTGACAGCAGAAAGGACATTGCAGTCCACAGTTTCATTTAATTCAATGCAGTTATAACCCATGGATCCAGATTCAAATCTCACATTTGCTCCCTCTGAATCATCTCTGTTATTTGAAAATTTTGCTGAATCAGCCACCTGTGACTGAATGGTAAATGTCAGTGCTCTTCCAGTTCCACTTTCCCTTCTAAAATAAGCACCACAATCCAATCTTGGGCTAGTTCTGGGGATGATAACAGGTACCACATTGCTGGCATTTTTTCTAGAATCAGAAGCCAAATCCACTCTTGATCTGGTTTTGGGGACAACAACAGGTATCACACCATTATTTTCTTTTCTGGAGTCAGCAGCCAGATCTGCTTTTGTGCTAGTTCTGGAGACAGTGACAGGCACCACATCAGACATGTTAAGGTTCTGAAGATTAGCTGTTCCATGGGACTTTGATGAGCTTCTCTTTAATACTGTAGCACCCGTTACTGTAACTGAGTTTTCTGCAGTTACTTTCAGAACTGAGCTCAATCCAGATCTGTGGGGAGTACAAGGGACGCTTCCAGGAGCTACAAATTCAGCAAATTTATTAAAAAATAATTAAAAAATATTTTGCTTAAAGTATTGTAATAATTTTAAAACAAAAACCAAAGCAAAAGAGCAAAAAACAGATGACCTACAAATTGAAGGTTTACTCTCCTTAGTTACAGTTTCTGAATTTTGCAAAATGGATAACCTTCCCGTATTAGTCTTGATATTGTTTACTGAATTGTGTGAAACGGATGACCTTCCCATGCTAGTCTTGACAAAGCTGTCAGTTTTCAGGCATTGATTACTACTGGCATTGGATTTTGACTCTGAATGGCCATTTGATCTAGCGGCACTGCTCCTTGCATATGGCTCAATGCGCTGCAATTCAAAATGACAGCTATTACCCATTGTAAGTTATCATTCAAGATTAAATATCTATTCTTCAGCATGACAAAAACTAGAACACACATAAATTTTCATAAAGAAGAGACTCAGACCATACCAAGATGTCAGCAACCCACACTCCAACACAACTTTGGTTATAGGAGCATCCAAGAAGTTTCCCCTCATGGACGTTCACATCTGACAATCTAGACCATCCCACATCCACTGCATCATGACACCTTACTGGTTCCCATGATAAAACCTGGAAATAATACGAGTAATGCTATTTGAAAAAGAGTAGAATATTCTACTTAACAACAAGCTTACGTCAAGGGAACTCACTTTCAGGCTTTCATGCAATCCACAAAATAGTGTTCTCCCATCAGGGTTAAAAGTAATGGAACGCACACTGCTGGTCTGTAATTGAAGTTAGAAGGTCAATAATCTTTGAAGATCATACTGCTCACAAATTACAATGTACAAAAGCAAGAGGCTAAGGTCCTGACAGCAGATACCATAATAATGTTTTAACCTGATTTACTTTCATCTAATCACAAACAAAATAAACAAATCAATGGTCAGACCCTAAATTAGCAAGTGCAATCTCCATTGCCTCTATACAATGGTCTAATCTGAAAAACTGAAGGAAGAGCTACCAAAAGACCAGCATTAGACACAATCAATAGCAAAAGAGAGAAAAGGAAGACAAGAGACAATCAATTAACGTGGTCTATCTAATCTGTTCAAACAGTACCCCTGGACCAGAGAGAGACCGGGTCCTAGAATGCATCTCAGACCTCAGGCAACTCTAAATCAGGTTGTCCTAATCGGTCCCTGTCCATCCCAACCTAGATGGACCAGGACAGTTGCATCCTGATGCTCAAGATGGCTTCAGATCCTAGCACACCAACTCAACTCAACTCATCTAAGCCTTTTCCCAACTACATGGGGTTGGCTACATGAATCTGCTTCCTCCACTCTGCTCTATTCAGGACCAAGTCAACATTCAAATTACAAATAGTTATATCTTTTTTAATTATTTCTGTCCATATTAATTTAGGTCTACCTCTACCTCTATCCTTACCATGGATTGTTAAAAGATCACTCTTTCTAACCGGAGCATCTAAAGGTCTACGTTATATATGTCCAAACCACCGCAATCGATTTTCTCTCATTTTATCTTCAATTGGGGCTACTTCTATCATTTCTCTTATATGTTTATTTCTAATTCTATCTTTTAAAGTTTTATCACATATCCATCTTAACATACTCATTTCTGTTACACTTAATTTATTCATATGTTGTTTCAGTAATGCCCAACACTTTTTTCCATATAGCATAGCTGGCCTAATAGCGATTTTATTCACATCTTAGCACACCATTTTTTTTTTTCTTTGTCTTTTTGCTTTTCTCTTCATGTTTGTTGTTAATGGTCATTCTAGTCCATCCTAATCCGTCCCAATACTATGACAACTCGGGACCAGACCAAGATGGGTACTGTTCCCATGACTTTAGTCCTTGCTAGGTAGATTTTTTATAAGCTAATAATGGAAGAGAACACAGGAAACAAAAGTTCAATGGAGAAGGGCATGAAGCAAGAATCATAAGCATTCTCTTGACAACACAAAAGACACACGTGAAGGCATGACAACCAGTCTGAATTGTGAAAAGCAGTATATGTGACACAGTATGCCCCAGTTTTTGGAGATTGGAGAACTGTTCAAAAGGTCAAGTCACTAATTTAACAAATTCTTACAATTTGTAGGAAGCTTGTTTATCTTATGTGAGGAAATTTTCTGTTCATAGATTAGATAATGATATGTCAAACATTTAAACAGGACTATGACAGAATGGATTGCAGAAAAGGGAACTAAAGATGAACCAAGTATCCAGTAGAAATTGACAGCAAAGAGATAGCATAAAACAAACTCTTCTGTTATCTTAAATCTATGATATGATTGAGATGGACAAGAGACATACATGTAAACAAGGATTCTTTTATTAGTGGAGCAGTAAGGTGTCCTGCACTAAGACATGATATGGTTTATATCTATGCATATGTATTATTTTGTTAGAATATAGTGATATTTCACATGAACAAACATGCTGAAATTTTAGTTACTGCAACTAACTCAAATCCAGAATTTGGTTTCACATAGTTCAATATCAAACATGTAATTGATATTATATATATGGGCCTAAGTACAACAATTTGGCCTACAATCAACATGACCACAGATAGAGTTACAGCAAATAGGTATGTAAGTTGCTGCATCAAAGCAATAAGAATAAATTTGGTATCAAAATATAATATCATGTTATAATCATAGTACATAACTTTAATATTATTTATGTTAAATTCGTATATTATTTCTTTAATTATATTATGTTATAATTTAAGACAGGATAATGCTATAATAATATTATAGTATATAATTATGAAATCTGTTACTTTCCTGCACAGCATACTAATATTATTATAGCTACTTAATAATTTCATAATCCAGCAATACAATGATTATGTTATTAATATAACAGATACAATAATATTTTAAGATAGAAATATAATTTTAAGTTATTGTTATGATAGAATTTTATAATTATTAATAACCATATTATATAGAATAAACATAGGATATCAATGTAACATTGTAATAGCACAATATTACAATAATAGTGCAGAATCATAGAATATGGTAATACATAATATGTCTATAATATGACAATACATAATGCTATAACATTATAAGATCTTTGCACTTTGATATACTATTAATATATTGATCATAAAATTAACATAATAATTATGTCACACAAAAAGAGGTATTTTAATAAAGCAAAATCTGTATAGCATGCTATAATATGTAGGAAGCAATTAGATAATAGACCTTTACTAATGATAATTGCAAACTTCAACACACATAAATCAGCTCTATGGTTATGGCAATTGATGAGTGATGACAATCAACATAACAGCAAGTATGGAATACCAAAGGACAATAATCTTCCACAAGGAGTTCAGATAGAAATTTTCAAAAACTGATGCTTATAAAGATTTGTTATAAAGTTAGGTGATACCTCAGGTCCTGATGACCCAATCATCTCAAAAGTTTCAAGGTCCCAGAATTTAACAGTCTTGTCAGCTGAACCTGTGCATTTTTTTTTTTTTTGAAATATAACATAAGCAAAATTATTTAAAAAAACCAAAAGCATATATAATCTGAAAAATGAATCTCTACAGGTGATAAAAATAAAGCCTAGATTCATATAGACTTGTGTATCATCAGGGCCTTGTTTGATTTACAAACGAACTACAGATCTTTCACTAAAACAGTCTTAAGTACCAGCCAACTCAAAATCCAGTAGATATGCATGTGATAGGTTTTTGAGTTAATGCTCTATATGCAAGATTACAAGTATAAAATGCCAAACGGCATTGTCTGTGTATGTCAGCTGTACAGTAATTGTGATTTCATAAGTCAAAATCAGGCAATAACATACGGACATATATATATATATATATATATATATATATATATATATATCAATTAAACTTTATTTGATAAGTTAATAGCATTAACTTATATATTAACTTATCAAATAAAGTTTAATTGATATATATATATAAGTTAATATATAAGTTAATGCTATTAACTTATCAAATAAAGTTTAATGCTATTAACACAAAGAAATACGCAAACAAAATGCACAATACCTACCTCTCTCCCCCCTCTTCTTACACCCCACCCTCACCTCCCTCTCTCCCTTTCTCCTCTATTCTGCCCTCTCCATTTCTCTCCCTCTTCCCTCTTCTCCTCTTACTCCACCTCTCCCCCTTTCCTAATCTTTGCTCTTCTCAAAATCCCCTTTAATTCCTATAACAATCCAGGAACTCACACTAAAAGAGCTACTGGAAAAATATTAATCAGTATCTTTGGCTTATTGAAGTACCTAAGACCTCTCCAATGCAAACCCAATGTGAGATTGAGCATGCACTCACACAAATCCATGCATACCCTCTTTGTTTCAGCCCCAGTCGGCTCGTTGTCGGTCCCAAAACAGACCACGTTGCAATAACTCCTGGCCATATAGACAATGGAACATGTTGGCTCTAACATCATTCATAATAATCAAAGACCTCAACTAAAAAGAGCTAACCATAAGGTTATTAAATATCAATATGGATCATTATCCAAAACTTCTCCAATGCATATCAAATATGGGACTGAACACCTCTCATTTTCTTCTTGCCCATTCACCTCTATCTTGTTCTCTCTCTTCCTTTCTTCTCTCTTCTTGGTTGCAATCTTGATGGCTAAAATGGGTGCCTAAGACCATCCACGGTGCCTAGTTCTTCTACTTGTTCTGGGTACTAGGCCTACTACTCTAGGAGACAGAGATGGCCTTGGTTGGATGGTTAGTGGGGTCAGTCCAACCAATTACTCCCTCTTTGGTAGCGGAGAGGGCAAGCAATCTCTTGGATTTGGCCTCACTGAAGTTGGTGCAGCAAACCCAAGTAACCATAAAGATGACAACTCCTAACTCCCACTAGGCTCCTATGCTTTATGCATCAGGAAGCGATTATTAGCTGACAACACTAGCAAGCAGTAAATGGGACCAATGGACTTATACTGTCAAGGTAATGGGATAGCTGGACCAAGAATCAAGCTCAAAGAGGCTGCAAATCTTAAATTGTGGAAGAGTTTGGAGACTTGCAGTCTATCAAGGCTTGGGCCCTCTCTGCATGGGCTTGGGCTCAGGCCCACCATGCGCAAATAAGCCTGCAAAGGTGGAAGCGGCCTAAGTTCCTTTTGGAGGCTGAGCATCTAAGGTTACGTTTGGTATACAGAACAGAATAGGATAAAAGAAAGGACAGGCATGTAACAAGTGTTCAATCTAAAGATTTTTGTAAACACCAATATGCTGTCTTGATTTTTGTAAACACCAATATGCTGTCTTTGCCTAACCATTGCATGTAGGACCCAAAATCTGCATCTTGATGACTAAAAACCTTACTATGTACAACATGAGAAGAAAATGAAAATGCACCCCGCAATGCTACCCCTCCCAACCCTTCTCAACCATTCCTCAAACGTTTTTTCCAAATGTAATGGTGTTTTTCATAGTGCCAGAATCTGAATAAATAGCTATCCCATTTCGATCAACTTTCCATGCATGGCGTAATCATGTTTAACATATAATTAGGACCAAGGTCCACAAATTTGGTATAGAGACCCATACTAGTAAATTATCGGTTAGGTACAGTATAGGTTAGTATAGTTTAATCCACACCCCATATCAAAATAGATGTCATTCTTTTTTCACTCCTAACCACTCGGTAGCGAGTGCTTCGGATCAGTACCGTATGGTAGGGATTGGTTCGGATTTGTTTAATTCATACTGAATCAAAACTAGGTACCACACCCATATTTTGCCAATATAATATGGTACAGTCAGTACGAATCGGTAAGACAAACCTTGACGAAGACAATATTGCTCTCAATTGTATCTAACTTTTCCTTGGTCTTTGATTTTCCAGACTAAACTCAAATATTGCAAGTTTTTGGTGCATGTACATGTACAATTTTCAATGCAAGTACTACATTTTTGTTCAACATAAGAATTACATATTTTCTTATCTCACATTTTTTTTCACTAAAAACAATTCGGCATGGAATGGGCATGATCTCATTGTGTTCTGTAGAATCACCAAATTTAAAGACAAGGTATTGTAAAATGCTTAAATAAATTAGATTTTTGTAACTTCTATCGAAAAAAAAAAAAATTTGTGGATTCTCATCTCTGCACATGTAAATTTTACATGGTCTCATATTCAGTGAGCAAATAGGAGAAAGAATTAAAAATAATGTTTATTTGCCATCTCCTATTTTTGTATTTAATAAATCAAAAGGTGAGTATTTCTTAAAATTTGACAAGATTACATGAGGATGTTTATAGAAGTTGAATCTAGATATTCTATTTTTAAATTTAACTAAGTTGGATCTAGATTGGTGATTCTGTTTTAAAATTTTTGAATTAAATATGTCTTCAAACAAAATTTTCTTTTAGATAGCCACTTAACCATACAACCAAATTCTTTTATGATCTATTTGTTTTGGCATCATAATCAAAACCAGAATCAAAATAAATTTTCACTGGAATTTGAATCGGAATTATTCTTTCCTTTTTCTCATTTTGTTCACAAAAATTAGAATTGGAATTAAAAGCTTGGGTAAGCCAGTTTCATATGTATACGTTGAAAATGTACCAAAAATTGTAGACGATATATGCAAAATCACACTCACCATGAAAAAAGAAAAAAATAGTGTTATTCTATCATAACTCATTAGAATCTAATAAGAAGTGTCAAATGAGTAAAAGGTAGAATGAGGATATATTAGGTTACGGTTGGCCGGAATGGATTTGTAATCTGGCATAGGAGTCTTGCATTCCACATATTCCTTGATACAGGATTCAAATTCTAGGTAGAATTAGAATCAACTTCTAATTCCATCCAAACAAAACTTGGAATCAGAATCAATGACTCCGATTGCTATTCCAAATGATCATTCCCCTGAATCAAACAAACACTTAAGTCTTTCAAAAAAGACCACAATCCTACAAAGGTCATTTGTCATGTGATTTTGGAAATCGTATCCTCTGTTCCTTTATGCATGGCCAACATCCTAATTCGAACATAACCTTATGATTCTTTATCAACATCTGCAAGAGAATTGACTTTAGGCTATCTTGTTGTCTTGTTCAGTGTTATTTTTCTTCAGCTCCAGCTCATGAAGCTTATCCTAGCTCCATATTTGTTTTAACTTATCTTTCGCTCACCCTTCACATTCTAACCATCTATAGGGTATGGATCAACACGATTAATTTCCTTAAACATTTGGCTTTGACAGATCTTAGGTGTCTTGGTCCAAAGTAATCTAGGAAAGGAAAGTAGAAACAAGTAAGCAAATTGCAGATTCCTGAGAGATTCTGTAAGAAAATCTAGACAATGCGCAAATAGTAGGATGGTCTTGGAAGATAGGATACATAGATAAGCAGAAAATTTATCTTGGAAGATTCATCAGGGCAGAGTTTCCAACCACATAAATCTCTTCAACAGTGATACTGTTATACCCAGTTCTATCCATGGATGCCATTGTACAAAAATAATTTCCACTGCTGACACAATATGGCAAGTCATTGGATCAGGAATTCTCATCGTGTATAAAATTAGCTTTCCATTTGATTTGGTTTAATTTTGAACTCTTCCCGCTCATTAGACTTATAAAAGCAGAGCTACTGAACCAGTTGTTACTTCTTGCTATCATTTGAACGACACTATGAACTTAAAACATGAAACAGAAACGGAAAAAGAGGGGGAGAAACATGATTATAGAAGAGTTGCATTATATGTCTAACCTGTTGCCAAAAGAAACTCATGAGGATGGAAATCTATGCACTGAATTGGACCCTCATGGCATTTAAAATCATGCAAGAGCTTCCCAGCTGTCAGATCCCAGAGCTGTTCGGAACAAAAAAAGTGATAGATCAAACGAAAGGGTATTTATAGAATTCTAATAATGATATCAAGGACTTATTGAATGAAAAAGTAGCATAATTAATAAACATAGCCAGAAATTCTTACCAGATGAATATGACAAAGCCACACATTAAAAAAAAAAATAGAAAAGAAAACTGAAAAAGATTTATGATGACATATAAATGCCAATAAACCGTTAGCTTGGTTTTGCAACTTCCTAGATAGGAGATACGTAACAAAACGTGAGGTCCAATGCAATACCTTCACCATTTTATCTTCTCCACCCGAAACAACCCATCGGCCATCTGGACTGAATCTAATGGAATTGACCCCTCGGGTGTGTCCTTTATATGTTTGGATGCATCCCTTCCTTCGGATATCCCATACCTTTAGGTTTGTATCCAACGATCCAGATGCAATGAATTCACCAAATGGATGAAAATCAACAGATATGCTATTTGACCTGTGCCCCGTGAGAGTGCGAACAACTGCAGGCCCAAAATAATAATATTATTATTATTAATTAAAAAAATCAAAAAGCAAAGTGTGAAGTTCCCCTTTTGCTCATCATGATAACTATGGAGATTAATTTTGGTTCTTACCCTTTGCCTCCTCTATATCCCACAGCTTTATTGTGCCACTGGCTGCTCCAGCAGCCAATAGAACTTCAGAGGAATCAAAACTCACAGATTCAACTGCACTTGTATGGCCTGACAGGCTCTGCACGTTATCAGCTTAGTCATTCAGCATAGCCTAAAATGATATCCCCCAGATAAACGAACAGACAAGGTTGCCAACAAAGTAAGGAGTCTGGTGTAAGAAATAAGGAGCATCTTACCAGTATGGCATTGGGTTTTCCAATAGCCCAGAGATTGACCTTGTGATCTTCTCCACCAGTGACAAGAACCCTAGAAGTCTTCCTCCCAATCTTGACGCAATTCACATTGGAAGCATGTGCTACAAACTCCTCTGGATTTAATACAGTTAAGACCCCAAAATCGAGCCCAAAAGTCCCAAATGACCAGAACCCAGATACCACTTTAACAATGACGATTCACATAAAATTAAAGAATTTTTTTTGAAAATCGAAAGATTATCTAATGCGCCACAACAAATTCAAAAATTGATCTTGTTCCTACATGTTTGCAAGCAAAGATAAGTGGATCGATCAAAGAACCGTTAATCTCATCCGAAACACAAAGAAAGGGCTTTCGGATGGACTTCAAACAAACCCTAGCGGGAATTCAGGGAAAAAGGTTGGGAGATATAAGAGGATACGTAGCTTGTAGGCACGCTTGGCGGTCATCATGAAGCTGGCAGAGAACAAACAAAGCAGAGCCTTCTCTTCTTATTCTTCTCCTTTCTCCTAAAAATCCAACAGCAACGTCCACATTCGATCCTAAACTCCAGCAATATCAATTCGCATCGAACTTCCTCAGCCCATGACGGATCTCGAGGGGTCAAATTCCGCACCTCCCCGCCTTCATCGCCACCAGCTGCTCTCCGTCGGCAGCTCCCACCTGCCTAAACTCCCGACCAATCAGAATGTGGGCGATTCCGGAGCTATCCCCTTCTCTCCCCCTCTTCCCCCGAGAGATATGAGGGGGAAGACGGATGGTTTCCAAATCGCAATCAGCTGTAGAATAGAATCCACTTAAAAAGAAGAGAGAAAGAGAGCGGGGGTCGTTTTTTTCGGGGTCGAGTGCGGATTAAAAAGGCTAAGGTACCTAAGGTACCTTTCTCCGCCCTCCTCTTCTTTTTTTTTTTTTTTTTCTATGAGAAGATTCTCGCCTTGCAGTAAAAATGTCCCTTTCTTTCTCTCTCTCGCTCTCTCTTCTCGGTTTGACCATCTAAAGGCCGCCCTTGGGCTCTCTCTCTCTCTCTCTCTCTCTCTCTCTGGTTGAGGCGTGAAGAGCTTATGATTCAAAATCAAGTACTCAGCCCATTTTGTTGCTCTAAACACGGGAAGGGAATGCTTGAGAATCAAGTTCCCGGAAAACTTTCACAATGCATTTAATGATATCTGTGATTGAGGACTCTCTCTCTCTCTCTCTCTCTCTCCATCTTTATATATATCCCTTAACCCTAATTTTTCAGGGGCTTTTTTTTCTTTAAAAAAATTAATCTAGATTCAGTGTAGCATGTTAAAAGTTTTGAAACATTGAATATTGTTTATGGTGTTCTATATTGATTTAGCTTTGTCCCACGTCTTGTTGCTGAGAGCACCCAGAGGAGGAGGTTATATCTTGCTTGCAACTCAAATAGCTAGGTAGTGTTTAATAGAAAAAATATTATCCATGGATAAGTGTATAGGATAGAGTTTGTTTCTTGGCTATCTTTAGGAATATTCCTTGGCTATCTCATTGATCATATCAAATGTAAAAAGATAAATTGATAAGATAACTTTTTTTTACTCTTATTTGAAGGGATAACCAGCTATTCCTGTATTTTCTAGGGAATAGAATATTCCATAGTTAACCATGATTAACCATAGATTATCCTTTGATTAACTTTATTCTCAGCTATCCCTTATAGTTATAACTTTTGAAAAATAGGAGATAAGAGGGGATACCCCTGGATATCCCCTCTTATTTCCAAAAGCTATAACTATAAGGGATAGCTGGGAATAAAGTTAACCAAAGGATAATCATGGTTAATCATGGGTTATCCCCTCAATTTATTCCCTAGAAAATACAGAAATAGCTGGTTATCCCTTCAAATAAGAGTAAAAAAAAGGTTATGGATTTGCTTTTTTGCATTTAATATGATCAATGGGATATCCCTAGAGATAGCCAAGGAATAAACTCTATCTCATACACTTATTTATGAATAATATTTTTTTCTATTAAACACTACCTTTAAAGCCTAAATCATATCACATAACCAATGCGTTGCCTGCCCTGCATGGCAAATAATTCCAGCGTCCAACACCAACCATACCATGACGACCTTCTATTTCCTTCAACAGGACTACCGATCTTGAGAGCAGAAGCAATTGGCGTCGATGCGGCCTCCACCTTTGGATGCCGATGGTCTCGCATCACTGGAGCGATGTGGACAACTCTTCTTCTATGCTGAATTGGCCCCATAGTTTTCTTTTCTTCATTAAAAAAAAATCTCTATGCCATGTCGTCGTGCCCCCACCCACAAAAATAATAATAATAATATAAAGAGAATACGAAGTAGGAAAGGTGGTGGCAAGTCCTGATCTGGGCCTGGCCACGCGATGGTGCGCCTCCGTCATGAGAAGCCATCAAAGGCTATTCGTTTTTCTATTGGTGGTGGAGGGGTGTGGCCGGGGTGGTCATGGCCTTGCTAAGAGGAAGTTTCTGATAGATTTAATTGGAACGGGTGGGACCAAGGAATGGTGGTGAATTTAGGGTTGGGAACTCCATCACATTAGATGGATCTCATGATGAGGGGGAAGGGAGGGGGACCATCTATGGAGGGGTCAAACTCATGACGACATATATGCATGCATGCACATGTTCCACCCTTGTATGGCTTTGTTCATTTGATGGAGATATGAATCATAAGTTACAACAAAATTTATAGTTGCCGAAATGGCTATGAGTTTTGTCTAACGTGCCGCATTAATGTTCATGTCTCAAAGGGCAACAACTTTTTTTTTTTTTTTCTAAGAAACATTCAGACAATGATATCTTTATATGTCTATCTCAATAACTTTTTTTTCCCTTAAACAATAAAGCAGTTGATATACGGCAGCAACAACCAATCAAGTTACCGCTAGCTAGCTAGCCAATATCAAACATTTTCAGCTTCTGTACGTACCTTTTATCATCTATGTCCAAATAATCGTCTTTGAGCCCATATATTGTACTAAAATTTCAGTCTCAGCTGTCATAAATATTATAAACACCATGCCCTTTCCTCGTTCTTATTTGCATGAATTTGGCTTCATTTTTGCATCAGTGCAACCTTCGATAATCTACCATATCATTAGCTTGTTGCCATGCAGGCTTCCACATGTGGCTTGAAGAGATATATGGCGTTGAACCTCCATGACTGCTCCTAGAACTGACATGCATGAGAGCTCAGGCGATGGAATTCTTGCGCTCAGCATGATGGAGAAAGAGAAAGATGAGGAGAAAAGCCACGTACAACTTGCCAACCAGTTGGAGTATTGTCCATTCTAAACATATTCAGAAGCTAACTTTGTTCTTGTTTTTCATGTTATGAGAAAACTAATGGTTTTGCTCACATATTCTAGTTGTTATCGATGGATTGAAGAGCAAGGAAAAAAAGAGTTTCTAGGGCAGGGTTAAGAAGCATGAAAGAGATTTATTGCGTGAAGCATGACTCAACAGACATCAGAGGATATTTTTAATGTATCGTAACCATGTGCTATTATAAGAGGATATTGGACATGATGTCATATTTATGGAGTCATGGCTTAATTTCCCGTTCACTACTTGTTTTTTTTTCTTTATACAAACGGACGGTCATACTAATTTAGGGTGAGTCAAGCCCAAAGTATCAGAGTACAAAATTTAAAGAGCACCATCGAGCAGGAGTCATCCGGTACCCAATACCAAGGACCTGAGTGGTGAACAATCCGAACAGCTACCCAGTCAACCGCTGAGTTAGCTTTTCGGTAAATATGCCTGATCTGAACAGTATCAACCTGACAAAGCATAGACCGAATATCGCTAACCAAAGGGTTGGTAGAATAGGGGTCGTCTAGATCCTGTTGGAGCCAACGAACAACCGTAATAGAGTCCCCCTCGATGATAAACCTGTGTATGCCCATGCTACGAACAACATAAGAGATACCAGCCCATGCTGCGTATAGCTCGGCAGATGGTACTGATAGATCAAGAAGACCAAACCTACCAGCCGTCAACATCAAGCCTTCAGATCCACGGATAACAAAAGCTGATCCCGCCAGGTGACCTTGAATACTACCATCAAAATTGACTTTGACAATTCCTAATGGAGGGGGTTCCTAGAAGATGAAGACCGTACCCCGGTATGCTGCAGAGGCAGCAGAAGAATCCCAGATGCTAGGGCTGTCGGAGTCCATGGCTGACTGATGGCGAGTGTAGTCAACAGAAAGGGACTTAGCTGTCCTAATAATCTGATAGGGAGGGTCAATAACTGCAGTAAAGATCTGTCGGTTCCGAGACAACCAAACTTGATAAGCCAAATAGGCAGCTATAGTACTCCGCCTAGCGACGTCCCTCCTCATCTCCTGCCGCAGCAAATCTAAAAAAGAGGTACGAGACAGGGCACTACTCTCAGTCCAAGAGCAATAACCTGTGATCTGTCAAACCAATCTCGCTCTAGTACAAGTGAAGATGGCGTGGTCAATAGTCTTCTCCTCAGTACCATATAGCGGGCAAGTAGACTGGATCTTCATGCCCCTCCTAGAGAGGAGCAAGCAAGTGGGAAGGCAATCTCATGCTATCTTCCAAATAAATAGCCGAACTCGAGGGTGGATAGGAAGCCTCCAAATCCAAAACACATCCAAAGTGCGGCTGGTCTGCGACCTGAAATCCTGCATGAGATCCCTAATCGGAGTACGAGATAGATAGGACCTCCTCCATAATCTAGTGTCTGAAGTGTGATCCGAGAGGAAAGGGATGGAGAGAATGCGCTGGTGGAGAACAACACCAAACAAATTGATCCATGGTAACGAGTTCTGATTTGTCTGCTAATAAAAGATGGTAAAATATAAAGGATTTCTAGTATGCATCAACAAAGAGATCCTCTCCTGATGTTTATATTCAAAGTAATGTCATATTTCCTGACGAAATCATGGTTGACTCACTACTTGTTTGATCTTTGATAAGGAACTTTGATTTGTCTTCTAATGAAATTTCATATTATGGAGGATCAGTTGTAGTTATTGCTTTACGAAAGCCATTTTTGGGTATATCTAGATCATAGGCATTGTAACTTCACTACTCGTATGATCCTCAAAGACCAGTCTCACACTATCAACCATTATTGATTACATCGGTAACCACTGGACCGTGGATAGAGTTGAATTGATTGTGTTAATTTTTCTTCTTGTTTTTTATGCTTTTTTTAAGGGAAACTCATACCGAAACTTTAGTTTGAGCAACTTCAAGTTCACCGTAGTCGAGGCCCAATCAATGTGCAGCTTTAAGGCTCATTGCTTTTTTTTTTTTTTTTTATACTAACGGATGATTACATTAGTCTACTACGACTCAGCTCCCATAAATTAAAAAATAGAAGCTATTTAAGCACAACACGATAGGAATCTCTCTGTTTCTAAAATTAAAAGCCAGAGAGATGGGCCATAAAGGTCACCACTCAATCGACTATCGAGTTAACTTTTTGATAAATATGACAGATTTGAAATCTGTAGATATCTTGCAGGATAGATCAAATGTCCAGAAGCACAATATTGATTGAAGAATGATATAGCAATTTCGTTAGAGCCAGTAAGAAAGTTCTCCTCAACAAAGAGACTAAGCACGAAGGATTTGTATAGCATAAAAAATACTAATTCATGCTGATAAAAAGCCAAGAAAATCAATTTCTTCTGTAGCTAGAATAATTTAATCATATTTTCGTATAACAAATACTGAGCCAATTAATTTATTTTACATATTTTTATTATAATTAATTTTAATAAATTAAAAAAAAATTAAGTAATAAAAAAATTATCTATCGGTTGACTACCAAAGCAGCAGAAGAACTTCTGTGAAAGCTGTTAGAATCATAAGCTCATTACGTGTTTGGCTGTCATGACGGAGTCTTTATTGTACGTACGTTGCTTGCATCGATTATGGTTGAGAAAATCTTTTCCTTTTCTACTATGCTTTTTCTGATTGTATATGGCTCTAACGGCACGGGACCATTAGGTGAAAGGTTGCGGTCATTGAATGATGGTCTTAAATGACTAGAATTGAAGTATAATTTTTTAATAAAATAATAATAATAAAAGCAAGCCAACTATTGGGAAAAAAAAATTCAGCGAAAAAATACAATACCGTCATGATGAGCCATTAATAACACAGTTAGATGATAATAGTTCTTTTTTCATTTCCGTCAATATCAGTGAACATACTTTATATATATATAAGCTTTTATAACACGGATTCCAGTTATTGGACTGTGAATGATCGATGATATGTCACGCTATTGCCCTTCTACGTGCTGCAGGTGATATTTTCATTGTCAATTAAAAATCAAGTATGACGGTGAACATTGGCTCCAGCTAGCACTGGTTTCACCCATACTTGCTGAAAGCAGGCTTATGATCTTAATGCCTCATTGTCAGATCTTCCTCCTGCTCCCCACCTTTTCTACGTGGAGCCGCATCGCAGCATCAAATTTCTAGGTCCAACGTATATATTGAGGTTTTATTTAAATAAATTAAATAAGTATTTATAAATATATTTAGAAAATAGTCACGAAGTATTCCGCATTAATTTTTGTTTCAGAAGTTCAAGTGGTGTGATGCTTCGATTCAAAATTCTATCCATTGCAAGATCTATCTCGGATATGTTGCGAAGAACGCAATTGATATATTGTGAAAAGATGCAACTCTTCAGGAATCGACATATTCTAGACACCAGGGCTATGGCTCTTAACCTCTATAAATACATATATAAATCAAACCATATCTAATATTAGTTCTTATCTATAATCAAGTTTTCATTAATGCTTTGGTATAAACTCGATCCAGGCTTATCATATCATGCGACGTATTTGCTATTCACCCACAGAGCATTCGAAAGTGTGTAAATAATGCTTAAAGAAAGTATTTTGTACATGATTCAAGCATATCCTTATCTTTATCTCTCGGTCCTTATCCTTATTCTAATCATTATCTCTATCTCTTCTTCTTTACCTTCCTTATTCAAATTTCTCAACAATTTTAAGCGTTATCTGTATGGAGACCGAGACTACCCTATCCACCATCAAACTCATGAACCAAGATCTCATGAGATTGGATCATTTTGATGGCACCAATTTCACACGGTGCAAGACAAACTCAAGTTCTTACTCATGGCGTTGAAGATCTTCTATGTGTTGGATCTAGATTTGACCCCTATTTTCGAGCCCACCGCGGAGGACTCTAATGAACTCAAGGCCGAAAGAAAGAAGAGGCGTGAAGATGAACTCATATGTCGTGGGCACATTCTCAACGCATTGTCAGATCGCCTCTACGACCTCTACACCAACACACAATCTCCATGAAAGATTTGGAACACACTTGAATTCAAGTGTAAGCCGAGGAAGAAGGTACTAAAAAAATTTTCATCTCTAAATACTTTGATTTCAAGATGATTGATGAGAAAGCAATTCTTGCACAAGTACATGAGTTGCAAATTATTGTCAACAAGTTGGTAGCTGTGAAGATAGAAGTTCTTGAACCTTTCTAAATTGGTGCAATTAATGCAAAGTTGTCATCATCTTGGAACGGATTTAGAAAGAAACTGCGTCACAACTCCAAGGATTATTCCTTGGAACAATTGCAAAAACACCTTCGAATCGAGGAGGAATCGAGGGTGCGTGAAAAGATTGAGAAAGTAGATTTTGGTACTTCGAAGGCAAATATTGTGAGCAATCTTAAGAAGTCTAAGAAAAAGAAAGAGAACAAACTTGGTCCCAAAAAGGATCAAGATAAGTTCAAGAAATCCAACAAAAATAAGCCCTATGTGAGTTACTTTTTGTATGTGGCAAACATGGGCACTTTACTCATGATTGCAGGCACCAAAGGGGCAAACCAATAAGGCAAATGCAATCGAAGTAGACGATGAGATCGTCGTCATCGTGAGCGAAGTCATGGAGGTCAAAGGCAAGGATCCCAGTTGGTGGTATGATACTTGTACCACCATTTATGTTTTCTATGACAAGTCACTTTTCAAGACTTATGTGGATATCACCAAGGGACAAGAAATTCAAATGGGCAATGAAGGCCGATCCAAGGTGCTTGGAAAAGGAAGCATGGATCTCCATTTTACATCCGGCAAGAAGATCACTTTGATTAAAATGTTGTATGTGCCGGATATGAATAGGAATCTTGTTAGTGAGGATTTATTGGTCAAACCGAGGATTAAAAGTGTATTTGAGTTGAAAAAACTTATACTATTCCGCAATGGTGTTTTTGTTGAAAAAGGCTATCCTGCTGATGGAATGGTCAAGCTTTGTATTGTTGACAATAATAATAATAATAATAATAGTGTGTCTTCTGCTTATATTGATGATTCCGTTACTTTATGGTATGATAGATTAGCACATATTGGTATTAGCATTATGAAAATATTAATTAAATATAGCATGATTTCTTGCAATGTTGATAAGTTTAATAAATGTAAAATTTACATTAAATCAAAGATGACTAAGAAGTCATTTCATAGTGTAGAGAGAAATACTAATTTGCTAGAACTTGTGCATAGTGATATTTGTAAGTTAAATGGTATGTTAACTAGAGATGGTAATAGATATTTCATTACTTTTATTGATGATTACTCTAAATATACATACATTTACTTACTTAAGTACAAAGATGAGGCTTTCCATGCTTTTAAAGTTTATAAAGTAGAAGTTAAAAATTAATTAGGTAGAAATATTAAAATCCTTAGAAGTGATAGGGGTGGAGAATATTTTTCTAGTGATTTTAATATGTTTTGTGAACAAAACAAAATCATACACAGTGTTTTGCATCACGCACACCCGAACAAAATGGGTTAGTAGAACGTAAAAATAGAACATTTCTAGAGATGATAAATGCTATGTTGTTGCAGGCTGAGTTGCCTTTTAATTTATGGGATGAAACATTATTATCTGCATATCATATTCTTAATAAAATTCCTGCTAAAAAGAATAAGACATCTCCATATGAGTTGTGAAAAGGCAAAAGCCTAATATAGGCTATTTTAAAGTGTGGGGGTGTCTTGCTTATTACAAGAACACTGATCCTAAAAGGACTAAGTTGGATCCTCGTATAATTAGATGAGCTTTTGTAGGATATGCTACAATTAGCAAAACTTATAGACTCCTTAATTTGGAGTCTAATGTGATAATAGAATCTAGATACGTGGAGTTCTTTGAGAATTTGACCACTTTTGAAAAGAATTCTCAAAGTCCAACAAATGAAGATTCTTGCGAGGAGAATACTTCAAAGGTTGTTGAAGAAGAACAACCGAAACTTCAAAAAAGTAAGAGAATCCAAAAAGTTAAGGATTTAGGATATGAAGAGATAGATTCTCAACTCATTTCTTTCTATTTGATAGAAAGAAGTCGAAAGAATTTTATTCGTAAGGTATCTATTATTCTTCAAGTGGAAGATGATCCTAAAACCTTTAAGGAAGCAATGGCTTTGAGAGATTCTATTTTTTGGAAGGAAGCTATTCAAGATGAGATGGATTCTATTATGTCAAACCATACTTGGGAGCTTGTCGATTTACCCAAAGGATCTAAGCCTATTGGTTGTAAATGGGTGTTTAAGAAGAAGTATCATAGTGATGGCACTTTAAATACTTATAAGGTTAAACTAATAGTTAAAGGTTTTTGACAAAAAGAAGGAATTAATTATTTTGATACATATGCACCTGTAGCTAAAATAACAACAATTAGAGTATTATTTGCATTGGCTTTATTGCACAACCTTTATGTTCATCAAATAAATGTCAAAATAGCATTCCTAAATGGTGATCTCAATGAGAAGGTCTATATGGAACAACCAAAGGGTTTTGTTGTATCGGGTAATGAACATAAAGTGTGCAAGCTTATTAAATTAAATCCTTGTATGGATTGAAACAAGCATCCAAACAATGGCATGAGAAGTTTGACTCTGTCATACTCTCAAATGGATTTGTTCACAATGTTTCTGGCAAGTGTTTATATACTAAAGTGCATGGTGACTTTGTGGTATATGTGTACCTTTATGTTGATGCTATATTGATCATTAGCAATGAAAAGAAAGGCATACAAGAAACGAAGAGGTTTCTATCATCTACTTTCAAGATGAAAAATCTTGGACAAGTTGATACTATTTTGGGCATCAAAGTGAAACAAAATAGTGGGGGTTTTAAACTTGGTCAATCATATTATGTTGAGAAAGTATTATACAAGTTCAAACATTTGAAGTTCAAAGAAGTGAATACCTCATTCGATTCAAGTCTAAAGCTTGAAAAGAATAGTAGACGAGTCATGACTCAACTTGAGTATGCAAGTACTATTGGTTGTCTAATATATTTGATGCAATACACTAGATCCGATATAGCATTTATAGTCAGTAAGCTAAGTAAGTTTACTAGTAACCCGAGTGTAGAGCGTTGGAAGGCTATTGGTAGAGTCTTTGGTTATCTTTTGAAAACCAAAAGACTAGGTTTACAATACTCTAAATTTCCTATCGTATTGAAGGATATACCGATGCAAGTTGAATATCGAGTGTGGGAGATAGTAAATCTATCACTGGTTGGGTGTTTACACTAGTGGATGGTGCAATATCTTGAAAATTCAAGAAACAAACTTGCATTATACACTCAACAATGGAGTCAAATTTTGTGACTCTAGCTTCAGCAGGACATGAGGCTGAGTGGTTAAGGGATCTTTTATTGAAAATCCCATTGACTTATAAGAATATTTCAACTGTATCGATACATTGTGATAGCCAAGCCACTTTAGGTAGAGCATATAGCGAAGTGTACAATGGAAAGTCTAGACACATTAGTTTAAGACATGAGTATGTAAGAAAATTAATCAAAGATGGAATAATTTCTCTTACTTTTATGCGATCAAGCTATAATCTAACTGATCCACTTACTAAACATCTTACAAGAGATTTAGTAAAGATGACTTGCAGAGGAATGGGTCTAAAACTCCTTGAGTAAAATTCGCCAATGATGGCAACCCAACCTAATACTAGGAAATGACTAATCTTAGGTTCAATGGGTAACAACAAGTCATTGATAAGTGAATTATAGCTGCACTTAGTATATAGTGCTGACTGTTATAAGTTAGAGGGTTGAATTTTTTAAACTCTTAATGAAGTTCAGTCATGTCGACAAGTATCTATTGTAACAGAGATACTGAAAGAACTTCACCTATGTGAACCTTGAGATGGTGCCGTCTCAAGTGAGAGTTGGAGTTTCACTCATGAAAAGGTTCATAAAACAGGATAAGCATGTGGCCATAATTATGCTAAGCGTGTGGTGTAGACAAGAACCACTAAGGAGTGTGTGTAAAGTATCACCGGTTTTGATATAAGGAATAATTGGTTCAAAGCGTTTATGCTACCTGAAATTTTATTAAAGCTTTATGGTATTTTCACTAAGGTTAGGTTCAAATCGAAAGATACCTAACTATATTAATGCTCATTGTCCTTAATTTTAGATGTGGACTTAGTTTGTTTTAAATAAGTGGATGATTATTGAGATTTTGTTTAAATAAACTAAGTAGGTATTTGTGGATGTGTTTAGGGAATAATCGCGAACTCTTCCGCGGCGATTCTCACTTCAGAAGCCGAAATGGTGCGATGCTTCGATTCAAACTTTTGCTTGTTGTAAGTTTTGCCTCGAATATATTGCGAAGAGATGCGACTCTTCGGGAATTGACGCATTTCAGGCACCAGCGCTGTGGCTCTCAACCTCTATAAATATACATACAAATCAAATCATATCTAATATTAGTTCTTATCTACGATCGAGTTTTCATTAATACTTTGCTGCAAATCCGATCCAAGCTTATCGTATCCTACGGTGTATTTACTATTCATTCATAAAGCATTCAAGAGAGTATAAATAATGCTTAAAAAGAGCATTTCATGCGTTATTCAAATTCATCCTTATTTTTATCTTTTGATCCTTGTTTTAATTTAATCATTATTTCTATATCTTTTCTTTTATCTTTCTTATTCAAATTTCTCAGCACAACAACGCAGTAATCTCGACTGCTCTTAATCCGAAGAGTATATGACCAATCTGTTATCTGATACCAATCATAAATAAGATCTGGTCAAGTGCATCTGCCGAAGAGCAAATTCAATGCACATAACTTCACGTCTAACAAATCAACCTTTACACTGGAACGCAATGATTTTAGTTTTCTATCGAATATTAAACGCAACAAGAACAATAAAAAGGGTATCATTGCTCGCTGAGATCATATTTGAGCAAATGTACAGGAAAAAAAAAATGAAAAAGCTAATGGCTTTGACATGATATGTCTCGGTTTGCAACACGAGACCCACATCGTATTTGCTGCTAAGAGCCACCAGCAGCCGCAGGAGGATGTGACAAGGCCGCACTGCCATCAGCTTTTCCACTCCCACCACCGCAGTGAAGATGGTGAAGGTAAAATTACCCAATTATCGTCGGATGATAGAGATATATACTAAAAGATATATTTTTATAATTTTTAATAAAAATTTATTTTAAGCAATGTATATTATTTACT
Organism: Calamus simplicifolius; assembly: GCA_900491605.1. Lineage (NCBI taxonomy): Eukaryota > Viridiplantae > Streptophyta > Magnoliopsida > Arecales > Arecaceae > Calamus > Calamus simplicifolius. Next base: position 523,604 of record UESW01004135.1, on the reverse strand, counting down.
ATATATGTATATATTTAATATTTACAAAAAGTATTTGATCTAGTGTGTAGAGTACGGCTTACACACAGAAGACTAGATCATTGGTTCTTTTGGAATACAAGTTTATTGTTCACAGTTTTAGATGGAATTGGATACACCATCAGTAGAACTGTAGCACAAATTTTTAGTAGGTCTGTCTTGACTACGGGGAATGGTTTATTCTAACTATTTGTGCTAGTACACTTTGTGTGTATTGAACAGGACCCAGTTGAGTTGATTATTTTATACTGACTTTATAAAATAATTTAAAACTCATGAATATTATGATTACTTATGCTCTTAATCTGAATTCTATTTCTAGACACTTGTATGTAGTGATTATTGCTTTGATTACACATAGAGTGAGATTCTATATGAGTCAATAAACTCAGTGGGTTGGGCAATAATATTATATATGGTGAATATTAATAGTTGAAGGAATCCACGTCCTGTTAATTTGGATTGATGATATCCCCTTGAGAAAGCTTATAAGTTTTGATTGTATCAAATCTTGCAAGTGGATTTTGAATCCGATACATCAAATAAGTTAAGTGGATAAGTCTCAAGGATAATAACAGCCAATTAAATTATATTGTCAGTATTTAAATTTAATTGGTGGATATCTGTAATCTTAACGTGGGGAGATAATAAGTATTTAATATTAAGGCTCGAAAATATAAATTCGAATGCGATTAGGAGGACAATTATAATTCTTTAGTGGAATGAATTATATTTTACGTAATTGAATCCTAACCCGGGATAGGATTAGGAGATTTAATTACGTGGGAAGTTCTTTTCATATTTGCCTATTTGGTCCCTGTTGTAGCCCTATAAATACCCTCTCAGTTGGTTGCTAGGGTTAACGTTTTTGAGAAAAAAGAAAAACAAGAAACCCTAGGTCGGCCGAGAGATCCCACCATCTTGTGAGAAAAGAAAGGTATTTCGAAAATATGGCGGAAGGCTAAAAGGTTGAAGTCGAGCAATCAAATCGAAGTGTTCCAACGTTCAAATCTGAAGGTATAATCTTATACTCATAGATTAGAATGGTAAAAGATTTTTGTATTACTCATATACGTTATAGCTGTGATCTTGAGGGTATTCTGTGCTCTCCAACACCGAAGATATCGTAGAATGGGAAGCGGTTGCTATACTAGATCCTTCCCTCAGCCTCGTGCCCTGAGCTTCAGAGTCACGGGAAACCTCTGGCATTGACCGATGCTGCCGCTGCTGCTGTTCAACTTCTTCACCATCGTTAGACTGCCAAGTCCAAATAGGTGTCACTGGAATCAATTGAGTTTTGATCTCCCTAGCAGTTGACCAAAGATTTGTTAGAAATGATGCTTTTGAATCGGATGTATTTATATTTCTTATTTTTTATTTATATTTTAATATAAAAAAATAAATATTTATAAAAATCTAAAATATATTATGAAACTGTAATTTTAGTATAATATATACAAAAGAATTAAAATTATGGTTAATATATTTAAGCATATTTATGATTGATCGAAATATAAATTTTCTATCGCTAATAACTAATACGGTCCATGAACATTATGAATGCAATAATCTTATCCAAATTATTATGCAGAGACACTTAGTGAAGATATTATATATAAAGATTATATAGGACTTGAACTAGCATAATTTGAATCTTTATTTAAGCATTGTTATAAAAAATTCAATTTATGTCACAAGATGATCATATATATATCGATTTTAATCCTAACTTAATCACAAACTCCTTGATTGTATTACTGAATCTTTTGATTTATTCATTCAAATTCCATTTGATGTTGAGTCCAATATTTACATTTTGAAGGTTCGATAATACGTTGGGCTGGAAATGTGTGTTATAGATATGGAATCCATGGCTTTAGAAAAAAAACTTAAAATTAGTTTCCTTAGGTATTGATTAAAGAACTAAACAATTATGCGCGCAATTTATAATCCGATCATAAATTAATTGTTTAACTAGTAAATCAATGGTATTTAAGGAATAAGAGATAATTAGAGGGGTACCGTAAAATAGCTATTTCACCTAGCTCTAATTATGAACTAATTATAGATTGTTGAATTACATGTAATGATTATATCGGTGGATGACTCATGCCTGTATTTTTCAAGAGTGCAGTCTCGAGTTTTTAGTAGAATAACTTTGAAATTAATAAACTGAATAAATGATTTAAAAAATTTAATTAAGTTTATTGAAGTTTATTGAAGTTTAAAATTATGGGTCCATAGTTCCCACATCGTCTTAGTCGCATCGAATACTCTTGGATTGAATAATTAATGTGATTAATTATTTATTATTCTTAAATAAAATATTTATTGAATATTATATAAATTGTTTATTATGAAGATAATAATTAATTTCATTGATTATTTTTTACATCTATTTTGGTACAATAAATTGATTATTGAACAAAATAAAATTATTTTTAGACACATTGTTTATATATAAGATGATTTGAACGATAGTACATAAATGTTATTATGGGACATCACGCAAGAAATTTTTTGCTCCTATAAATGACGCCCATTTTGAATTAATGGAGAGAAAGAAATTTTAATTTTTGATAATATAACTATTAAAAATATTAAAAATTAAAAATAAATAAATAATAAATTTGATTTATTATTTATAATTAATATTAGGTATTTAAAATTAATAATATTTAGAATTATTAAATAAGATTTAATAATTTATATATTATTATATTTAATTTAGATATTATTTATAAACTAGTTACAAATGAGAGAGCAACTTTTTTTTTCTTGATTTGCTGAACCGGGTTGACGTGTGTATATATGAAGGATTATCCTCAAAATATACATATGTGGTCAAAATTCATTGTAACATATAAATGTTATCTAAATTAAATTAATTAAAAAAATTGATTCATTTAGAGCCTATAAATAAGGCATAAGGTGGACTTTTTTTATAGTGTGTGATGCAACAAAAGAAAAGTCTTTCTTTCTCTTTCTCCTTTGTGTGTGCCAACTCTTTCTCCCGAGAATTATGGGCTTGAGATTTGATCACACATATTTGCCATATTTTTTTGGAATAGGTTGTAACTAATATGTTTTGATCGAATCAATCAAAGTCCCATTTGATGGGATATATGCCGCATCGGATTTTGTTTTTTTGAAGCCAAAAAGGATCTACAGCATTTCAAAATATTGTGCATTAGAAAGCCCATTTTGTGCCTTAATTTTTTAAAACCAAATATTGCATACATCAGCCCATTCTAGGGCCTTGGCTTTTGAAACCAAGGAAAACACTTTGTACACCGCCCCCGGTGCAGCAACGCTTACGTATGCTGCACCGCGTCTTCCGATTGGTCCACGTGGCTCCGACGTGGATGACCTGATGGGCGGTATGGGCTGTGCTTTGACGTAACGTTATGAACATGACGGCCATTTAATGCTGTTCGCTTTTTTTTAAAATTTGCGTGCGGACAAAAATGCCCTTTCCCTCCTTCATGGCACCATTTTACGTTTTATGTCATCTGTGCAAGAAGAACTCTGTTTCTTCTCCGGTCGAAAGAAAATATTTCAGCATCGAGCGCTGGAAAACCTGGCTACTTGAGTCTCTGTAGAAAAACTCCTGGAGGAAATGTCATCCGCAGCACAAAGTAAAAACTCTTTCTTCCCACTTCTTTATTACACCAACAGTATTTTTCTGGTTAGAGTTAGTTAATGCGTTTAATGCGCGGGTAACTACCTTAGAATGAAATATTTATGACACTCTGAGAGTCATAACTGTTTTGTAAGCAGTATTTTAATGCGGCCCTTTCCCTCCATCCTAGCGCCAATTTATGTTGGATTTCATCTCTGCAAGATGAACTCTTTCTTCCCCTCCCTCGCTCTGAGAGTCCGGATGCTAAGGAATCAGTTGAGCACGAACCTACGCCCTCGCTTTGAAAGTCTGGTCGACAGAAAATATTTCAGCTTAGAGGTTGAAAAACCAGGCTACAGGAATCTATTGGAAGCTTCAAATATAAAAGTTTATCCAATGAGATTTTCCTTGCCAAAACCTCACGTAGACGTTCGCTTCTCTCTCTGAATTCGGCCAGGTCTGTAAGATGGGCCTTAGCTTCCTTCGTTATCTCTTCGTCAATTGCTTTTAAAAAGCTCCTATTTTCCTCCATCTGCTTAGGAATGCTAGTCATGTTCCTCCATCTGTTTTCCTGTCATTACTTTCGTTCGAAGATCAAATGGGAGTCTTGAGAAAGATGTGTCTGAGCCTATTAAAAGCAATTGACGAAGAGATAAGGCAGCTTAGGCCCATCTTACAGACCTGGCCGAATTCAGAGAGAGAAGCGAACGTCGACGTGAGGTGTTGGCAGGGAAAAACTCATTGGATAAACTTTTATATTTGAAGACTCCAGTAGACTCCTGTCGACCGGACTTTCAGACGAGGGCGTAGGTTCGTGCTCAACTGAATTTCATCTGTGCAAGAATAACTCTCTTTTTTTTCCCCCCTCCCCCCCCTCGCTCTGAGAGTCCGGATGGTAAGGAATCCTAGCGACACCCTAGTTTGAATTCGGCCGTAAATCCTTCGCGACACCCCAGTTGAAATCCCACGATACCCTAGCTTTAGGGCGACGACACCCGTCTTATAAATGTGCACATAGAGAGAACCCGGCGATACCCTAATTGAATTTGGCAGAAAATCAATTGCGACACCCCAGTTGAAATCTCATGACACCCTAGCTCTAACGAGACGACACCCATGCTTTAAAGAGACCACGGAGATAATCCCAGCGACACCCTAGTTCAAATTCGGCCATAAAACTTTGCGACACCCCAGTTGAAATCCCACGACACCCTAGCTTTAGGGCGACGACACCCGTCTTATAAATGTGCACATAGAGAGAACCCGGCGACACCCTAATTGAATTCGGCAGAAAATCAATCGCGACACCCCAGTTGAAATCTCACGACACCCTAGCTCTAACGAGACGACACCCGTGCTTTAAAGAGACCACGGAGATAATCCCAGCGACACCCTAGTTCGAATTCGGCCATAAAACTTCGCGACACCTCAGTTGAAATCCCACGACACCCTAGCTTTAGGGCGACGACACCCATCTTATAAATGTGCATATAGAGAGAACCCGGCGACACCCTAATTGAATTCGGCAGAAAATCAATCGCGACACCCCAGTTGAAATCTCACGACACCCTAGCTCTAACGAGACGACACCCGTGCTTTAAAGAGACCACGGAGATAATCCCAGCGACACCCTAGTTCGAATTCGGCCGTAAATCCTTCGCGACACCCCAGTTGAAATCCCACGACACCCTAGCTTTAGGGCGACGACACCCGTCTTATAAATGTGAACATAGAGAGAACCGGCGACACCCTAATTGAATTCGGCAGAAAATCAATCGCGACACCCTAGTTGAAATCTCACGACACCCTAACTCTAACGAGACGACACCCGTGCTTTAAAGAGACCACGGAGATAATCCCAGCGACACCCTAGTTCGAATTCGGCCGTAAAAACTTTGTGACACCCCAGTTGAAATCCCACGATACCCTAGCTTTAGGGCGATGACACCCGTCTTATAAATGTGCACATAGAGAAAACCGGGCGACACCCTAATTGAATTTGGTAGAAAATCAATCGCGACACCCCAGTTGAAATCTCACGACACCCTAGCTCTAACAAGACGACACCCGTGCTTTAAAGAGACCACGAAGATAATCCCAGCGACACCCTAGTTCGAATTCGGCCGTAAAACTTTGCGACACCCCAGTTGAAATCCCACGACACCCTAGCTTTAGGGCGACGACACCCGTCTTATAAATGTGCACATAGAGAGAACCCGGCGACACCCTAATTGAATTCGCAGAAAATCAATCGCGACACCCCAGTTGAAATCTCACGACACCCTAGCTCTATCGAGACGTCACCCGTGCTTTAAAGAGACCACGGAATAATCCCAGTGACTCCCTAGTTTGAATTCGGCCGTAAAACTTCGCGACACCCCAGTTGAAATCTCACGACACCCTAGCTTTAGGGCGACGACACCCGTCTTATAAATGTGCACATAGAGAGAACCGGCGACACCCTAATTGAATTCGCAGAAAATCAATCGCGACACCCCAGTTGAAATCTCACGACACCCTAGCTCTAACGAGACGACACCCGTGCTTAAAAGACCACGGAGATAATCCCAGCGACACCCTAGTTCGAATTCGGCCGTAAATCCTTCGCGACACCCCAGTTGAAATCCCACGACACCCTAGCTTTAGGGCGACGACACCCGTCTTATAAATGTGCACATAGAGAGAACCCGGCGACACCCTAATTGAATTCGGAAGAAATCAATCGCGACACCCCAGTTGAAATCTCACGACACCCTAGCTCTAACGAAACGACACCCGTGCTTGAAACAAGGCAGGAATTTGACGTCAGCGTAGTACTAATTCGACGACACCCTAGTAACTGAGCCATGCCATATTTCCGAGAAAAGTTTGTAAACGTGGGCAGTTCCTATGGGTTCGCGGGTCTCATTGATGTGATCGTGGCGATCCGGGTGTCCTTTCATATTTCTCTTAGGTCGGCATAAACCCTAGAAAAACCCCTCAATCGTCTGTTGCTCGAGAAGCCACTGGTCTCTTTTTCCCTCCTAAACTTGTTCCATAGTTCATTCTTCCGAATACTTCATTCATGGAGATGAGTGCTTTCGTTTGTGCACGAAGACCGCGAACAAAGAAGAAGCAGACAGAGAAAATGGCGGAACAATGCAAGGACCTGGTTCTTCGTTCGACTGAGGATGCGGCTCCTTCAGGTATGTTTATCACTATATTAAATATTACGACATTCTATCTTAAAATTTCATGACATGTATGTCTTCTGTCTTACCCCCTGTTTCAGTTGACAATAAAATTGTTCCAGTCCCCCCAGTGAAGGCTTCCCAGCTGTTTAAGAATAGCTGCAGGCCGGCAGTATACGTTCAGAAGGTTTGGAGGATGGGGTTCTCTAGACGTCATACAAAACTGATTCGAAGGACCCCATTTGGTGCCTTCGTCGACATGCAGACGTTCACAGTCGACGGGCGACTGCTAGCAGACATCATAAGATGTCACAATGGAGGCGACGAGTTCATGTTTTGCGGAAAGCCAGTTCTATTCAGTGCCGACGAAGTCGCACTCATTTTGGGACTTCCAGCTCATGGGAAGAAGATCGACACGTCCAGCCAAATGTTCAACGGAAGGTTGTTCAGACGGTTTGGCCAGGGTTTAGATCTTCGCCAAGAAGGTTTGGAGAAGTTGATATTTCAACTCCGACCATCTAAAGTACAGGAGGATGTCGAGGACACCGTCCGACTTTGGATCGCATACATGTTGGCCATGTTTTTGGCTCCAAAGTCTAATCAGAGATGTCCACGGTATCTCATCCAGCACTTGGATGACTTAAGTCAACTGGGTAGCATCGACTGGGCTTCGGCACTGAAGGAATTGATTGTTCTGGCTCTCCCAGAAATAGCTGCTTGCTTGCGTTCCGAGGAGCCGGTGCACTCAAAGAATGCAAAAAAAGTTAGGAGGCAGCCTACCTTGTTCGGATGCTCGGCAGCACTGGTGGTAAGGATTATTGAGACAAATTTTTAGTGTTGAGAAATTTTTTTTGTAATATTACTTTATTTAATATCCAAAAAAATATCATGTTCAGGCGTGGTTCCTCGAGCATACATCAATGCGAGAGCCAGCATACCCTGATAAACGGCCCCGGCTGTTGAAGTGGTATGACCACCAAATGAAGAACCAATCGGTTCGGGTTGCCGACTTGCAGCCTCAGGACTTGGTAATCTAGTTCATTGCTCCATTGCTCTGACCATTTTTTCAACTTAATGCGTCAATATGTTCAGTTAATATTAATTTGTTATCATCTTGTGTTGCAGATGGAGGGAGCTACTGAACCATTGCCAGAAGAGCGATGGCTTCTCCCTCAGCAGATAAAACCGTCCCCCCCTCAACAAACAGATACCTGCGCCCCTCAACCAATGGATAGCTGCGCAGGATGCGCCGAGTTGAGGAATGAATTGGAGTGTGTTAAGGATCAACTCGAAGATGTCAGGCACAGGCTGTCCATTGCTGAGAGCCTCCTCAATTCACTGTCAGAAAGGAAAGTTATGCAATAATGAGGAGGACAAGGGGGACGAGAAAACAGAGAAGGTGCATTCCTTGGAGTTGGTCCTCCGCGAGCCTGGTAACGTAAATAGTGAGGAGAAGAAGATGGAGGAGGACCATTCATCCGAGTTTCCAATTGAGACAGGGAATGCAAAATCAGAGGAGAACATATTGGAGGGGGATTCATTGGCTGATAAAACAGAGCAGGGGAATGAAAATAAAGAAGAGTCCATATCCGATAATAAACTTGGCACCCCTGCGCCAAAGGATGACAATATGGACTTAGAAATAATTGGAGTGCCGTCGCTTGTTAGGAGGATTAAAAAACAGCCGAGGAAGCGTAAGGCATCCACGGTCGTCGGCGAATGTTATGAGACAACCCGACCTAAAAAGTCGTTGAAGACAGTGGGCATGTCAAAGCCCAACACAACGGTCGAAGATGACCAAATAATTATTCAAAATTTTTTGAGCGAGCGACAACAAACCGACGAGATCGTCTACACAAATATGTTTAATGGAGTTGCGAACAAGAAAAAATCTTCAAGATCTCATTAACAATGAAATGATAATAGATGATGTAAGTATATCAAGGAACATGTTCAAGTTGTTGATTTTAGAATTATATTAATCGTTTTACATTCCATTGGCAGATAATTGATTGCGGCCAGGAGTTTCTGATGCGTAACTGGGCAGAGCATCCTGACCGATATCATAAGTGCATAATTGCATCAGTTTTCGTATCTGCTCTATGTCTGACTTCCTCATCACCTGCTCATGAACTTGCTGGATCATCTGGGGCTGCGATATTTGACAATGTATCGGATGAAGATAAGGCCCAATTCTGGTTTCTTTTCACCATTGTAAACTCTGATAACTCGCACTGGCATTTGGTTGCTGTCGACATGGAAAGGAAGGTGTTCATGCACCTGAATTCAATTAAACGCAACCCGAAGTACAAGGCCAATGCAAGGAAATGGCATACAATTCTAGGCCACATATTCCATATCTACTGCGATAAGAAGGAAGCGATGGAGTGGCCGATGGAAGATATTTCGGATTGCCCAAGCCAACCGAGCGGATCGCTGGATTGCGGCCTGTACTGTCTGAGATACATGGAATGTCTTGCTCGACGGGACAATCCTGATATGAAGCTGGATTTCATGGATGAGGAAGTCAGAGATTACCGGCGACACTTAGCTGCGACGATATTGAGAGAGGGCCTGAACAAAAAGATTAGCGACATTGTCGAAAAATGTTCTTAATTTTTTATTCGTCTTTGAATGAAAATTGAATGTAATTTTTTCATATTAACACTGATTAATATTTAATGCAAATGTTAAAAATTTTATCATTGCGAGCAGGAGTGTCCTCGATGTATTCATATGTTTGCCTTCGTATGTTTCCGCCTTTCTGGTGTAACCGCGCAAGAGCTAGGGTGTCGTTTGACAAGAACTAGGGTGTCGTTTGCCATGTGCTGGGGTGTCGTCGTATGTTTCCGCCTTTCGGGTGTCGCCGCGCAAGACTAGGGTGTCGTTTTCCATGAGCTAGGGTGTCATCGCGCTAAAATCTTCGGAGTCGTTTCGCGAGCACTGGGATGTCTCGTATGCTTCCGACTTTTGGGTGTCGCCACGCAAGACTAGGGTGTCGTTTTCCATGAGCTAGGGTGTCGTCGCGCTAATTTCTTCGGAGTCGTTTTGCGAGCACCCTCGTATGTTTCCGCCTTTCGGGTGTCACCGCGCAAGACTAGGGTGTCGTTTTCCATGAGCTAGGGTGTCGTCGCGCTAAAATCTTCGGAGTCGTTTCGCGAGCACTGGGATGTCTCGTATGCTTCCGCTTTCGGGTGTCGCCGCGCAAGACTAGGGTGTCGTTTGCCATGAGCTAGGGTGTCGTCGCGCTAATTTCTTCGGAGTCGTTCGCGAGCACTGGGATGTCTCGTATGCTTCCGCCTTTCGGGTGTCGCCGCGCAAGACTAGGGTGTCGTTTGCCATGAGCTAGGGTGTCGTCGCGCTAAAATCTTCGGTGTCGTTTCGCGAGCATTTCATTTACGACCAAGCAACCATATTTCAAAAGTTACGACACTCGTGTTTTATATATGATCTTGTGTAAGTTGACTCAATACATAAGCATCAAATTCATCCATTAAAGTTTCTGACGGCGGAACAATTCTCTCCAGGTCCTCTTCAGTATTAATAGACTGCAAACAAGTCTGCCTGCTACTTGAAGCAGCTCTTTCCTTGGCCTGATTTTTCCTTGATCTTTTTGCCTTCTTCTCGACTGCACTCTTTAATCTGTTCTCTCTCGGGCGACCTTTCGTTCTAATTTGTTCAGGATCTTGAATTACAAGCTCTGAACGTGGTTTAGCTGCGCAGTTGGCATCCAAGGCAGTTTTGAATAGAGGCGTTAGACCATCCATCACTACATTAAATGCATCTTCAAACATGGAGGCTATCTCTGCGAGCTTCGTCATCCGATGAGACAGCAAACTATATCTACAATCATTAACATAATATTAACGATAACAAATATTACAACATTACAATTTAAAAATTTTCACTGCGTACCGTGAGTTTCGTATGCTTTTATCATAACCCTCAGTATTGCAGTCGAATTCATCGAATTGGTATTTCATGTCCTTGCACCATCTCTTCAAGAAGTATTTATCTGGTAAACGAAATATGTCATTTTGATGAAGAACCAACAGGGCATGCCTACATAGGTACCCCTTGAACTGAAAGGATCGGCACTGGCATTGGACATCCTCAATATTTCTATCGTATGACATGATATAATCTTTGATCATCTCCTTGTCAATTCCATCGACTTCAATCCTTTCATACGACTTGACGGAATATATACACGTGTTGCCAGCTTCGTTGATCAATTTTGTATTTGATGCAGCCATTTCAAGGATCTCATTTTGGAATTTTTTGAAAATGCTCCGTGTATACATTCCTGCAGCTTGTCTCTCAAAAGGTGATGATGTCTTTAGGAAAGCTATCGTTTGCAAAGTCCTATTATCTTCCTCATTTTCGGCCTCGTATCATTTTTCCAAGGCATCATCGTACTTACTTATGAACTCCGTTAGTGTTGTCTTCAAATTTATAAACCCATCGAAGAAGTGATTAATGCCCTCGCTCCTTTGTGAAGATGACATCCCTGTTAAAAATTTTGTCAACCAAAAATAAAAAAAAAGCGTTTAACTGGAACATGAACCAAAGACAATGACATACAAACCTGCGAAGAATGTATCCTTGAGGTAAACTGGGACCCATTTTTCCCGACATTTGTAAAGGACATTGAACCAATCTATACACTTGCATTCTTTATATTTATCCATAACATGTGCCCACCTTTCCTCGAATGAATTTATGGTCAATGAATCATATATTGCCTCATCGAAATCAACCATAAACTTGGGATTTGCCGTGCAAATGTGGCCAATCTTTTCCGGTATCTTTTTCAATATATGCCAAAGACAAAATCGATGTCGTGTGTTAGGAAAAACTTCTTTGACAGCAGCCTCGATTGCCTTATCTTGGTCAGTAATCATGGAAATAGGTGCTTGACCACCATTTGCATCCAGCCAAGTCTGAAAAACCCATTTATATGTCTCAGTGCTCTCATCAGACAACAATGCGCATCCAAGCAATGTTGACTGTCCATGATGGTTGACCCCAACGAATGGACAAAAAGGCATTTGATATCTGTTTGTCAAGTAAGTTGAGTCAAAGCTTAGAACATCACCGAAGTATGTGCATGCCAATCTTGACCTTGGATGAATCCAGAAGACAGACCTCAGTTGACCATTATCATTGAGGTCTAAGGAATAGAAGAAATTGGGATTTCTGAGTTGCATTTCGGCGAAATAAATTACCATCGACTGAGCATCTCCTTCTTTCAGCTTAGACTGACGTTCGCGACAAATGAAGTTACGAGCATCCTTCTCGGTGAAATCCAATTGTCCTCTGCCCCCTTTTCTCCTTGCTATGGCAGAGTATATCTGAGTCGTCGGAACATTCACGGCATGTAAATTGCTTATCTCTGCCATCTCTGGTGTGCTGATCCTCCTATACGATCTTAGATAACCACATGATGTTATGGACAGCCCATGGTTATGTTCTAGAGAAACCTCATCCAAAATCCACTTACCACTTGTAGCATTCAGTCTTGCTTTTATGGATGCCATACAACCAACTTTCCCAGTATCCCTATGATTCATACTCTTCTCTGATTTTCTAGATTTTCCTTGCCTCCAACATGCCAGGTGCTTGAAGCAAAGTTGTTTTTTGTTGTTGGCCCTGCTACACAATGTTATGATTCCAAAGCCAACTCGTTTCGCGTATCCATTGTAGAACGTATATACATCATCTGCTGAATTGAATTTCATCCAAGTTTGAGGAACAACAATATCATCCACTGCATTTCGAGCGACGGGTGAAGGTGCACGGCCGGGAGTGTTATCTTCTTCTTTCCGTTCTACAATTTCAGCATCAACTGTGAAAATATAGGCACGCAGTCATGAACAATGATATCCATAGATTTAGTTGTCAATATATGCTGACAAAGGATTAGGATTGAGGACACGATTGTTAAAAGAATACGACACCCCATTTATCATCACATTTCAGCAGCAACTCCTTCGCGACACCCCAGTTGAAATCTAATGATACCCTAGCTCCAATGCTACGACACTCGTGGCTTAGAACTGACCGCGCGGAGATTCCCTCCGACACCACAGGAGAAATGATTTCGGTCGATACTCCTACGAGACACCCACGTTGAAAGCTCACGACACCCTAGCTCTAACGAGACGACACCGGTGCTTAGAACTGACCGCGCAGACAATCATCGTGACACCCTAGGAGAATTGTTTTTCGGCCGAAACTACTTAGAGACACCACTGTGGAAAGCTCACGACACCCCTAGCTTAAGGCGACGACACCCGTGCTCAGAACTGACCACGTCGAGAAGGCCCGCGACAACCAAGTTACTAAAATTTAATTTTATTAATAAAAAAAAAGGAAAAAAGTACATTAGCCCTCACTGGGGCTTCTCATCTCCTTCGGTCGCTACGTCGGCGATCTGACGCTGGAGGGATGCTACTTGCCCCTCCAACTGGCTTTTGGCCCGACGCAGGACCTCTATCTTTCTCGTTGAAACGGCCAGGTATTCCTCGGCCGCCTTGCTGAGTCGCTCGTTGATTGCGTGCGACTCCGCATATACCTCCGCGTCGATGGTGATCGTTGCGCGGCGGCTACCATGGCTGCTAGTAGATCTCACCTCGCCTCTGGAAGCCATCTCAGTGGTCAGTTCAAGCTGGAAAGATGATTAACGATGGCATTCCCCCATCCATATTTAAGGTACTCCTGGCGGGTGTTTCGATTGCCATGCGCTACTATCTCAGTCGTTGTTCACAGGAATCGAATCGGTGCGCCACCCCACGTTGAGTTTCGAGGGATGGGGAACAGAGCAGGGTTTCGGGAAGCCAACCATCGTAAGTTTAACGTCGTCCCAAGAGTAAATTAACGACATCCAAGGATGATTTGGAATTCGGCCGAAACTCCTTCGCGACACCCCTGTTGAAAGCTCACGACACCCTAGCATCAATGCTTCGACACCCGTGCTTAGAACAGAACACGGAGAGAATCCCCGCGACATCCCTGGGAGAATTGGATTTCGGCCGAATCTCTTTCGTGACACCCCTGTTGAAAGCTCACGACACCCTAGCTTTAAGTCGACGACACCTTAGCTTGAGGAACTACAATAATCCCCGCGACACCCCTGGGAGAATTGGATTTCAGCTCACGACACCCTAGCTTTAAGGCGACGACACCCATGCATTAACAGTGAACCCACGTTAATTACCTTTTCAGGGGTGTCGTCCCCTTAAAGCTAGGGTGTCGTGAGTTTTCAACTGGAGTGTCACGAAGGAGTTTCGGCCGAATTTGACAAGGGGTATCGCGGGGGTTCTCTCCGTGATCTGTTCTAAGCACAGGTGTCGTCGACTTAAAGCTAGGGTGTCGTGAGCTTTCAACAGGGGTGTCGCGAAAGAGATTCGGCCGAAATCCAAATCATCCCTGGGATGTTGCGGGGATTCTCTCCGTGTTCTGTTTTAACTACAATAATCTCCGCGACACCCTTGGGAGAATTGGATTTCAGCTCACAACACCCTAGCTTTAAGGCGACGACACCCATGCATTAACAGTGAACCCACGTTAATCACCTTTTCAGGGGTGTTGTCCCCTTAAAGCTAGGGTGTCGTGAGTTTTCAACTGGAGTGTCACGAAGGAGTTTCGGCTGAATTCAACAAGGGGTGTCGCGGGGGTTCTCTCGGTGATCAGTTCTAAGCACGGGTGTCGTCGACTTAAAGCTAGGGTGTCGTGATCTTTCAACAGGGGTGTCGCGAAAGAAATTCGGCTAAAATCCAAATCATCCCTGGGATGTCGCGGGGATTCTCTCCGTGTTCTGTTCTAACTACAATAATCCCCGCGACACCCCTGGGAGAATTGGATTTCAGCTCACGACACCCTAGCTTTAAGGCGACGACACCCATGCATTAACAGTGAACCCACGTTAATCACCTTTTCAGGGGTGTTGTCCCCTTAAAGCTAGGGTGTCGTGAGTTTTCAACTGAAGTGTCACGAAGGAGTTTCGGCCGAATTCGACAAGGGGTGTCGCGGGGGTTCTCTCTCGGTGATCAGTTCTATGCACGGGTGTCGTCGACTTAAAGCTAGGGTGTCGTGATCTTTCAACAGGGGTGTCGCGAAAGAGATTCGGCCGAAATCCAAATCATCCTTCGGATGTCGCGGGGATTCTCTTCGTGTTCTGTTCTAACTACAATAATCCCCGCGACACCCCTGGGAGAATTGAATTTCAGCTCACGACACCCTAGCTTTAAGGCGATGACACCCATGCATTAACAGTGAACCCACGTTAATCACCTTTTCAGGAGTGTCGTCCCCTTAAAGCTAGGGTGTCGTGAGTTTTCAACTGGAGTGTCACGAAGGAGTTTCGACCGAATTCGACAAGGGGTGTCGCGGGGGTTCTCTCGGTGATCAGTTCTAAGCACGGGTGTCGTCGACTTAAAGCTAGGGTGTCGTGATCTTTCAACAGGGGTGTCGCGAAAGAGATTCGGCCAAAATCCAAATCATCCCTGGGATGTCGCGGGGATTCTCTCCGTGTTCTGTTCTAACTACAATAATCCCCGCGACACCCCTGGGAGAATTGGATTTCAGCTCACGACACCCTAGCTTTAAGGCGACGACACCCATGCATTAACAGTGAACCCACGTTAATTACCTTTTCAGGGGTGTCGTCCCCTTAAAGCTAGGGTGTCGTGAGTTTTCAACTGGAGTGTCACGAAGGAGTTTCGGCCGAATTCGATAAGGGGTGTCGCGGGGGTTCTCTCGGTGATCAGTTCTAAGCACGGGTGTCATCGACTTAAAGCTAGGGTGTCGTGATCTTTCAACAGGGGTGTCGCGAAAGAGATTCGGCCAAAATCCAAATCATCCCTGGGATGTCGCGGGATTCTCTCCGTGTTCTGTTCTAACTACAATAATCCCCGTGACACCCCTGGGAGAATTGGATTTCAGCTCACGATGCCCTAGCTTTAAGGCGACGACACCCATGCATTAACAGTGAACCCACGTTAATCACCTTTTCAGGGGTGTCGTCCCCTTAAAGCTAGGGTGTCGTGAGTTTTCAACTGGAGTGTCACGAAGGAGTTTCGGCCGAATTCGACAAGGGGTGTCGCGGGGGTTCTCTCCGTGATCTGTTCTAAGCACGGGTGTCGTCGACTTAAAGCTAGGGTGTCGTGAGCTTTCAACAGGGGTGTCGCAAAAGAGATTCGGCCGAAATCCAAATCATCCCTGGGATGTCGCGGGGATTCTCTCCGTGTTCTGTTCTAATACAATAATCCCCGCGACACCCCTGGGAGAATTGGATTTCAGCTCACGACACCCTAGCTTTAAGGCGACGACACCCATGCATTAACAGTGAACCCACGTTAATCACCTTTTCAGGGGTATCGTCCCCTTAAAGCTAGGGTGTTGTGAGTTTTCAACTGGAGTGTCACGAAGGAGTTTCGGCCGAATTCGACAAGGGGTGTCGCGGGGGTTCTCTCCGTGATCTGTTCTAAGCACGGGTGTCGTCGACTTAAAGCTAGGGTGTCGTGAGCTTTCAACAGGGGTGTCGCGAAAGAGATTCGGCCGAAATCCAAATCATCCCTGGGATGTCGCGGGGATTCTCTCTGTGTTCTGTTCTAAGCACGGGTGTCGAAGCATTGATGCTAGGGTGTCGTGAGCTTTCAACAGGGGTGTCACGAAGGAGTTTCGGCCGAATTCCAAATCATCCTTGGATGTCGTTAATTTACTCTTGGGACGACGTTAAACTTATGACGGTTGGCTTCCCGAAACTTTGCTCTGTTCCCCATCCCTCGAAACTCAACGTGGGGTGGCGCACCGATTCGATTCCTGTGAACAACGACTGAGATGGTGGCGCGTGGCAATCGAAACACCCGCCAGGAGTACCTTAAATATGGATGGGGGAATGCCATCGTTAATCACCTTTCCAGCTTGAACTTACCACTGAGATGGCTTCCAGAGGCGAGTGGAGATCTTATGGCAACCATGGCAGCCGACGCGCAACCGTCAACATCGATGCGGAGGTTTATGCTGAGTCGCTCGCAATCAACGAGCGACTCATCAAGGCGGCCGAGCAATACCTGGCTGTTTCCACAAAAGAGATAGAGGTCCTGCGTCGGGCCAACAGCCACCTGGAGGGGCAAGTAGCGTCCCTCTAGCGCCTGATCGCCGACGCAGCGACCAAAGGAGATGAGAAGCCCGAGTGAGGGCTAATGTATTTTTTTTTTGATAAATAAAATTAAATTTTAGTAACTTGGTTGTCGCGGGCCTTCTCGCCGTGGTCAGTTCTAAGCACGGGTGTCGTCAGATGAGAGCTTGTGTGTCGTTAATTTTCAACTGGGGTGTCGCGAACGATGACAGCACCGACTCAGGCAGTTAACGACACCCCAGTTCTCATCTTACGACACCCTAGCTTTTAGGCGACGACACCGATGACGTGACTGTTAAAGCGGGGTGTTCTTCATACGGGGTGTTGCGGGCCTGCTCTCCAGCGTCGTTTATAAGCACGACACACCCTTTATAGCATTTAAAGCCACCGCATAGAACAAGCTATGACCAGAAAAATACTGCTTACAAAACAGTTATGACTCTCAGAGTGTCATAAATATTTCGTTCTAAGGTAGTTACCCGCGCATTAAACGCATTAACTAACTCTAACCAGAAAAATACTGTTGGTGTAATAAAGAAGTGGGAAGAAAGAGTTTTTACTTTGTGCTGCGGATGATATTTCCTCCAGGAGTTTTTCTACAGAGACTCAAGTAGCCAGGTTTTCCAGCGCTCGATGCTGAAATATTTTCTTTCGACCGGAGAAGAAACAGAGTTCTTCTTGCACAGATGACATAAAACGTAAAATGGCGCTATGAAGGAGGGAAAGGGCATTTTCGTTCGTACGCAAATTTTAAAAAAAAGCGAACAGCATTAAATGGCCGTCACGTTAGAACGTTACGTCAAAGCACAGCCCATACCGCCCGTCAGGTCATCCACGTCGGAGCCACGTGGACCAATCGGAAGACGCGGTGCAGCACACGTAAGCATTGCTGCACCGGGGGCGGTGTACAAAGTGTTTTCCTTGAAACCAATTGGGTCTGTGCCTACTCTAAGCAGTTTGGCCATAAAATGGCCGGCCATGAGAAATGGCGTAAAATGTTGGGCCTAACCCAAGGCCTATATAAAATAAAATAAAATAAAATAATTTATTTGATGAGTTATTTTTCAACATGTTATATAGAAATTAGAGGTACTCATCCTATGCATCATAACCTGTGGCACGTCGCATTATTTATTATAGTTTGAGAAATTAGAATAGGGTTTATAAACACTGCAACAAATTTTATGAGTGGCAACCCTTTCTTCTCGATGCTAAGGAGGGGCGTCGAGAATTTTCGGAACAACTCTTTTGGGAAGCATTGAGAAGAAACGGAATTAACGACATTTTTAAGCATCGGCATCGGGTGCTTTGAAGAAACGGGATGGCGACGCTTTTAAGCAAGAAAAAAGAAAAATTTCTCAATTCCTCTTTCTCCCTTATGTCCGCCAACCCTTTTGGAGCCCAAAAAAATTTAAAAAAAATATTTTTATTTGTGAGAAATAGAGAAAACAAGAGTAAGAAAAATATAGAAAATAAGAGTGAGACCACTCTTATAATTTGATACCGATACTAAAAGAGGTGAGGAAGATCGTTTTTATTTTATGGATAATTTTGTAACTTACTTTGGCCATGGTAAATTTTACCATGGGATTAAATTCGATACTTTCACTTACTTTTAGTGATAACCCAAATCAAAGTGCATCAATATGTACAAGAACAAAAGCGAAAAATTAGAATCTCATACAGAAGATCTTTCATAAGCTAGAAATATGATTTTATCTGTTCCCATGACTTAGAGCCTTAATATAGGTCCACTGCTCCTGCCGTGGAGAAGACTCTGTGGGTATGGGTCCTAGAAGAAACGAGGTTCTCTTGGACCATCAATAACTCTCCCTTACGACGGAGGGGAGCGGAGGTGGATTCAAATTTTGCACCGTCGTCAAAAGCATTCCTCCACCTTGGGGGTAAGGATTTGACCATTGTTCTTTCCTTCGTTTTCCTCTCGTGGCTCCTACTGCAAGAGTCTCATGGGGTGGGTGTTGTTACCTTTCTTGACGTGAAGGTTGGCCTTTCGTTCTTAGGGGATTGGTATACCTGTCGGATTTCAACTTGAAAGAAAGGAAAGAAAGTTTTTCTTTTTTCTTTTTTCAAAAAAAGAAAACAAAAAGAGAGCCACTGTTGCAGTCGGTGGGCCATTTAGTGATGTAACTCTATTATCTCGCTAAACAAAGGTACTTAGACGAGGTGATGCCAGGAAAACGACATAAAATTTTTTTACTCAAAACGCTTGAAAGTCTTATGAAGCCATCCTGCCATGGCGTCATGCCGGAGAAGCGATGATAGCATGATTAGCAATAAAACAGCATTTACGTCGACAAGTTAAGCATGGTCCAGTTCTAAATGTTACAACATGACTTGAAATGCACTGGAAATAAAAACAACTTGGCACATAACCAATACTATAATTGTTGCTGCTTCCATGGTTATTGTCAGACCACAAACTACTACCAAACTCAAAGAAGAGATTGCAAAACTATATCATATAATCTTATATTGAACCTTCAATATATATATATATATATATATATATATGATTTGATATATATATTAAAAAAAAGGTGTAGTAAAAATAGAATGAAAATCATATGAATAAGAACAGCCCCGATATATTGACATCTCTATGAAATATTGCCCTCAATCAAATAAATTGACATGAAGGATGCAGATGTTAAAGTAGAGAGAGGAATATTGAGAAACAATGGCTTAACTTTTTCATTGATTAGGAGTGAATATATATACACAAAATTGGGCATTGCCGTGAGTTACCCAAAATATAAAAATAGAAACTATCCTAGAATTATGGGATTACAACTAATTACAAGGATATTACAACTACTGGCAAGAATTTAAAATTTAAATGAAAGCTGTTGTAGTAAATACAAAATTAGGAAACTATCCTAAAATTATGGGATTACAATTAATTACAAGGATATTATAGCTAATGGAAAGAATTTAAAATTTAAAGAAAAGCTGTTGTGGTTAATTCTCTAATATGTCCCTCAAGATGGAGCTTCGAGGGAGATGCTAATCTTGACCCGTAATTCTTGAAAGCGGCTTTGTGGAAGCGGTTTCGTAAGAGCATCTGCAAGTTGATCTTCTGAGAAAACATGAGTAACACGAAAAGCACATGATTGAACTTGATCCAAAATAAAGTGATAGTCAATTGCTACATGTTTCATGCGCGAATAAAATACTGGATTAGAATAGAGATAGGTGGCACCAACATTGTTACAATAGATAACATGTGGTGTAGGAAGGGTAATGCCAAGCTATGTGAGAAGGGAACAAATCCAATTGATTTTTGAAGTAGTGGCAGCAATTGATCGATACTCAACTTCTTTGGATGACCGAACAACTGTACGTTGTTTCTTAAATGACCAAGAAATAGGATGACGATCAAAATAGACAATATAGGCACTTGTAGAGGTATTATCTTTGTTTCCAGCCCAATCTACATCTGAGAAGGTATGAAAAGAAAGTGGATTTTCCTTATGAAGAAATAATTCATGAGTTAATGTGCCACATAGATATCGAAGTAGTCATTTTGCAGCGTTCCAATGTTCAGACGTTGGACAATGCATGAACTAAGAAAGCTTGTTAATAGTATATGCGATGTCTGGGAGAGTGAGGCAAAGATATTGTAGACTACCAACAATTGTTCTATATTTTGTATAGTCAGTCAGAGTTGTACCTGAATGAAGTATAAAATTTTCATTCGTAACAAGTGGTGTAGCAACAGGTTTTATTTGCACCAAACATTTTTGTCCAGGCAAGAAGATAAGTGATGTAGCGCTTTTTAGTAAGCAATAGACTAGATGCAGTGGTGAGACCTCAATGCCAAAAAAATAAGATAAAACACCAAGATCCTTAATTAAGAATCTTTGTGCTAGAAGATCAATGTAGCGCTAAATAATATCGGTGTTGGTACCTATGATAATAATGTCATCCACATAAATAAGTAGATATAGTAATGTCATCGGAGTGGAGAATGAGGAGTGAAGTGTCTTCATGAGAGTTTGTGAACCCAAACTCAATGAGAAACTGGCAAAGTTCAAGGTACCAAGCTCGTGGGGCTTGCTTGAGTCTATATATAGCCTTCTTTAATTTGCATACATGTGTTGGATTGTCTCTATCAACAAATCCTGGAGGCTGGGCCATGTAGACATCTTCAAAATGATGGCCTTGAAGAAAGGCATTATCAACATCCAACTATCGCAACTGCCAATCTCTACTGACTGCCAAGCTTAGAATAAGGTGTATTGTTGTCGGTTTAACAACCGAACTAAAGGTATCGTGATAATCCACTTTAGATCACTGATGAAAGTCTTTTGCAACTAATCTGGCTTTGTACCTTTCAACATAACCATCAGAAAATCGTTTAATACGAAAGACCCACTTACATCCAACAAGATTCTGCAAAGAAGAAGATGGAACAAGCTTCCAGGTTTCATTCTGAACAAGAGCATCAAATTCATCATTTATAGCGTGTCTCCATATGGGATCTTTTAGGGATTGATTAACAGTATGGGGCTCAATATCTGATGATTGAGAAAGGATAGCAGTGAGATTCATCTTGGTTAGGGGTTTGTGGTGTTTTTTGCTCTAGTGGTCATGAGATGGGTATTTTGATGGATAGTTTGAGCTATGGTTGAAGCAGAAGAGGTCTAAGAATTGTGTGATTCTGGTGGTAAACAGTCAACCGTGGTTGCTTTCCAGTCAACCGAACTGTGTCCGAGTAAAGAAAGGTTGGTTGACAGAGAACGACGGTCGATTAGTGAGGAGGGGCAGTCGATAGTTTGGGCATTTTGTGATGGATGTTGACACGAGGAATCCTTTTGTGGAGGCGTATTGAGTGAGCCACTTGAAGTGGGTAGAAGTTGGATAGAGGGAAGCCATTTAGAAATTATCTCTGGGATGGAACGAGCTAGATGAGATAGGTGAGTGGTAAAGGGAAAAGAGTTTTCAAGAAATTTGACATGATGAGAAATATATGTTTTAGAAGTGGACAGATCAAGACAGATATAGGCACTTTGCGTTGAAGAGTAACTAAGAAAAACACAAAGAGTGGAATGAGAGTCAAGTTTATGCTTGGAATAAGGACCAAGCCACGGATAACATAAGCAACCGAAAATCCGAAGTTTAGTGTAGTTGGGTTGAGACTCAAAAGACTTTTTTAAAAGGAGATGAAAGATGTAGTGTAAGTATGGGTATACGGTTGATGAGACATATAGCAGTGGCAAAGGCATAAGTCCAATAAGTTAGAGGCATCGATGCATGAGTGAGGAGAGAGAGAGAGATCAATTTTAACAATATGGCGATGACGTCGTTTGGAAAGACCATTGTGTTCCGATATATGGGGTGATGTAGTAAGATGGGATATACCATTGGTGGAGAGAAAACTATCAAAGGCTTGATATTCATCATCATTATCTGAATAGAGAGTAACAATTCGGTATTTAAATTGGTTTTTGACTAATGCCTTGAAGCGCACAAAGATATCATACACGTGAGATTTTCATTTAAATGGATAATACCAAATATACCGTGTATAATGATCAACAAAAATAATATAGTACTAAAAACCATCAACAGAATAAACAGGAGAGGTCCATATATCACCAAAAAAAAGTTCAGGCAGATGGGATGAGGTTAAGGTTGAAGAGGAAAATAGAATTTTATAACTTTTATTACATGAACAGGCACTGCAATGTGTGAAAGAGGATAACGAGCTAGACAATGATAAAGAAAACTTGGAAACAATATTTTTTATACTAAATGATGGATGACCTAGTCTAGAGTGCCACTCGAACAAAGTGGTCTTGACACTAGAAAATGCAAGCAACGGAGAAGAGGTAACTGAAGGGGATATAGTAGGCCATTCATATACGCCATCCTTAGGTTCACCCATCACAAGGATTGCTCCCGTGTTTAGATCCTTCACCTAAAAGGCAGAAGGTGAGAACTCAACAGAAACATGGTTATTAGTGCAAAATTTATAAATCGAAAGTAGGTTCTTTTTCATGGAAGGGACACAAAAACGTTTTATAAATTAAAAGAGCAAGAGGAAGTAGGTATGATGGTAGAACCAGTATGGGTGATGTAAAGAGCTAATCCATTGCCGATCATGATATTATCAGATCCTTGATTCGGGCTATGAAGAAAAAGATTACTCAAGTCAGACGTAACGTGGTGAGATGCTCTACTATCCAATAGCCAAGTAGGAGTAGTGTTGTTGCTGAGAACAGTATGATTGGCTCATGGTTGCCAGGGTATAGAGGGGCGATATCCATAAGAACCTTAAGGATGAAGTGTCAAGGATTGTTGATTAGTGATAAGTCAAAACATCGGATATCGTTTGATAGTGTGTCCTTGAATGCTGCATGCTTGACAATGACCCAAATAAGGTTTGAGTTGGCATTGATCATGAGGAGAAAGCATATTGGTAGGGCTTGATTGTTGTGGATTGGTGGCCGGTGGATGCCAATTTGGACGATTTCAAAAGGATGTGTGATTTGCCATTGCTGGCAGTGATAGAGAAGATGGTTGAGCAATTGTGTCATAGGCATTAATTACATCAATGATGGATTTGTACTCATCACTGAGTCCTGCAAGAACCCGATCAATAAGATCCTCAGCATCAACAGGCCTCCCTAGAAGAGCAAGTTCATCGGCACGAGTCTTTGTTGCCTGCATATATTCACTAATTGATTGTGAGCCCTTGTTGCACTGATGTAATTGTTCCTTCAATTGTTTAATATGACCCCTAGATGGTTTAGCATAGGTATTTACTAAGATTTGCCATGCATCAAGGGAAGTGATGGTGCGGACAATAAGTGGTTGCAGTGAAATAGAGATAGCACCAAGGAGTGCTAAAGATGTGACGATCCTGATGCTTCCAGGTTGTGTATGCAGGATTTGAGGATGCAACACCATTGATGGTGACGGTGGGTAGTGGTGGAGTATGAGTACCATCAATAAAGTGATGAAGGTCATAACCTTTAAGAAGAGATTGGATTTGAAGGCTCCATATGAGATAATTGGTGAATGTCAATTTGTTAATATTGGAGAGATTGATTATAAGGAGGGAATGTTGAGGATCCGAGGAGTTTTGGATGGTGATAGAATCGTTGGTGAAGGAGAAGGTCGCATCGGAAGCCATGGAGGAAAAAAAAATACGCCCAAGAAGATTAGGCTCTGGATACCATGTTGAAATAGAGGAATATTAAGAAACAGTGGCTTAACTTTTTCATTGATTAGGAGTGAATATATATACACAAAATTGGGCATTACCGTAAGTTACCCAAAATACAAAAATAGGAAACTATCCTATAATTATGGGATTACAACTAATTACAAGGATATTACAACTAATGGCAAGAATTTAAAATTTAAATAAAAGCTGTTGTGGTAAATATAAAAATAGAAAACTATCCTAAAATTATGGGATTACAACTAATTATAAGGATATTAGAACAATGGTAAGAATTTAAAATTTAAAGAAAAGCTGTTGTAGTTCATTCTCTAATAGCAATGGTAGATACCTAGTTGTTGCTTCTGTTATATTTTAAACCTTTAAAAAGATCATGTTTTCTAGCAAGTGATTGCACCTCCACTGAACAAAAGCTTAACAAGGAATTTGGTTGCATGAATCTTTTGACTTTGGTTGCCATATCAGAACTAGTAACTAGTTCCCCCTTCCCACTCTCACTGGTTTTGCTAATTTCGATCATACTTCTCAACAAATCGACAACAGTTGCTGCTCGGAGGAATCCATCTTACAAAATTTGGACTTCAAGGCAGGTGCATTCATTCCACTTTTTCTATCCAAAATGGATAAGAAGTTACTTTTATCGGCTGAGAACTAAGCTACGCTAGTGCTCCATGCAAAGTAAATTGAACAACGTGTTGGGTAAATGGGTCAATAGGCCTAGAATACCTAAATGGGCCTTGAAAGCCCATTACCTCCCTACGTGAATGAATGAGAAATTGAGAGGACATTTAGTCTCACATCAAAAAAATTAAGGAAGGTTCACTTATATGGAAACCTCTTCCTTCATGCATAAGTTTCTTAGGTTCACCATAAGTGGAGAGCTTGAGGGTGATTCTACGCATCACCCCCATGCACTTTGCATTTGCGCATCGTCGCGAGGAGCTTGAGGGGCTTTAAATTTTTTTTTGATCATGAGGATCGATGGTGAAAATTGATTGGATTAAGATGAGAGACTGAGATCAAATGATGATTTGGATGATCATTGATCAGAGTGATGTTGATCGGATGTTCATGGATGCAATGATCGATCACGATCGCGATCACGGCAGTGTCAATCCATTGGCGTGCACCTGTTCAGTGCACCCGATCGATTGATTGGACCGTTGGTGATAAGGCACTCGTTCGATCATGCCGTTGATGATTGTTGATGATAAGGCACCCATCCGATCATGTCGTTGATGATAAGACGATTGTTCCGATCATGAAATGGCGTATCAAAGCCATTCTACCACCTATCGAATCACATGATCATCAGATTACAATGGTGAAACGGCATATCGAGATGTGGATTGGCTTATCTGATTGGTTGATCTTCATATCACGGAGTGAATCGATGTATCAAAGGTTTCCTTTGATCAAATCCGATTAACCAATTCAAATCAAATTAAACTCAAAAGGATGTATTCAAAAGGCACCTAAAACCTATAAATAGGACCTTAGACCTTTGCATTTCATTCATTCAATCCAATTCGATTCCAATCCTTTTCTCTTTTAGGCATTTGCATACTCTCCTAAGGAAAGTATAGCTATAGTGCAAAGAAAAGAGAGAAGCATTCTTGGTTTGATATTTTTGATGGATTGTAGTGCTGCATTTATCAAAAGAAGACTGTTGTATCCTGAGAGACAATCGTCATACAGACTATAAGCATTGTTGTGGAATGAAATTGTTTTAAGGACATAGAGATAGAGTGTAACTCTAGACTCAGTCTTATCGATTAGAACTCAGTCTTATCAATTAGGTAGCCACAATCTGCGCTAACAATCTTAAGATAATTTTGAGTCACAGAAGTGCTGTTGCAGATAGCTACAATGATTGTACCCGTTCAAGCTGAGAAACCGAAGAAGTTCTCCAAAACTGACTTCAAGAGGTGGTAATAGAAGATGATATTCTACCTCATAACTCTGAATCTGGTCAGAGTACTGAATGAAGATCCACTAGTCCTGAAGGAAGGGGAGACCGACAAGCAAGTGATTGCTGCGGTGGAAGCATGAAAGCATTCAAACTTCCTTTGCAAGAACTACATCCTCAATTGTCTGAATAATACTCTGTACAATGTGTACAGCAGTATTGCTGCTGCCAAAGAGTTATGAGCATCCCTGAATAAAAAGTACAAGATAGAGGATGCAGGACATAAGAAATTTATGGTCGAAAGGTTTTTAGACTATAAAATGGTCGACCATAAAACTGTTATGGAGCAAGTCCAAGAGCTCCAGATCATCCTGCATGAGATACATGCAGAGATAATGTCTCTCAGTGAGTCATTCCAGATAGCTGCCATTATAGAGAAGCTACCACCATTATGGAAGGACTTCAAGAACTACATAAAGTATAAGCGAAATAAGATGGGACTTGAAGATCTAATTGTTCGCCTGAGGATCAAGGAAGACAATAAAAGCCAAGACAAGAAGATAGGAGGATAACCTGCTGAGCCTAAGGCCAACCTCATAGAAGGAAAGAAGAAATACAAGTTTCTAGGCAAAGGCTTTAAACAGAAGAAGGGCAATCCAAAGAAATATAAGTTCAAAAAAAAGTGCTTTGTCTGTGAAAAGCAAGGAAACAAATCCAAGAACTGTCATTTCAAGGAAAAAGAAAAGAAAAGGTCAACATTACTGAAACCCTATCCCAAGAAGTATCCGAGATGATGCTATCAACTATTATATTTGAAGCAAACATGGTTGACAAAGCTAATAAGTAGTACATCGACACTGAAGCTACCAGACATATCTGCTCTAATAAGAGTATATTCTCATCATATACTCCTATCAATAGTAAAAATTTGATTATGAAAAATTCTGCTACATCCAAGATAGAAGGACTTGGCCGCATAGTACTCAAGATGACATTTAGAAAGAAACTTCTATTGAAGATGTACTTTATGTTTTAGAAATTCAAAAGAATCTGGTGTCATGCTCCCTCCTAAGCAAACATAGCTTTACAATGATTTTTGAGTCTGACAAATTTGTACTCACTAAGGGAGGGATATTTATTGGAAGGGATTACTTAAATAATGAATTATTCAAGGTAAATGTAATGACTGTACATAGAAATCTTGAAATAAATAAAGCTTCATCTTCTGCTTATTATATGGTTGATTCTTCTTGTTTATGGCATGATAGATTAGGACATGTGAATTTTAATTTATTATAAAAATTAATAAAATTAGAATTATTACCTAATCATGAAATTAATCCATATTACAAGTACGAAGTATGTGTTGAAGCTAAGTTAACAAAAATACCATTTTTATCAGTAAAAAGAAATACTGAACCTCTTGACTTAATTCATAGTGACCTATGTGATTTAAAGTCAGTTCAAACTCGAGAAAGTAAAAAGTATTTTATGACATTTATTGATGATTCAACAAGATACTGCTATGTGTATCTACTAAAGTCTAAAGATGAGGCTTTAGAAATGTTTAAATGTTATAAGAATGAAGTTGAAAATCAACTTGGTAAAAAGATTAAGGCTATAAGGAGTGATAGAGGTGGAGAATATAATGCATCTTTTGACGAATTCTGGCAAGAGCATGGCATTATTCATCAAACTACGGCTCCTTATTCACCTTAATCTAATGGAATTGTGGAACGCAAAAACCGTATATTAAAAGAAATGATGAATGCTAGGTTGATAAATTTTGGTACACTACAGAATTTATGGGGAGAAGTAATTCTCTCAGCAAATTATATTCTGAATAAGATACCTCTTAAGAAGAAGGATGTTACTCCATATGAGTTATGGAAAGGAAAGAAGCCTTCTTATAATTACTTAAGAGTATGGGGGTGTCTAGCTAAAAGTAGCTATTCTGGATCCCAAAAAGATCAAAATAGGACCTAAAACTGTTGATATTTTTATCAGTTATGCACAAAATAGTAGTGCATATCGCTTTCTTGTGTATAAATCGGATATATCTGATATATAGAAAAATACAATCATGAAATCAAGGAATGCATCATTCTTTGAAGATATATTTTTAAGCAAAGAAAAATTAGAAACAAGTTCAAATAAAAGAACTTATGATAATACTGCTGGTAGTACTCATCAGAAAAAATATCCTGAAGATGAATTCAGACGTAGTAAGAGGCCAAAAGTTACAAAGTTTTTTTGTCTTAATTACGTAACTTATATGTTACAAGATGAACCTCAGACATTCAAAAAGACAATGTCTAATCCAGAAGCACCCTTTTGGAAAGAAGCTATTAATAGTAAAATTGAGTCCATCATACACAATCATACCTGAGAGTTGGTAGACTTACCACCTGATATGAAACCTATAGGGTGCAAGTAAATTTTTAAGAAAAAGCTAAAGGCTGATGGATCAATTGACAAATATAAAGCCAGATTTGTGGCCAATGGCTTCAAACAAAAAGAAGGTATAGACTTCTTTGATACCTATTCATCAGTAAGTAGAATAACATCTATAAGAATGTTAATCACTTTTACAGCCATAACAATCTTGAAATTCATCAAATGGGTATTAAAACTGCTTTTCTAAATGGTGAATTAGATGAAGAAATATACATGGAACAGCTTGAGGGATTTGTTGTTCCTGGATAAGAAAAGAAGGTATGTAGACTTGTTAAATCCTTATATAGATTAAAATAAGTACATAAACAATAGCATATAAAATTTGGTAATGTCATGTTATAAATGGATCAAAATAAATGAATGTGACAAATGTATATATGCCAAAACCCTGCCTGAAGGGTATGTGATAATCTGCTTATATGTAGATGACATGTTAATCATTGATAGTAATACTGAAATGATTAAACAGATAAAAAAAATGTTAATCAAACATTTTAACATAAAAAATATGGGTATTGCAGATGTTATACTAGGGATTCAAATCACTAGAACATCTAAAGAAATAATATTATCTTAATCTTATTATATTAAAAAAATATTAAATATGTTTAAAAAATATGATACTAGCCCGGTGAAAACACCTATAGATGTTAATCTACATTTGGCTAAGTATACTGGAGAACCCATATCTCAGTTAAAATATTCACATATAATTGATAGTTTAATATATGTCATAAATTGCACTCGTCCTGACGTAGCATATGCTGTCAATAAGTTGAGCAGATTCACAAGTAATTCAGGTCCAAGTCATTGGATGCTCTAATAAGGGTATTAAGATATATGTGATATATCCTAAGTTATGAATTATATTATTCAAGATATCCAGCTGTACTAGAAGGATACAGTGATGCAAATTAGATATCTAACACATAATATACAAAATTCACAAGTGGATATATATTCACCTTAGGAGGAGGTGCTGTGTCATGAAAATCTTTTAAGCAAACATGTATAGCTCGATCCACTATAGAATCTGAGTTTGTTGCTTTAGAAAAGGTAGTTGAAAAAGCAGAATGGCTTCGAAACCTTTTAGAAGATATTCCATATTGGCTAAAGCCTATGTCTACAATATGCATACATTGTGATAGTCAATCGATAATTTGCAGAGCACGGAATAAAATGTATAATGGTAAGTCTAGACATATAGGTCGTAGACATAATACTATTAAGCAATTACTTGAAATTGGTATAATTTCTATTGACTATATTCAGTCAAAGAAAAACCTACCGGATCCATTAACAAAGGGATTACCAAGAGATCAAGTAAACTGTTTATCGAGGGGAATGGGTTTAAAATCTATAACTAAAAAATCTTCATAGTGGATACCCAACCTAGCTAACCGGAGATCCCAAGATCTAGGTTCAAAAGGAACAACTAAATTATAAAGAGATTTGCATAGCACTAAGGATGTCCAATCCTACTTATTCCTATGATAATTAGTGCTACCTGCTAAAGGTACTAGGATAAGCGTTGCTTTTAATGATTCTTATAACATGAACATTCATGGGGGTATAGCACGATACTCTTAATAAGAATCACCCATGTGAGTGTGAACTGGGCCAATTTTACAAGAATTTTAAGGTTTAATTCTCTAAAGCACTCATGAATCCAGAAGGTGTTCGGGGCCAAAATGAACACAACCATGAGAACCAAAAGAATGCTCATGAAAAAGTTGTGTGATTGTTATTGTTTTGGTTTACACAAAACGCTGAAAAATTCAAGACATCATGTTCACTTTTTAGTAAGTAAACTCGATAACAATTCACTAAAGAAGGTTCAAAGCCACAAGCTACCTATCCTGATACAACTTCATTCCACTATACTCTCTTTAGTGTCTGCATATTCAATTGCATTAAAATCCTTTTATGTGGGAATCACCTTTGCTGATCTTTGATGATCTTTGATCTAAATCTAATTTCTATTTATATAGGGGATTGTTGGGTAAATGGGCCAATAGGCCTGGAATACCTAAATGGGCCTTGAAAGCCCATTACCTACCTATGTGGGTGAATAAGAAATTGAGAGGACATTTAGTTCCACATTGAAAAAATTAAGAAAGGAATGTTCACTTATATGAAAACCTCTTTCTTCATGCTTAAGTTCCTTAGGCTCACCATAAGTGGAGAGCTTGAGGGTGATGCTACGCATTACCTCCGTGCACTTTGCACGTGCGCATCGTTGCGAAGAGCTTAAAGGGCTTTAAATTTTTTCTTGATCATGAGGATCCGATGGTAAAAACTGATCAAATTAAGATGAGAGGCTGAAATCAAACAATGACTTGGATGATCATTGATCAGAGTGATGTTAATCAAATGTTCATGGATTGGTTGATCGATCAGTTAATCGGTCAAGATCAAACGCTTCATATCATCGTTGATCAATCGGATGAGGGAACAAGATTGAATCCAAAGATCAATAGGATGAAGGGCCAGGATCGAACACTAAGATGCTATGATCGATTATGATCGCGATCGTGGCAGTGTCAATCCATTGGTGCGTACCCGTTGAGTGCACCCGATCAGTTGATTGGACTGTTAGTGATAAGGTGCTCGTCCGATCATGCCATTGATGATTGTTGGTGATAAGACACCTATCCGATCATGCCGTTGATGATAAGATGATCATTTCAATCATGAAACGGCGTATCAAAGCGGTTCTATCATCTATCGAATCACGTGATCATCATATCATGATGGTGAAACGGCATATCGGAACATGGATTGGCTTATCTGATCGGTTGATCTTCATATCACGAAGTGAATCGGTGTATCAAAGGCTTCCTTTGATCAAATCTGATTAACCAATTTAAATCAAATTAAATTCGAAAGGATATATCCAAAAGGCACCTAAAACCTATAAATAGGACCTTAGACCTTTGCATTTCATTCAATCAATCCAATTCGATTCCAATCCTTTCCTCTCTTAGGCATTTTGTTGATCCATTTATTGATTTTGATGATTAATAAAGGAATTGAGCATATTTATTTGACTACTAATGAATTTTATAAGTGTTTCAGGACTTAAATTTATTTGATCAATTTAAAGGAATTAAGAAATAAATTTTGAATCAAATACAAATCAGAGATTTCAAAGTTTCAGAGCTTGGAGTCGACACCTAGAAAGTCTGGAGCCGACCCCATGACCAATTCAATTTTAATCTGATTTTTGATACAACATGAAGCCGACACCTAGAGTTTCGGAGCCGACACCTAAGGTTTCGGAGTCGACACTTACAGTGTCTGGAGCCGACTCCGATGCGGGGACAGAACATTGATTTTTTGAGCAATCTGGAGCTGACACCTGACAACGGCGAGCCAACACTTACTTTTGAGGAGCCGACTCCACGATGAACTCAGATTTTACTATTTATGAAAAAACGATCTGGAGCCAACACCTGAAAAGCTGGAGCCGACTCCAACCCACCTGGACGAAAAATTAAAAATGCCAGATCAGCTCTAACGGTAATATTTTTGATTTCTGACATCTAACGGCTATTTTTTATGAATGAAAATCCTTCCAGGTACACTCCAACGGCTAAATTTCTACCCAAAAATGAATCAAAGGAAAATCTATAAAAAGGGGAAAAACAACCGTTTGAAAGAGAGAGATAGAAACGGATAGACAAAAATCAAAAATCAAAATCCGAGAAGTCTTGAGCCTTATATCCAAGAGAGGAGCTTTCAAATAAAAATCCTTCCACTCCACAAAGCTCAAAGAAGAATCCAAGCCATTCAAATAGTGAAAAATCAGAGGATTCTCAACTAGAAGAAAAAGACCAACTTTTCAATCTTCTCAACTGCATCTACTGTGAGGAATCGGAGCTGAGGCTTGATTCAACCCAGCAAGGAGAAGAGGAAAAGAAGAAAAGAAGAAAAGCTCAAAGCCAAACAACTTCAAACCAGGCTTTTCTAAACCTATTTACTTATCTTTGAATATTTGCTCATTGAGGAGCTGTGAAACTTTGTAAAACA
The DNA here is from genome assembly GCA_900491605.1 of Calamus simplicifolius. Taxonomy (NCBI): domain Eukaryota; kingdom Viridiplantae; phylum Streptophyta; class Magnoliopsida; order Arecales; family Arecaceae; genus Calamus; species Calamus simplicifolius. Next base: position 491,042 of record UESW01004135.1, on the reverse strand, counting down.
TTCTTATATTTGTTTGTGCCTAGTTCAATCAAAGGGGATTGAACTAGTGGAGGTTGTTAACCTCGGGTCAAGCTAGTTTAGCTTGAGTTTAGGTTGTGTGCTGGTGAGCCCGTAAAACCAGCTGGGTTCGTTGTGATCCCGGGTAAAACAACAAGTTTGGGTTGTGAACTTGTAAAACAACTCGGCTGTAATCGAGGAGATTATAGTGTGGACCCAAGTAGGATCTTGGGAGTGGACGTAGGTGTTGGATACACCGAACCACTATAAAATCTTTGTGTTTGCGTGCTTCCATTGTCTCTATCTCTATCTCTGTTTTATTCATTGTGCTTTATATTTACATTGCATTTATTTTCATCTTAAGCAAACAATTTTTCAAGAGGCTAAATTTTTAAAGAACCCAATTCACCCCCCCCCCTCTTGGGTTGTCATCTGGGCCAACAATTGGTATCAGAGCAAGTGCTCATTAGATTTTGATCATACGATCAAGAGCTAAAGATCCAAATGGCAGCTCAAGTTGGATCATTTGCCGAAGGTCATTCTACAAATAGACCTCCCTTATTTAATGGTTCCAACTATTCTTATTGGAAAGCAAGAATGAGGATATTCATTCAAGCTTCTGATTATGAATTATGGGGTGTTATAACTAATGGACCTAGTACACCCACACACGTTGTTGATGGCACTATTGTTCCTAAGCCCGAAAGGGATTGGAATGATAATGATAGGAAAATGGCACAGCTCAATGCTAAGGCCATGAATGTCTTATATTGCTCTTAGATGCTAATGAATTTAATAGAATCTCTACATGTAATTCCGCAAAGAAGATTTGGGATAGATTAGAGGTTACCCATGAGGGTACTAACCAAGTAAAAGAATCCAAAATAAACATTCTTGTTCATAAATATGAGTTATTTTGCATGGAACAAACTGAAACTATAGCCAGCATGTACACTAGATTTACTGATATTGTAAATGGGTTGAAAAGTTTAGGCAAAACATATTCTAACTCTGAACTTGTCCGTAAAATTCTCAGGTCACTTCCAAGAACGTGGGAAGCGAAGGTGACAGCAATCCAAGAAGCAAAGGACCTCAACACCTTACCCTTAGAGGAGCTTCTAGGATCCCTAATGACCCATGAATTGACCATGAAGCAGCACATAGAAGAAGATGTGAAAAAGAAAAAGACCATAGCTCTTAAGGCTGCTGAAAATGAGGAGAGCTGCAGTGATAGTGAAGATGATGATGATGAGACAGCTCTTCTAGCAAGAAAGTTCAAAAAATTCATGAGAAGAAAGAGACCCTTCCACAAGAAGAAATTTGGAACTAAGATGGAAGGAGAGAAAGAAAAAGACAAGGACAAGGATAAAGAGAAAGACCCCTTGATTTGCTATGAATGTAAGAAACCGGGGCATTATAGATATGATTGTCCTCAACTGAAAAAGACTTTCAAGAAGAAAAAGAAAGCCTATGTTGCAACTTGGAGCGACAGCGATGAATCCTCATCGGAGGAAGAACAAAAGGAGGTTGCCAACATTTGCTTTATGGCAAACGAAGAGGATGAGGTAAGTTCTGAAAACCCTTGTGATGAATTTGCTTTTGATGAATTGTTTGATGCTTTTAATGAACTTGTTGGTGATTTCAAAATTTTGAAAAAGAAATATAAGTTTTTGAAAAATAAAAATTTAACTTTGATTGAAGAAAAAGAAATCTTAATAATGAAACTAAAGTGCTGAAATCTGAAAAAGACAATTTGACTAAAGAAAAAGAATCAATTTCCAATGAAAATGATAAACTAAAGAAGGAAGTTGATAAATATAAAAGTATTGTTGATAAATTCACTTATAGTTCAGAAAAACTTAATTTATTGTTAAGTAATCAAAGAGCTATATATGATAAGGCTGGTTTAGGATATAGACCTAATTTGAAACAAAAATTTGTCAAAAACTTTTTTAGAAAGGAACAAAACAATGATAATGTTACATGTCATTACTGTAACAAGAAGGGACACAAAGTTTTTGAATGCAATTTTAAGAAAATTGATAAGAAGTTAAATAGTAAAGGAAAGAAAATTTGGGTTCCAAAGGAACAATTTTTATGCTACTAACCATGAAGGACCCAAGAAAGCTTGGGTACCTAAATATAAGACTTAATTATTTTTGCAGGAGTGTCTTGCGGCCAAAAGATCAAAGAGAAAGTGGTATCTCGATAGCGGCTGCTCAAGGCACATGACGGGTGACAAGGATCAATTCATCACCCTTGAAAGCAAAAGAGGAGGAGTAGTTACATTTGGTGACAATGGCAAAGGCCAAATCTTGGGGTTTGGTAACATTCAAATAACTCCCTCCACATATATTGAAAATGTCTTATATGTTAATGGTTTGAAACATAATTTAATTAGCATTAGTCAATTATGTGATAAAGGTTTTAAAGTATCATTTGAATCTTCTATATGCACAGTTTCTAATCCCATTGATAATAGCATTGTTTTTATTGGAAATAGAAATGGCAATGTATACCTGATTGATTTAGACAATTTGTCTACTAGTAATCATTGCTTAGTTGCTAATAATGCTAATATAAATGAGATTGGTTGGTTGTGGCATCGAAGATTAGGTCATGCAAGCACACACCTTATTTCAAAATTAATTAGAATGGATTTAGTAAAAGGACTTCCACAATTAGATTTTGAAAATAATAAAATTTGTGATGCATGTCAATTTGGAAAAAACTAGAAATTCTTTCAAAACTAAAAATATTGTTTCCACTTCTAGGCCACTTGAACTACTTCACATGGATCTTTTTGGACCTACTAGAACCACAAGTCTAGGAGGAAAGAAATATGGTCTTGTGATTGTAGATGATTATTCTAGATACACTTGGGTATTATTTTTAGCTCATAAGGATGAGACCTTTCCACTATTTTTGAAATTCTTCAAGAAGGTCACAAATGAGAAAAACAACACCATAGTGTCTCTAAGAAGTGATCATGGCACCGAATTTGAAAATCATTTAAAAATTTTTGCATAGAAAATGGCATCCATCATAATTTTTCTGCACCTAGAACACCGCAACAAAATGGTGTAGTTGAAAGAAAAATAGAACCCTAGAAGACATGGCCCGTACCATGCTATGTGAAAGCAACTTACCAAAATACTTTTGGGCAGAAGCTATAAACACGGCATGCTACATCCTTAATAGAGCTTTAATTAGGCCAATCATTAAGAAAACACCTTATGAACTATGGAATAATAGAAAACCAAACATAAGTTATTTTCATGCATTTGGTTGTAAGTGTTTCATTCATAATAATGGCAAAGATAATCTAGGAAAATTTGATGCAAAATCTGATGAAGGCATATTCTTAGGATATTCAACATCTAGTAAAGCTTATAGAGTATTTAACAAGAGAAACTTAATTGTAGAAGAATCTATTCATGTAATTTTTGATGAATCTTTAGCATCAAGTTCTAAAAAGATTGATGATGAGGAAGATACAAACATTCTAGAAAGAGACATTGAAAAATTAAATATAGATGTATCTTCAGATCATGAACAAGAAGCTAAAGATAATGATTCTCCTAGTGTTGATGTTGTTGATGCAAATCGTAATGATATAGATCTACCTAGAGATTGGAGATATGCCTATGGTCATCCAAGAGAATTAATTATAGGTGATCCATCTCAAGGAGTAAGAACTAGATCATCAATGAGAAACATCAATAATCATCTTGCATTTGTATCTCAAATTGAACCTAAAACTATTGAAGAAGCTGAAAAAGATAATAACTGGATGTTAGCCATGCAAGAAGAATTAAATCAATTTACTAGAAATAATGTTTGGACATTAGTGGATAGACCTAAAGATCATTCTGTAATAGGATCAAAATGGGTATTTAGAAATAAATTAGACGAAAATGGCATAGTAATTAGAAACAAAGCTAGATTAGTTGCAAAAGGATATAATCAAGAAGAAGGAATTGATTTTGATGAAACTTTTGCACCTGTAGCTAGACTTGAAGCAATTAGATTATTACTTGCATTTGCATGTCATATGCATATCAATTTATTTCAAATGGATGTTAAAAGCGCATTTTTAAATGGATTTATAAATGAAGAAGTTTTTGTTGAACAACCACCGGGATTTGAAGATCATGAATTTCCAAATCATGTTTTTAAATTACACAAAGCACTATACGGTTTGAAACAAGCACCTAGGGCTTGGTATGAAAGATTAAGTAAATTTCTGATTGAAAATGATTTTGTAAGAGGAAATGTCGATAAAACACTATTTTTGAAAACAAAAGATAAAGATTTATTAGTAGTACAAATATATGTTGATGATATTGTTTTCGGTGCTACTAACAATTTGTTATGTCAAGAATTTGCTAAGTTAATGCAGGGTGAGTTTGAAATGAGTATGATGGGAGAACTCAACTTCTTCCTAGGACTTCAAATCAAACAAAGCAAAGATGGAATCTTCATCAATCAAGCCAAATACACAAAAGAACTGCTCAAGAAATTTGGAATGGAGTCAATCAAACCACTTGGGACACCTATGAGTCCTTCGTGCAAATTGGACAAAGATGAAGATGGTAAGAAAGTAGATCAAAAACATTACAGAGGTATGATTGGATCTCTTCTTTACTTAACAGCTAGTAGACCAGATATTATGTTTGCAGTATGTTTATGTGCTAGATTTCAATCTGAACCTAAAGAATCTCACTTAATTGCTGTAAAAAGAATTTTAAGATATTTAAGTGGAACTAAAAATGTAGGTTTATGGTACTCTAGAGACTCAACTTTAAATTTAATTGCATATTCTGATTCTGACTATGCTGGATGTAAATTGGATAGAAAAAGCACAAGTGGTGCATGTCAATTCTTAGGATGTAACTTAATCTCTTGGTTTAGCAAAAAGCAAAATTCGGTTGCATTATCTACTGCTGAAGCAGAATATGTTGCAGCTGGAAGTTGCTGTGCTCAAATCCTTTGGATTAAGAGACAACTTGAAGATTATGGCATAACCCTGATAAAACACCAATTAGATGTGATAACACGAGTGCAATAAATCTAACTAAAAATCCAATTCAACATTCAAGAACAAAACACATTGAAATTAGATATCATTTCATAAGAGAACATGTAGCTAATAATGAAATTTGTCTTGAATATGTTAATACAGAGGAACAATTAGCTGACATATTTACAAAACCTTTGAGTGAAGAGAGATTTTGTTATCTTAGAGGTGAATTAGGGATATGTGACCCTATGGATTGATTTTGATACATTAAGGAATGAGAATCTAGATTTCTATCAATTTCTTGATATTCCTTCACAATTTTAAGGACAAATTATCTAGTCATTTGAGCTATTTGATCCTTAATACTCCAAAATTTTATCAAAATTTTATAAAATTTATTTTGACGAGTTTCAGTCATTTGAATTTCATATATTTTTTTGAAACTGTCTTTGGAGTCGACACCTCAGAATGAGGAGTCGACACCTCTGACTGTGTCGCTCTCGGTCCCTGACCTTGGAGCCGACACCTGTGAATTCGGAGCCGACTCCAGTTCGAGCGCTGACTGTGTTAGCGATTTGGAGTCGACACCCGACTTTGCGGGAGTCGACACCTGGGAATCAAAAATTGATTTATTAGGGCAGAGTCGACACCTCGTCACTTCATTACTTTCTCAAATCCTAACCAAACTCTTCCAAAATTCTTCCAAAACTTCCCCATCTCTAATTCCATCCAAATCGAACCTTTCCAAAGATCAAATGGCACCCAAAAGGAGAGAATCAGTGGTTGGAGCGCCGGTAACTACGGGAAAGCGGTCCGCACGTCGTCCCGTTCGTGAGCCGACTCCAAGCAGCGATTCGTCCACGGATTCTGACAACCCCAACACATCTTCCACACAGGTAGATACCTTAGCCGATAGAGTCATCACAATGGGGAGAAAAATCGATTTTGACCTATTTGAATCCGAGGGTTTTTCAATCGGGAGACAATTGAAGGAAATGGGCTGGGATAAGCTATGCTCTCTTGATGTTCCTACCTATCCAGCCTTAGTAAAAGAATTCTATTTCAATTTGGCTAGAGGGGATGGAGGTTTAGTAAGCAGTGTTAGAGGGAAAAGGATTCATCTCACCTTTCAAAAGCTTGGAAACCTCCTTAGCATCCCGATCACTGGTTTAGCAGCTGACATGCACAGTGATAGGTCAGCAGCTCTTTCAAGGATGTTAGGAAGGGAAGTAACAGAGTTTGAGAAATTAGAGCCAATCAACTACCCCTAGAATTGAGATTATTACACAATATATGCAGTAGAATTTTGTTTCCAAAGACTGGTCGGTTTGAGTATGTCTCGGAGCGAGACATTGTGGTTATGGACAGTGTTCTGACTGGGCAGCCGATCAATCTGGCAGCAATGATGATTTTTTATATGGCAGAAGCTGGAGGGAAGAGGAGATCATCCCTACCGTATGGAATGGTACTTACTATGGTTTTCAGGAGCCAAGGGGTTGAAATTCAAGTGAATGAACCTTCCAAGAACCTGAGGCACACAGATTACTATAGTTTGGCAACATTGCATCGGATGGGTTTTGTTAAGGTGAATGGACAGTGGGATAGGAAAGGACACCTAGATGAAAGAGCCCCTATGCCGAGAGTTTCTGAGCCTTGCGAGGCTGGACCATCATTTAGGGTTCCTTCTCCACAGCCTAGGAGTCCCATTTCTGCTTGTTCCTGCTCCTGCACCTGCACAAGTTTATGATCAACCATCCACTTCTTCGACTGGATTCTCAGACCTTCAAATGGAGCAATTAAAAAGTTTGTTTGCAGCTCAGAAGGATGAGTTTGACAGTAAATTCATGAATTTAAAAGAATCACTTTACTCCCTTGATGATCGGATTGCAAAGATTGAATCAACTCTCAACTCCTCCGCAGAATCTTTAAGTGGTGATTTGAAGAACATCTTTGAAGAGCTTAAAGAGATTTGTGGAGATGGTGAAACTTATTCAAAGTGCAACGCCGAGCTTCAAGACAAAATCTTAACAGCTTGCACATTTGTTGATGAGAGACTAAAAGATTATGTTAGACTTCAATGTGATGGAATGAAAAATATTGTAGACCATTTAACAAGAATAGTTAGAAAGAACTTTTGATGTAATGTATGTTTAATTTTGTTGAAATGTAGTTTACATTTTGATGTAATGAAGTTTTGTAATGAAGTTAATGTAATGAAGTTTAAAGGGGGAGAGAATTATGTAATACTTGACTATATGTTGATGTAGTGAAGTTTATGTTGATGAATGAAAAGTTTTTTATGTAATATTTGACTTTTGATGCAATTATCTTTTGATGCAGTAAAATATTCTTTACCTTTTTGTTGATTACAAAAAAGGGGGAGAGAATTAGGATTGTATATGCATTAAGAGGGAGAAAATTATATGGATATGGAAAGAATTTATTTAATTGATTATATGTTAATGGAGTTAATTGATATTGAGTTATTGATGTGGATTAATAATCAAATTGATTTGTCTATGCACAAAGAAATCTTAAGTACCAAATGTGTAAAGTAAGAGGAAGAATAATTTGAACTTCATAGGGGAAGCTACCTTATTCAGGGGGAGCTTACTCGTAAAGATCACTTCCTTGATATTTTTTAATTTAAGAATTCTATGCATATACTCAATGTTTTTATAATCATCAAAAAGGGGGAGATTGTTGATCCATTTATTGATTTTGATGATTAATAAAGGAATTGAGTATATTTATTTGATTACTAATGGATTTTATAAGTGTTTCAGGACTTAAATTTATTTGATCAATTTAAAGGAATTAAGAAATGAATTTTGAATCAAATACAAATCAGAGATTTCAAAGTTTCAGAGCTTGGAGTCGACACCTAGAAAGTCTGGAGCCGACCCCATGGCCAATTCAATTTTAATCTGATTTTTGATACAACCTGGAGCCGACACCTAGAGTTTCGGAGCCGACACCTAAGGTTTCGGAGTCGACACTTACAGTGTCTGGAGCCGACTCCGATGCGGGGACAGAACGTTGATTTTTTGAGCATCCTGGAGCCGACACCTACAGTATTCGGGAGCCGACACCTGACGACGGCGAGCCGACACTTACTTTTGCGGAGCCGACTCCACGACGAACTCAGATTTTACTATTTATGGAAAAACGATCGGAGCCGACACCTGAAAAGCTGGAGCCGACTCCAACCCACCTGGACGAAAAATTAAAAATGCCAGATCAGCTCTAACGGTAATATTTTTGATTTCTGACATCTAACGGCTATTTTTTATGAATGAAAAATCCTTCCAGGTACACTCCAACGGCTAGATTTCACCCAAAAATGAATCAAAGAAAATCTATAAAAAGGGGAAAAACAACCGTTTGAAAAGAGAGATAGAAACGGATAGACAAAAATCAAAAATCAAAATCCGAGAAGTCTTGAGCCTTATATCCAAGAGAGGAGCTTTCAAATTCAAATCCTTCCACTCCACAAAGCTCAAAGAAGAATCCAAGCCATTCAAATAGTGAAAAATCGAAGGATTCTCAACTAGAAGAAAAGACCAACTTTTCAATCTTCTCAACTGCATCTACTGTGAGGAATCGGAGCTGAGGCTTGATTCAACCCAGCAAGGAGAAGAGGAAAAGAAGAAAAGCTCAAAGCCAAACAACTTCAAACCAGGCTTTTCTAAACCTATTTACTTATCTTTGAATATTTGCTCATTGAGGAGCTGTGAAACTTTGTAAAACATTCTTATATTTGTTTGCCTAGTTCAATCAAAGGGGATTGAACTAGTGGAGGTTGTTAACCTCGGGTCAAGCTAGTTTAGCTTGAGTTTAGGGTTGTGTGCTGGTGAGCCCGTAAAACCGGCTGGGTTCGTTGTGATCCCGGGTAAAACAACAAGTTTGAGTTGTGAACTTGTAAAACAACTCGGCTGTAATCGAGGAGATTATAGTGTGGACCCAAGTAGGATCTTGGGAGTGGACGTAGGTGTTGGATACACCGAACCACTATAAAATCTTTGTGTTTGCCGTGCTTCCATTGTCTCTATCTCTATCTCTATTTTATTCATGCTTTATATTTACATTGCATTTATTTTCATCCTCTTAAGCAAACAATTTTTAAAGAGGCTAAATTTTTAAAGAACCCAATTCACCCCCCCCTCTTGTGTTGTCATCTGGGCCAACACATTTGCATACTCTCCTAAGGAAAGTATAGCTATAGTGCAAAGAAAATAGAGAAGCATTCTTGGTTCAATATTTTTGGTGAATTATAGTGCTGCATTTATAAAAAAAAGACGGTTGTATCTTGGAAGACAATCATCATACATACCGTAAGCACCATTGCGGGACGAAATTGTTTTAAGGACATAGAACGTAACTCTAAACTTAGTCTTATCAATTAGGTAGCCACAATCTGCGCCAACACAATGCACGTCATAAAACAAGTTCCCACATCCCATTAGATATTAAAGCATTCTATTCATCACCCATGGCCTCAAGCCATTCAACATGTTCATTTATTTCTTTACATGCTGATGATGCTTGATTATCTTGTGGGCTTGGTACATCAAATGTTGTGATACTATTGTGTACCTGCGCGTCGACAGTTGCAGAGGAAGCCATCTACCGTGGTAAGTTGAGGCTAGCAGTTGTTAGTAGAGCAGAAGTAGCTAGTTGGGGCCAAGCATCAACATGAGTGTTACACATAGGAACAACAACAAAAGACATATCATCGGCTGTAGTATAGACATAGATAGGTGGGGTGTGTATGGCCTATTATATATGGGACTGAGGCAACAAGGAGATCCACATTTGAGGCAAGAACATTAACACATGGACCTACATACGTATGAAATCTAACATATATTAAAACTGCATGACCTACATACGTATGAAGTACATATGTAGGTCATGCAGTTTTATATGTTAGATTGATCACTATTGGTTGAGGATTTAGTAATTGTGGAAGAAATAGGATAGATATAATTCTGAAATGTAGATAAGAGATCTAAAAATAATAGTAAAAAGTTTTTATCCTTATTTTCGTACATTTGATTCTAAAAGAAAAGAAAAATGATTGATAGGGTCATACTTTTTTTTTTATGTACCATCGAAAAAAGATTTCTCATAAAAAAGATAGTATTTTATCTTTTTCTATTTTACCAAAAAAAATTTACATCAAAAGTTCAAAGTTACCCTTATTTATTAATATAACATATATAATATAATATATTAAATTATACCATATATTATGATATATAGACTAATATTATATTATATTATAATAGATAAATTATAATTTTATTTTATTTTATTTTTTATGCAATTTTTATTTGAGGAGTATTATAGATAAATTACATTTTTTCATTAAAATTACCCTCAACTAGACATAGAAAAACATTTTTAGAGCCATTTTTTTATACAATTTTTTGTTAATCAAATATGGTAGAATTTATTTTTTCCTATAAAATTGCTTCTTAGGAAAATGAATTTATCAAAAAAAAATTTTGGAAAAATATTTTTTAAGAAAGTACTAAACAAATACTGTAAGTAATTAAAGCGATGATAGGTCAGCAGTGAAGGAGTCCATAAGCTATCAGAACATCTAGCAGGTATGATTGTGTATGAAAAAATTATTTATCAAAAAATATATTTTTGAAAAGATAAAAATGTTTGGATGCAGAATCACAGCATCAGTAATCATGGTAGTCAGAACAGCATCCGAGGAAAAAAAAATACAAGGCTGTGAACATGGGTTTAATTTATTCCAAGTGTATGGAGATAAGGAAAACAATGTGAGCTAAATGATCAAAAAAGAAAAAAGTTATAGTTGGGTCTTGTATGTGATGAAGATATTATTTTTTCCAATATATTTCTTGAACCAAAAAATTGTAATTCATTGAACAGTTATGTTGTCCTGTTGGGTCCAACAACGGACAATACCATTGAACAGGTATGTCGCACACTTATAGTAGATTAATAATAGAGGAAATTACAGTGAGACTTTCTCATTTAAAAAAAAAAAAAGCACATCAGCTCTAAAAGATTTTTTTTTTCTGAAAGACTTCAAAACTTCCATTTTGATACATGAACACCCATTCCATCCATTTACTCCCTAACACCATTAAGCTATTGAGTGAAAGGTCATAATTTCCCTCATGAAATGAAACCATGATAGTTTTATTTTTGTCTGAATTTCAAAGCCAAGTTTAAAAGATGATTTTGGTATAACCCAAAAGATTTGCTACCTTATGGCCATCACATACTAATGCCCTATGATGAAGATGAACAAAGGGGTTTTATGCATACCAAATTAAATGAAAATTCTGATGACAAAAAAGAAAAAAAAAAAAGGTTTCACTATAATTTCTCCTTAATAAAAAGGCTTTAAAGAGTATGCCTTCCTGATCAGGTGCATGCTAAGAACTGATAAACTCCCGTTTACTCTTTCATTCCAAATTATTCCACCAACCGTTTAAAAGATTGGAAGATCATGAACCATAGGAAAAATCTATCTAGTTTCTTTACATGACTGGAAAATGATGCAAAGTTGATTTAGCAAAGAGAACGAGACTGACGATAAGGTTAGAAGGAAGATGAGTGCAGTCAGCAGGACAGTGGAAGGTCAGATTTAGATTATTATTATTATTTTAACATTTAGTAAATCAGTAATAATCTTCAAGAAAGAAGGGAAAACATTTGATTAGCTAGATACTCTATCCTACCTTCGGGTGTAGAACTTACTATATCATTTCCTGTTAAAGATCATGCAATGCATGCTGCATGAAAAGAAGAGGTCAGTCTGGAAACTCAGCCCACATTTTAAGATTTAGGCAAGTTATATAATTGAAAATGCAATCCTCTATCTCATCGCTACATGCTACCATAAGAGGAGTTTTCTGATATATTGTTCCACTTCTAATTTGAATTGGAGGACAAGTTTCTCAGACTCTCTACAGTTTTCATGTAACCTTGTCGATGATTGGAATCTTGTTTGATGAACTAGGAAACGCAAGATGACTACATAAAAGTAGTTTTCTGATATATTTGTTCCACTTCTAATTTGAATTGGACAAGTTTCTCATACTCTCTGCAGTTTTCATGTAACCTTGTCGATGATTGGAATCGTGTTTGATGAACTAGGAAATGCAAGATGACTACATAAAAGTAGTTTTCTGATATATTTGTTCCACTTCTAATTTGAATTGGACAAGTTTTCAGACTCTCTGCAGTTTTCATGTAACCTTGTCGATGATTGGAATCTTGTTTGATGAACTAGGAAACGCAAGATGACTACATAAAAGTAGTTTTCTGATATATTTGTTCCACTTCTAATTTGAATTGGACAAGTTCTCAGACTCTCTGCAGTTTTCATGTAACCTTGTCGATGATTGGAATCTTGTTTGATAACTAGGAAACGCAATATGAACATCTCTTGTATGTGAACTGTAAGTCTATAATCTTGAATGTCCTTGGACATCCATTCTAGTCAATAGCCATAGCACCAATAAAGGCATGGAGTTCGTATTAAATATCACTTCTGAACAAAATTCAGGATTGATATCCAAGTTATTTACCAAGGACACTGCACAATGGCAACAATGAAAGATCTTCCATGTCTCATGCTTTTGAGAAAAGAGATTCTTATATGTATATATATCTGTAGATACTCTTACACAAGACTCATGGAAGACCACCCATGTCTTAACACTCCATGCGAGGTGTCTGCTGCCGTGAGAATCCAAGAGTCATTTAACCTTCGATAATATCCTCAAGTCTCTACATTCCACATGGTATCCTCGCTATTAAATCTTTGTTGATAGCGTAGTGGAAGAAACTTGGGACAATGACATCTACGCCTGACAAAATGCTAGATTTTGATGTTTCCAAGTTTATCCTTTCAACCGTTGAGTTCTATTCCACACTATTGGGAGAAGAGCAAATATGCTATAAACTTTTTCAGAGGCATATATTGGCAGCAGATTTTCCAGCTTGCTAACATGTTTAAGCTTCTGTAAAACTCGAGGCTAGAATCTATTATCTTTAACAATCTGAATGTTTTGACATGGGATTTTTATACTTCCTTCAAAAATATGCCTTGTAAGGAGCCATGAACATGAAATAGGAAAAACATGATACCCTTTCATTCAGCAGAAGTGTATCAATCAATCATCATGCACTGAAATTGCTAAGCCAATATAGCTGACTTATGCTGCTGATTTAGAAGCTACATATGTTCATAAACAGGATCTGCTGGAGGAGAAGGCTCTGGAGAACTCTTGATGCGGTGGCCACTGCTGTATTCATGTGTTTCGTCAATCTAACCATCGTACACCACATGAATTGCATTCCAATATGTTACTCTTCCTCTGGTCAACATGGTGTATGTAACTCGAAATTTTCCTTTTTGAGTTTGTTTAAGTAACAAGGAATCATTCAATCAACCAGGAAGAGGTCGTGGCAAAAGGATCAACGCTCATATTTATCAATACAGTTTTTTGTGAAAACAAGTTTGTCTCATTGATAATCACATCAATAATGGCTAAATATATTTTCCAATTTTGAAAGCCAGCAATGAAAAAGTAAGAGCCTCAGTTATGTTATAGTATCTATAAACACCACCAAAATGAAGAGGCAGAAGCAGCCACTACTTCTATGCTAGTCTGGGCAAACGAGTTTCAGCAAGAATTCATGCACCAGCGTCACTATTGCATGCAACACTGTAGAAAGCTTGAACTGTCAAAAGGTAAAGAATTCCTGATTAAGTGCCCATTCAATGCAGTAATTTTGAAGTAATCACACTCAAAGTGCTCAAACAAATCCCTACATTTCTTACTCATCAACCTCCTTAGTCAGCCCTTAATTAAGATCGTACCATGTCCTTACATACAGGCAATAATTACTTAGACAACCTTAGTGTTTTGATCATCAGTATTTATGAAGAGAAAGGACCTCACATGTGCACCCTTGGTTTTTCTTGTGCATGTACATTTGCATGCAAGCATGCATGCATCTATGTATGTATTATGTGACTAGGAGTTTTATGTAACTTTCATACATTTTGAATTTATAAATACTAAAATCAAGACTTGGCCTTTAAGATAATTGGAAATATAAAAACTAATGCTACAACAGGCACTCCATGTTTTATGTTGATCACTGTATTTATGACATTGTTTGTCTATTCATCTGCAATGTGGTGTTAAAGTACATGGCTCTTATTGGAAATGGCTCTACAGACTAGGAGGTGAAGCATCAGAACCATGGAGACAAGGAATAAGGAACAAATATTAAATGGGACCTCCGTTGTACTACCAATGCTTGTCATAAAAAAATCAGTATTGGGACAAATAAAATGTGGATCAGTAAGGATTACAGACTAGGGAAGGATAAGCAAGTGACCAGGGAATATAAGGAGCAGAGAGGTCTAAAGAATGTCAGGCAGAACGGTTTTGTTTTATTACTCTTGAGAAGAGTAAAGATTACTGACCAGGGCAAAGGACTTGAGTTTGGAGATGAACTTACAAGAAATTTGGTCTCGTTCTGACCAATGAAGACTCCAGTATTCTTAAAATATGGATTCTGGAACTCCACCGAATGTTTAGAAGATGACAATTCAAAAGACCGTAACCAGTCTTCAAAGGAATTCTAGCCAAAAAAATAACATCCTAAGAAGAGAACGTTTGCATTAATGTACATTCCGCAAGCTTGAAGGCTGAAACTAATGCATTTTAATCAGTTTCCAAATTTCCAAACTACCGAAGCTAGCTGAAACTGACCAAAAATCAACTAAAACTTTTTTTTTTCCTTTTAGCAAGTTAGCATGGTTAATGTTTTCTCCAATTCATCAATACCATTCAATTACATATTTATCTAAGGACCTTACTATCAAATTCGTGTTACCGTACTTTGAGCTTTGTAATATGATGGATAAACTTCACCTTCAAGTAATGAAATAAAATGGGCTTTTATTTAGATTGGCCATTTTCCTGCTCAGATCGAGTATTCAAATGACATAGAATGAACTTTTTTTTTTTGCATAGATAAGAATTAAAATAAAATACAATGAAATATGCTTACATAAGTATTTTTTTGCTTAGATGTGTCATTTAAATAAAATGAAATAAATTATGCTTAGATGGGTTTCTCTTTCTAGATGAGTTATTAAGTGAAATAGAATGAAATATGAGTGGAGAGTTCTGAATAATGCAAAAGATGAGTAAATACAGGAAATTTATAAGAAAATGAGACAATATTGGAAAAATTCAAAAGTCAGTGAAAAGACCAGAACACAATAGACATTATAATGAGTGCAAAGTTTAGTATAATGCATTAAGTTTAATTTCAGCTTA
Source organism: Calamus simplicifolius (assembly GCA_900491605.1). Classification (NCBI taxonomy): domain Eukaryota; kingdom Viridiplantae; phylum Streptophyta; class Magnoliopsida; order Arecales; family Arecaceae; genus Calamus; species Calamus simplicifolius. The sequence continues at coordinate 475,667 of UESW01004135.1, read as the reverse complement.
AAACTACTCAAGGTACACAAACTATAATTCTAACTCAAAACATATTAAAATAATGTGAATTAACTTACTTTCATTATTCATTTTTCCCAACTTTTTAGGACTTCCCTAACTTTGTTGACCGAAACTTGAAAATCTTGAGCAAAATTGTTGAAACCATCTAAAATACTGAAATTGAAACTCTATTAAGAAGGCCAAAATCAAAATTGGAAACAACTTTTAAAACCCTGATAAAATTTAGTCTTTCCTAGATTAACATTATGAATCAAAGGTGAAATCGTAGTCTTTCAATACAAAACTCACATTTTCCCGGACAAAGGTTATAGAAGGCTTATGTTCTTGATAACATCTAGCACTACACAAGGATGGATAGTCAACCTGGAGCATGCCTTGTAAATTGAGGTGGTAATAGATAAGAATGGAGCTGTATGCTTATGCTTTTAAACTAGGTCATGAGGATAGTTTGAGGAATGGTGACTGCTAGCATGCCTTTTAAAAAAGCTTTTTAACCTAAGGACCCATGGAATTGCTGCTTTCTTCCCTCTAGTCTATGTTATGACTGAGAAACTTCTAGTTGCATATTGTCATGACATGCACATATATCTTTTTTCACTTCCACCTTGTTTAATCTCTCTATTTTTTATCCTTAATTTGTTATCTCATTTCAATTTGAAAACAAGACACTCCTGCAATTTTTATTAATTTTAACTCCAATAAAGGAAAAGAATAGCTTATCAGAATCTCTCTCGTTCAATGTTGCTCACAATTAAATTATTGAGGCATTTTAAATATTAGTACTTTAAAGGAATATTTTTAACTATAAAGGCATGATAACATAATGGCAGTATAAATAATATAAGATATTGACAGAATAAAATATCACACAATAAAAAGAATGGATGAACAGGATAGGAGGGAAATTCGTCATGCAAAAGTGTTGCAAATCATCAAATGTAATTTAAACATCAAGAAGGAAAAGCTTAAATAAATGGTGAAAGATCCATATAGGTTCATGGTGCTTGTACTATGTCAAAATTAATATATCTTCTTCAAACAGAATGAAACGAAGACTCCATGAGGAAATGCCAAACAGGATTCAGAAATTCTAGAAATTCACTGACCAATCATTGTACATGCTTTTTTTTTAATATGTAAAAGTATGAAAAGGAAAGTCCCACCTTACATCAAAGCAGCAAAACATTTCCAAACAAACTTTCAATACAAGACAAATCAATCATGTATCAATCAGGTGATACAAGGTCCTGAACCCTAATGACAATGGAAATGCCCAAGAAGCTGAACTAGCAAGATAATTTTTTTAGCAAATGTACTCCACTAAGAGCAAGGTTAAAGTAAGTAACAGTACAGACAGAAACAATATGATACCATACTAACACATTAGAAGTAAGATGTAGTATCATGTATCAAGACAGTTTGGTACTAAGGTGCATAGGAGTGTCAGTACCTTAATGATACAGTTCAGCTAATACAAATTGTTTATGTTATGGTACTTTAGTCCGTGACTTAGACCATTGTTATAAGAAACAAAGAAGTAAAAGATTTTTATTGATAGCCTTAAGAGTATCATCAGATCATAATAAAATAAATAAATTTATTACAGTGCTCCTAATGTGTTGAGCACCATATTGATAGGTTCCCCAGCTTGTAAAAGGTGGCATATATAATTAATATAATACGTAAATTGTTAAGGATATAAAGAGAAACAACTGCGCTTGAAGTGTAAAATTGATTATTTGATAACACTACACGCCTTTTTCTTGAAAATCCTTTTGGTTCGACCATTTTAATTTATTAATTGATTTTTTATTAGCATAAGTGACACAAAACTTGATACTGAAATATGAAGCTCCATCCATCAAACATGCAACCATATAGTGCAACATGTCATGCTCTAAGAGAAAGCATCGTCTACGGCAAGCATTTATAGTAACAACCCAAGCAGAATAGCAATTCATTCAAGAAAAATATCATGACTATTTACACAATTCCTTTCACTTGATACTAACCCAAAAAAAAAAAAAAACAGTAGCCTGGACTTCCAGATAATGTGTAATGCAGAATTTAGTACAACAACACATCTGAAAAAAGCCTCTTCCCATCCAAAAAAGGGAATTTGTTGCCTTCCAAAAAGGTAACAGTCTTCAACAAGGAAATATATACATCTAATCAGATATGATTATACCAAAACCAGTTCTAAAGGAACTTTTCTCATCTAATCAGACAATCGTATCAGCAACCTGCAAATTAGCAAGAACATAACGGTCCCATTTCCATGTACCTGTGTCGCCATGTGAATGCCATTTCCACAAAGCAAGGAAAATGAGAAGCAAAAGACCACAATTTTTTTAATAAAAGTTATAACCTACTGCATCAAAATTCCGATCATTATTTATATGCAAAATCAAAATCCACATATTTATAGACTTAAGAAATCATTGTGAACTTCAAAAGGATAACCATTTTTGCATCAAAACTAAGCAAGGCCTAGTTGTACAGTCAACAACAAATAAAATTGCAACACAGGTTCATCAGAAAGGAAAGAAGCGTTCCCTTTAAAGGTCTATATCTGATCAAACAACACGACTCAGTGATCTTGACTCAAACAATTACTCAAATGAACAACAGCAGCAGCAGCAGAAATAGAATGGAGAAACGGCAATAAACTTACTTGGCAGCAGACCTGTAATGTCCCTTCTTCCCTTGTCATCTATTTATTAATTTGCAAGAACCATGTTACTGTATTAAGAGAACGTTTTGGGGGAGGAAGAGGAGATGGATTCTCGATAATTCCATCGATACATGTTGCCTCCCCATATCTGAATTCCAAAATACTATCTGAAATTTGGAGTGTTTACATCAAATTTTACACTTATAGGTCAATCGGAGGACGGGAGGTACTCGAACTCGTCGTCCTTGAGGTGGGCAAAGAACTTGACGAGCTTCGGCTGGCCCTCGACGGCGACATGGAATTCGACCTTGAAGGGGAGACTGGCGGAGATACGCTTCCCCTTCCACAACGCCACGTACTGCTTGATCTCCCCCTCCATCCCGTTCAAATCCAGCTCGGGGCCTTGAGGACGTGGTAGACCTTCCGCGGCACCTTCACCCGGACTCTCCGCCCGACCTTGGACAACGCCTCCGCCTCCTCTTTCGCCGCCGATGGCGACGGTGAGGAAGAAACGTCGGCGGTGATGGCAACCCGACAAAAAATCCTCCTCCCGTCCGCCACCGGGGACCGGGCTGCGAGCATCGCCGGTCGGGCGGAGACGATGGGAAGCGGAGGAGGGAGAGGGGAGGCGCCGGGGTGCCTGCGGAGGAGGGAGGAGGCGATGGCGGTGGCGGGGGTCGTCAGTGCCGCCGGCATTTTGATTCCCATCACCTAATCGCTTTCCGCGTCCCCTCTTTCTCTCTATATGACTGTTTCAAGCTACGGAGGTGGAGAGTCGGCCTCTTGTAGGCTTTTTGTCGAACAGTTGTCGGACCGGAAATTAAGGGACGTGGCTGCGACCAGCGGGCTATTTTAGGCAAGGCACACATAAAAGCGAGCGGTGATGGGGTCGTTCTATTTGGCCTTTTATACTGAGGAGCCCTCCCTTCCATATTAAAAAATAGCATTTTACCCTTAAAATTTTAGGACCAAATATTCCTTTCTACTAAACAGCCCCCATCTCTTCTCTCCCCCCCCTCTTTTATACTGAGGAGCCCTCCCTACCATATTAAAAAAATAGCATTTTTGCCCCTAAAATTTTAGGACCAAAATATTCCTTCCTACTAAACAGCCCCCATCTCTCCTCCCCCCCCCCAAAACAACCCCCATGAGCCCTCCAAACAGCCCCCCAGAGCGATCGTCCTCCCACCTCCCTCACTCCAGATTATCATTGGATCATCGATTGAATCAATTTCAACCTTAAATCAAGCAATGAACAAGCAATTAATAATTTATGAAGGTACTATGGTCGCAAATGTTAGTTTATATCTCCGTCTTCAAATTTTTTTTTTCCCAGTTTATGCGTTGTTCGACCCTGTATGGCCGAACAGGTTAGCTCTGTTCGGCCACAATAAGCCGAACAACTTAAATACGTTCGGCACTAGTGGGCCGAACATAGATCTTCTGTTCGGCCCACATAGGGCCGAACAGAAGAAATATGTTCGGCCACACAGGGCCGAGCCCTGAGTGGCCGAACAGAGTGTTTAATTTTTTTGTTTTGATTAATTATGATTAGGGTTAAAATTTATTATTTGATCATGCAGAACGATGATTCGACCGAATGTAGCGTGATTGGCTCCGATTGTGTAATGGATTACACAAATGAATTTACAACTTACGAGGTAAAATTTAATTACATTTATTTTCGTATTATTTGACTGAGCAATGTTTAAAATTGTCTACCAACATAAAACTATTTATTTTATAGATATTCAAAAGTAGAGAAGAAATGTATAATTGGTGTCAAGAAGTCGAAAAGAGGAATAGATTTGTCGTTATTATTAAAAAATCTGATTCGGACAGCAATGGTAAGAAACCAAGAATTATTTTTTCTTGCGAGAGGAGCGGTACTTGCAAAAGTAAACACATCAAGGAAAAGAGATCAAAGACCAGGGCCAGTGGCACTAAGAAGTGTGGATGTCCTTTTGCCTTAAGAGAGAAGAAATTGGACACTGCAGATGATTGGATGTTAATGGTCATTTGCGGCGTGCACAATCATCCAGCTGCAAAGCATCTCGAGGGGCACTCATATGCGGGACGATTATCTAAGGAGGAGACTGCAATGCTAGTGGAGATGTCGAAGAGTTTGGTTCGGCCTAAGGACATTTTATCTACTTTGAAGCAAAGGGATGCCCTCAATGTTACGACAATGAAGACAATCTACAATACACGATAAAAGTGCAAGGCTATTGAGATTGCTGGGAGATCTCAGATGCAACATCTTCTTGGTAAATTATATGAGTGTAAGTACATTGAGTGGCATAGGAATTGTATCAAGTCTGATGTTGTGCGTGACTTGTTTTGGGCACACCCTGGCAGTATAGACTTGTTACGTGCATTTCCTCATGTGTTGATAATGGATTGCACTTACAAGACCAATAGATATCGTCTTCCTCTCTTAGAGATTGTCGGGGTGACATCAACTGACCTGACATTTTCTATTGCTTTTGTGCATATGGACTCTGAGCGAGAAGATAACTATACATGTGCATTAAAGAGATTGCATAGTGTCATGGACGATGATGCTCTGCCTGAGGTGATAGTCACAGATAGAGACTTGGCTCTATTGAATGCAATTCAGAGGGTATTTCCTACGGCAACACATTTGCTATGTAGATGGCATATTAGTAGGAATGTTTTGGCCCAGTGCAAAAGGTTATTTAAAACAAGGAGAATGTGATAAGTTTATAATGACTTGGAATATACTTGTGTTGTCCACCACAGAAGATGAGTTTAATGATCACTGGACAAAACTCCAAAAAGAGTTTACTACCTACCCAGATGCTTTACGGTACGTGTCAGAAACTTGGCTGAACAAGTACAAGGAAAGATTTGTTGCAGCATGGACGAACACATGTAGGTACTACGGTAATTTGACAACTAATAGGTATCACAAAGAATTGATAAATTTAAGAAATTTATAATTTAATAACGCAATTGTTATCTCCCTTTTATTAAATTTTATTTACTTTTTCAGGGCTGAAAGTGCACATGCAAGGCTGAAAAGACAGCTTGGATCAAGCCAAGGGAATTTCGAATCATTTTGGACAAAAATACATAATTTAATTGAGTTACAACATAGTGACATTAAAGCCTCATTTGAGAAGAGTTTGACGGTCGTGCAACACGACTTCAAGCCTGCTGATTTCAAAGAACTGTGAGGTTTCGTTTCTATAAGTGCATTAAATCAGATCCTCGCTCAAGCGAAGCGAGCCGATTCAGTTGGTATTGATGCTTCAGTTTGTGGGTATGCTATTCGGCGCACACATGGTTTACCATGCAGCCACGAGATTGCACGGCTCAGGATGAAAGGTCGACCAATTCCCTTGGATTGCATAGATCCTCATTGGAGAAAACTTGATATGATGCCGGCTTCAAATGTGCAAAGTATTCAGCTGAGCTGTAAACAAGAGTTGGATATAATTGCTCGGAAATTCAAACAGTTAGATGGGTCTTCGCAATTGCAGATGTTAAGAAAATTGAGAGAGATTGCTAGCCCAGAAAGTACTTCTCTTGAAGAACCTGCCAAAAGGGTCACTCGTTCAGTTGGTCGCGGTCGTGCTTCATTGAAGGTTGATACATCTACCCACAGTGATCCTTCTGCCTTTGAGTTGATTCTTTCAGGACAAGATAGTTATTCTCCTGGTACGGGCACTCCACAAGCGACGCAATTGCCAAAGAGGTAGCCAAGGAAGAATACGAAGCATTTCTTTCACTTAGTAAGGGACCGTACCAGAATGTGCCAGACGCGTGCCGATATGTGCCGCACGCGTGCCGATTCGTACCGGCACATGCCGGCAACTTTTGAACCTCGTGCCGGTAAGTGCCAGAACCATGCCAGTTCGTGTCGGCATCTTTCGGACCTGTGCCGGTAAGTGTCGGATGCGTGCCGGTAAGTGCCGGCATCTTCCAGACGCGTGCCGGCAACTTCTGGACCCCATGTCGGTAAGTGCCGGACCCATGCCGGTACGTGCCGACATCTTTCGGACGCGTGCCGGTAAGTGCCGGAAGCGTGCCGGCAACTTCCAAACCCCGTGCCGGTACGTGCCGGCACATGTTGGCACCTTCCGGACCCGTGCCATTTGTTATTACAAAGCAAATGTTTCTGTTGTCGTCTAATTCATTCTTTAATTATTTGCAGGTTTCTCGTCAGCGAACCCGATCATATAATAAGCCAACAATCTATATTGATCAAATTCCAGATGGGTTGAGGCCGTTCATCCAACATATCAAGGATGTTAAAGCTGACGACAACTGCGGATTTAGAGTAATAGCTGACTTGCTGGGATTTGGAGAGGAGGATTGGCTCTGTATTAGGAAGGATTTATTGAATGAGTTGCAATGTCATTCAGAGCACTATCATGCTTTATTTGCTGTCGAAGGGAGGTTTGAGGAGATTGAGCATGCATTATCATATTTTGATAATATCCACCTTTGACCGGTGGATGACTATGCCGAATATGGGGCACGTTATAGCGTCCTGCTATAATGTTGTCCTATACCACCTCTCCTTGCAACAATGTCTTACATTCCTACCTCTACGATCGGTGCCTCTTCCTTCTTTATTCCGCAAAGATATTGCAGTAGCGTTCGTTAATGACAATCATTTTGTTGAGGTATTAATTGAACAACTCTTAATCATGCTTAAATGACTAATAATTCATTATGTTTACTAATTTATATATTTTGCAGGTGTTTCTGTTACCGGGTCATCCTGTTCCCCCAATAGCAAGCAATTGGCACAAACATCATTTACCCTGTGCTTCCGGATGGGCTTCTTCATATGAATCTAGGATTCATGAGTTCAAACGAACGATCTCGTCGGATGTCATTATTAGCGAGACTATTGAGTTGTAGAAGTCCTTTTGCTTGCAACAATCAATTTTGTATAATGTATGACATATTTATATTAATTCAAAAGATTTTCATTAAAATTGAGCCGAAAGGAAGTGAATTTTCATTCAAATTTCAATGTCTTTTACAAAAAGATGCACTATGTGCTAACAGATACAAAATACATGAGGTACATCAGGGATCCCCACCACGCCGTTGTCGATGCCTGTACTGCTGTGGTGATGCATAACTAGGGCTAGGAACATCAGGCTGAACAGGCTGCACCGTAGAGATATGCTGACCCTGCAACACATGTGCCATCTACGATATGACATCGTACATGTGCCCCCCCTGTGACGTAGCAGCCTCCTTCCGATCCATATCAAGTATGTCAGTGCAAAGGCCAAGCGCATCTGCAATACGCCGGCCTAGCACATCAACATCAGCATCATCGAGACGTGATCGGGAGTAGATATTGGATCGGCTCTCCGGAGGGTGAACAGCCAGATGCGTGATCCGAGAATACCACTCCAAAAATCTTGGTACGCAATCGGAGGGTCGGGTCACCGGATGGCTCCTGCTCGCTGTGCTCAGCATGTGATCCTCCCACCTCTCCCATAACTACTCATAGAAAACGTACCGGATGCGGTACAAAGCTGCTGTCGATCCTCTACTGGCTCGCTCAGGGCCAGTGGCGCACGGGGGATCGTCTGTATCCTGCCGAACTATCGTAAAACCCTTTCAGGATGATAGGGTTCTACGACATCCATGCACTTCAGGCAGCCACTGAAGAATGCAATATCAAGGAATGGACGATCATCCCGAATAAGACGATGGGGATCCCAAACTACCTGCAATATATTAAATCGTAATAAGTTTGATAATGTATAACAAATTATATAAATACACAAGTGCATGGTCCTATGGTACATACCTCATCTGCCCTCAGTACGTCCAATGACTCACATAGAATCACTAAATGGTCCATCGTAGAACGGGGTGGAGTGCCGAAAGTCCATCGGTGTACGCGAGGCCTAGCATCAGTATAGTCTAATGCTGGGTGAGGAGTGAGAAAGGGAAAATGCTCATAAATCCATGCATGAAGAAGCGTCATATATCCACTGATCTGTCTAACGGATGCCTTAGACGTAATCCCCAACTGCCGATATAAATGAGCCAAGGCACCCGCACCCCAGGCATATGTGCTCACTCTATCCAAATGCCGAAGCAGAGCAAGATAAGCTATAGGCACCCGCGTCCCGCTCTTATTGACAAAAAGTGTACACCCCAACAAAAAAAGCAAATACGCTCGTGCCGCACACTCTATCCTACGGCGGCTATCTCTATCTGATACATTATGGAAATGACTCTTCAGCCACTCTAACCTCACAGACTGACCGCGGATAGATATAACCTCCTGACGCACGTTATCCCGTGATACATCCAATAGCTGCACTAGTAGGTCCTCAGCATCCCGATCACTCATCCTATCTGTAGACAAGGACACTGAGGACCCATGACACTAATCCCTAATATGGAGGCAACGTCATCCAACGTGATTGTCATCTCGCCAAAGGGAAGATGGAAGGTGTTCGTCTCGAGCTGCCATCTCTCTACAAAGCCCGAGACAAGAATTTTATCGGCGAACCGATAAGAGCAATGTACTAGCTCTAGAAGACCCGACTGCTAAACTATATCCCTGAATCTCCTATTCGATTGCCCTAATGCCCACCACTGCCACTCACCTACTTGGCAGCATGGCTCATGCACTTCAGTGGAGTCCGTTCATGTGAAATATAAATGGATAACATGAATAACACATAACAGCATCGAAATAATACATTAAATAAAATATGGTAGAACAACGAACAAATACATGTTGCCTCCATATGGAGGCTGCAATATGTGTCCTGAAACTCCTAAGGACAGACTCATCCTCAGGACCGCCTGGACAAGGACCATCCGCCTCATCATCATCAACATCCATAGCTGGGATGTCCCCGGCTGCTGTCTCATCTGGGGGCGATGGTGCAACAAGATCCTTAGGAACCTCAGGAACCTCAATAACCTCAGGCGCCTAGGTTCTACATCTCCTGGCAGACGCTGTGGGTCTAACTCGTGAGGGGCCAACATCCATATCTGAAACATTGCAATATACTTGATTATTATAATTATTATTATAATACTTTATTAAATTATATTTTATAACTTAATTACTCTGTTCGGTCCAGCTGAGCCGAACAGAGGTTCTCTGTTCGGCCAACCAGAGCCGAACAGAGCTGGATGACTCGTGAGTGGGGGGATGAAGGGGCGGAGCCATCGGATACTTACGGACGCCAGGAGGCTTAAAAAAAAAAAAACAACTTGAAGGGCCGATCGAGTGAGGAGAAATGAGGGGAGGGAGGGAAGGAGGGAGGGAGAGGAAGGAGAGGAAGGAAGGGAGGGAAGGAGGGAGCTTACCTTACCGGAGAGAAAGCTCTACTGCCGGGAAAGCCGCCGCGGAGCACTGTGAGGAGGTGAGCACGAGCAAGGAGGCGGGAGGGAGCGGGAGGGAGAAGGATCGGACGGAGGGGGGGGGATTTGGGGGGGGGGGGGATTGGGGGCCAAATAGCAATTTAGGGCGGGGAGCGGGAGGGAGAAGGGATAATTTAGAAATTTTAGAAAATAAAAGGGGCTACTGAGTAAAATCGGAGGGCTCTTAAGTAAAAAAAAATCAAATGGGGGCTCCTCAGCAATTTCGGCGGTCCAAATAGAAGCTCTCGCGGTGATGTGGCGGATAAGGGGGCTGAACTGAAAGGAACCAAAAGCGGGACGGCAGGTTACTTCGGAGTTCTCGAATTCCATATATAAAATTGGTCCTCCTAAGTCGTGCATAAATAAATTCAGGACAAAAATAAATTAATTTACTAAATATAATTAATAAATAAATTATATCATAAATTAATCTATTAGTTCAAAATTGATGTCCAATTGGATCGATTATTAAACGAAACAATTTATGTTTAGTTTAACTAATTTAATTTCATCTTCTAATTTTTTATTATTTTATCATCATATAAAATCTAATAAATAGGTTATAATTATAGATATATATAATTTTTATAATAAATTAATATTAAATAGGTTATACCAAAGTTATACAAGTTAGATGAACTAAAATTTAATTTTTAATTATACGGATGGAAAATAAATTATGCATTTGTCTCAACTCAAATATGACTTGATAATCAAACGCAAAACATGTCTTATAATAACCTATAAAATAAAGAAGTCACGTTCGGATCTAAATTTGTTATATGAATAATAAAAAGATCAAGTTCAGATTAATTCATTTATCACTATATTTTAAATTGATACGATCTATTGTTATGATTTATCATTGCTTAACAATCATTATTATATATAAAAATCTATGTTCCAATTTAGTTTGAGGATCGTATTTCAAAAATATAAATCTGGTATGTAGCTCAAATGTGACTTGCTTCCGACATAGAACCAGCCCTAACCCATCAATTAATCGATTGGATATGGATCTTGAGTTAGATCCCTTAAAAAATTTGAATGTTTAGAAGTAACATAACTCAGTTCTCGCTATTCATTCTGTCTATTTATAAAATAATTTTGATAGAATATATATATATATATATATATATATATATATCAATCAAGTTCTGCTTGCACATGATTAACCGCAGCAGAACATAATAAAGCATTCCCCTAATTTCGTAAGAGGTTTGGAAGATTATTATTATACTGTGTTGATGATTTGTGGCCTCAACGTTTTATGGTTTAATCCATGTTGAAAGAGAATTCTTGGTCCCACTGATGGTTCTGCTGTGGCATCACATACGTTTTCGTCAGCGCACAATATAAAACCGTGAATAAAAACCGTCGACAGCGCATTGCCTTTTAGCTCCTAATAAACTTTTAATAAATAAAAAAACATCTACTAATTTATATTAAAATTTTAAATAAATAATTATTTATCATTTAATAATTACATTTGAAAGTATAACGTATGAAGATAGATTTAAAGATAAAATTAATAATTTATTCAATAAAATATTTATGGTATTAATATATGATCAAAAATATAATTTTAAAAAAAATATAAAAGATCCGCTGTTTTAGAGCCAGCTTTAGTGATGACAATAATAGTGGGGATAATAGTAAAGATCAATTATGAAATATAATAAAAAAATAAGAATTACGACCTCATCATCCGCTAATGAATTTTTTTTTTTTAATAATAATTTAATAATTTTTTTTAATTTTGTAAAGAATTAAATAATTTTAACATTTTAACCTCATGCGAAGTATATTAGAATAATTATTATCATGTGCTCATCAACATCACCTATGATCTATTAACCCCTCTAGTGTCCATAATAGCATTAAACCTACTTTTAATGCAAGAGAATGGATACTCCACAATAAGAGCTGATTGAAACCTGATACGGTAAAAGATGCTGATTTGTCTGACAACAAGTCTCATAAAGGACAATAACTAAAACACAAGACTACAAATGGGGTGAAACAATGCAATCAAAGAGAGAAATATCTATGATGGAGTGCACAATCAGAAAATTCGCAAAAAGAGTAAGTATATCCAGCTTATTTTGCTTAGTTTTCTCTAAATTAGTTTAAAAATTAAAAAATAAAAAAATTTTACTCAACCAATTGGATTGTGAAACTTGACAACCAACGACCTAAGCTATATGAAACAAAAAGCGAATATGACAGATTGAAAGACTTTCGAATAACCAAAAGATGAAGGGAAGAAAAAAAAAAAAAAAAACGTTAGCATCACAAACCAATTGCTCACATACGACAAAGAACACGTATGCATGTAATTTATTTTATTTTAATAATATTTAAAAGAAAAAACAGAGAAATATATGAGCTATTCCGGTACAATCTTTAACTGGCATATCGTACCAGCATGATTCGATCCAATCCATTACATGTTTTCACGTTTTAAAACTTTTTTTTAATTGCTCGTTGAATCCTGCTATTCCGATTACTTCTGGTATTACTTCGGATTGTATGTTATAGCGCAGATCTTATCTTCCTAGGGCCCCTAGAAGGATCTTGTAAAGATGTTCAGTCCCCAGCCTCAGGGTCAGGTGGATGTTGTGTGGATATGGAAGCTGCCAATTCTCCCCAGGATACAGCTCTTCATTTAGAAGCTTTTGTGGGAATGTCTTCCAACTTGTGCTATGCTTGTGAGGAGGGGCTTGCCTATCCAACCTATATGTCCGTTTTATGGTTTGGAGGAAAAGTCTACTGAGCACGCCATCTTTTCTTGTCCTAGAGCGGATAGGATCTGACAATCAGTGGGCTATCATTCTAGATTGGAGCGACTTCTCAGTGTTCTCTCTTCTTAGATGTCCTCCGGAAGGCCTCCCAGTATAAATGTGTCCTTTGGGCTTCTACGGCATATCAGAACTAGCTATTAGGAACCAGACTATTTTTTCAGATGGTGGTATATTACAAAGGATTATATGAAAAATTAGATCCCTGGCATCAGACTGTGCCCATGGCTTCCATTCAGGTGGTCTTGACTCCTCTGGCCTCTGGGTTCCCCTGTTGCTTCGGTAGCGAACCGACATATGGTTTTTATATCATTGAAACTCCCTCCTCAGGGTTTGTCAAGATCAACTTTGATGGGAGTGTTCGTGGCAGACTTGCGGGATCTGCTTTCGTCATCCGTGGGCCGGATGGTGATCTATTGGCAGCTGGAGGGTTTGGTAGTTTGGACTCTTCTGTCCCAATGACTGAGCTCTATGCTGCTTGGGATGGCATCTCTGGTGTTGTTCGATCTCTTCATGTTCAAAACCTCATCATTGAGGGTGACTATGATTGTAATTCGATGGCTACGGAGGAAACATGGCTTCCTTGCTCCTGCTATACCGCTTTTAGATATCTATATATGCTGAACGAGGTCCAAGATGTTCAGATTTGCCATTCTTATCGGGAAGCTAATTTGACGGCCGATTGGGTGGCTTCATCTGTTGCTCACCACTCGGGTTTCTGGAGGTGGAGACAGGAAAATCAATGTCCTTTTGTTCTTCAACAAATCTTGTATTCTGATGCTTAAGGGATGATCCGTACATGAGTTATATGATCGTCCGAATGTACCAATATATATATATATATATATATATATATATATATATATATATATATATATATATATATATATATATATATATATATATATCACATGCCAAAGCCTGATCTGGGTGCCTACCGGGGCCATGGTGGGATCCAGTTGGTTACGAGCATCCCGCATGATTGTGGAATGACCATTCACCACGGCCCAGCGCACCGATCAGCTATTTCTACGGTGGGCCCGTGTTGATGGAGCACGCTAAGCCAAGAAGCGCGCGACCGCTAAGACAACAGAGAGTTTAGAAGAGCTGTTCCCCAGCTGTTAAATACAAGAATTCGCCAAAGATTATCATATTAGGAAGGAACTTCCCAAATTATATATACCGCCAAGACTCAAGACCCCCTCCAACTCTTAATCTTTTTTTTAAGAAAAAATAAAAAAGAAACTGCAGTTCTGGTGGCACTTCCACAGATTCTGCGCGTGCGCGCAATATACTGTTATTATTGCAATGTTGTATTATTATTATTATTATTATTGTAGTAGTAGTAGTAGTATTAGTTTGCTGCACAAGCTCACAGTCACTTCATCAAAAAAAAAAAAAAAATCCTTAGCAATACCAATAACGCATGCATTTTATAGTGTTCCAGCGTGACATGGGGAATAAATCAGCACCGAAATATTCCTCTGCTCAATCACTAGACAGAGAACCATTCTTCTAGGACAGGAATTAATTAATCACACCACCTGTGGTTGCAAATACAGAGACAGAGAGCACATACGATGTCTTTTGCAGCAATTCACAAATGGAACAAGGCCAACAAGAACGGTGGAGAGAGAGAGAGAGAGAGAGAGAGAATTTAGGATATTTGCACGTAGTTTAACTTAAAACCTTCACTGAGGGCGGTAGTGCTGTGGGGGATAAGGACTTGGCACGTGTAGGGGGGCGGAGTATGTGAGCCTGGCTGCTGCTGCTGATTGGGGTTGTAGTAAGGTCCGCGCCATCCGGGATATGCTGGTTGCCCATACTCATGTTGGGGACGCTGCTGCTGGTATTGATGACCACTGGGGCCATAGTAGGGAGGCTGCTGGGGTGTAGCATAAGCAGGAGGGTACGGCTGAGAATATCCAGGCGGGTGATTGTATGGCGGTTGAGGATGAGATGGAGGTGGAACGCTCTGTGGTTCTGGTTGTTGAGGAGCATTCCTCTGTGGGTTGGCTTGCTGGTAGCCGAAGCCTGTTTTCCCTGCACCAGCTGTGACGTTGAGACCAGCAATCTTCCTCTGCACATCTTCGATCATTTCTCGGCACTGAATATTTCTGGTCATCGCGAAATCACTGCACTGCTGCTTTACATTTGTTATTGCGTCCTGTTTACGACAAAACGTTGGAAAAGTAAGTTCAAACTTGTCTTCATCACAAAGCACATGTAATAAAATTACTGTGGACCATTGCATACTAGAGTAACTAGATCATCGTCAACGACATGCTTCCAGTTAATTGTGATGCCATGATACCGAACAAAAACAAGGAGTTCATGAATCATCATTACAAAATAAATACAGGTGAGACCAGTGCAAAGTACAAGATTCATTTTTTTCCAAATACTGTAAATACCTGAAGAGTGACATAAAACTTCAATCCCTCATTGACGTTTTCTTTGATTTCTCGATATTTTGCTACAGCAGCAGAGATCTGTTTGTAACACTTTTCTCGAGCAACTGGCAATAAAAATTTGCCAAATTATTAGCAGCAATGTGAAGGAGCTTATAAAAATATGACCTACAATGTTACATATACTAGAGCTACACCCATTCAACACAGGTCGAGAGAAGGCATATGACAGATGATCATAATATGATATCAGAAATTAAAAAAAAAAAAAATCTTGCAAAAGTATATGAAATAAGTTGGGAAAGAAGAAAAAATAATACATCTCTCTAAAATCCCAGATGTCATAGAAACCATTCCAAATATATATATATATATATATATATATATATATATATATATATATATAGTATCGGGCTCAAAAATATAGAGATATCAGTCAAAAAAAATACGTTTGGAAAAAAAGCATCTCAGCTATGCTGTCAGATCGCTACCCTTTTTTTAAAACTGGTCTGGATTAGAATCTTAGCATATGTGGTATTTTCTGATTTGCTATTTATTCATTAGTCCTTATTTTTATGTTCTCATGCTGTTGGATTTGGACCTTGCGTTGTTGCTTTTTCACCTTTCTGTATCCATCCAGATTGAGTCTTGTTCTCAGAAGCTTTTTTCTTTTATTTGTCTATTTTTATCTTTTTCATTATTTCATTCACTTTGGAGTCTGTGGCACATTTCCTTTTTATAGTTCTTGTTCCACCCCTTATCGTGTTTTTTTGTGCCCAACTCATGTGAGATCACATGACACAATAAGCATCCAACCAAACATCTGGCATTTGGTCATGGTTTTTGGATGGAGAGTTCTCATTTTACATTAGTAAGAGAAAAAGAAAAACAGATTTCCACTAATGGAATAATCTATGTTAGTTGAATCTATAACTGAAGGCTTATGATGAACAACTAGAAACAATTAGCATGTACCAAACATAAGGAAGGACTTGCCATAGGAAATCAGAAGGCGTAACAAGGTTATAAAGATGACCTGACAACATGTAGAATGGCTACAAGACCCAACAATACAAAACATTCAGTCTCAAACAAATAATGAAGTTGTTTATTTAGTACACTGGGAATGAATATTGATATCACTGCACCAAAATATACTTTCTTAACTAAAATATACTTTCTTAACTGTTATTCTGGTAATAAATTGATTATTATGGTTCTACTAGTATTGATGCACAAGCTGGTTATACACAATTTTAGATACTTATAAGAGTATACATGCAAAAGAAATAGTATATAAGAATATACATAAAAATTATAAATTCGTGAGGGCATACATGCAATTTCAGATATTTTGTAAGGACATACATGCAAAATTGCAGTCTCTTTGATCCGCAACTAAAACCTATTCCTTATTTTTACTTTGACTAAAATTACATTATATGTACTCAGTCTTTGTTCTATTGATTTTTAAGCATTTGCCTTCGAAAGTTTTCTTTCAACTCAACTCAACTCATCTAAGCCTTTTCCCAACTACATGGGTCGGCTATATGAATCTGCTTCCTCCACTCTTCTCTATTTAGGACCAAATCGACATTCAAATTACAAATAGTTATATCTTTTTTAATTATTTCTGTCTATGTTAGTTTAGGTCTACCTCTACCTTTCCCTTACCATAGATTATTAAAAGATCGCTCTTTCTAGCTAAAGCATCTAAAGGTCTACGTTGTATATGTCCAAACCATCGCAATCGATTTTCTCTCATTTTATCTTCACTTGGGTCTACTCCTATCATTTCTCTTATATGTTTATTTCTAATTCTATCTTTTAAAATTTTACCACATATCCATCTTAACATACGCATTTCTGTCATACTTAATTTATTCACATGTTTCAATATTGCCCAACACTTTGTTCCATATAGCATAGCTGGCCTAATAGCGATTTTATAAAATTTTTCTTTGAATTTTAATGGGATGTGTCGGTCATACAATACTCCCGAAGCACTCCTCACTTAATCCATCCTGCTTTAACTCTATGATTCACATCATCACCTAATTCACCTTCTTGCTAGATAATTGATCCCAAATACCTAAAATTTTCACTCCTTGATATCTTTTGGCTTGCAATCTTCACTGTTTCTTCATTTGTATTTCTACTCCACTAAAATTACATTTCATGTATTCAGTTTTAGTTCTACTAATCTTAAAACCTTTAGATTCTAAAGCCTCTCTCTCCAAATCTCTAGCTTAGCATTTACTTTAGATTTAGTTTTATCAATCAACACTATATCATCTTGCAAATAACATACACCATGGGATATCATTTTGAATAAGTTTGGTTAATTCATCCATAACTAATACAAAAAAATACGGACTTAAGACAGATCCTTGATGTAAACCTACAGTCATTGAAAACTCACTAGTTTCTCCTATTATTGTTTTAACAATAGTTATTGCTCTATCATACATTCTTTTATCAATTCTATGTACCTTTTGGTAACTCATTTTTCTCTAAAACTCACCATATTATTTCTCTAGATACTCTATCATATGCTTTCTCTAAATTAATAAAGACCATATGAAGGTCTTTTTTTTTTTTCCTATACCTCTCCATCAATCTTCTTAATAAATAAACAGCTTCCATGATCGATCTTCCAGGCATAAATCCAAATTGATTATTTGACATCAAAGTTTCAGCTCTTATTCGATTTTCTATTACTCTCCCATAATTTTATTGTATGACTCATTAGCTTAATCCCTCTATAATTTGCATAGTTTTGAATATCTCCTTTATTTTTGTATATGAATATTACTATGCTTTTTCTTCAATCATCCGGCATTTTTTTAGTTGCTACAATCCAGTTAAATAAATTGGTTAATCACATGACTCCAATTTTTCCTAAGCCTTTTCAAACCTCAATAGGGATCGCATCTGGTTCTAATGCCTTTGCATTTTTCATTTTACTCAAAGCCTTTTAACCTCAAGTATACTAAATCTACGAAAAAAATTATGTCCATTTATTACTCCTAGATTATCACATCCTTTTACCCTTAAATTTACTAAATTATTTTTATTTAATAAATTTTTAAAATAGCTTTTCTATAGTTCTTTTACCTCTTCTTCTTTTACTAAGACTCTTTCATCTTCATCCTTAATACATTTAATATAGTTAAGATCTTTTATTTCTTTTTCCTTAGTTTTGCTAGTTTATATATAGTCTTTTCATCTTCTTTCGTATTTAGTCTATTATAAATCATCATAAGCTTTAAATTTGGCATTACTTACTACTTTTTTAACTTCTTTCTTTACATCCCTATACTTTTTAAGACTTTCTTCATCCCCAGCCTCTTGCCAAATTTTATACTTTATCCTTTTAAGCTTGATGGCAGCTTGAACTTCCTCGTTCCACCACCAAATTTCCTTTCCTACTAGTCCTACTCCTTTTGATTCTTCTAGAACTTCTTTTTCCATGTTTTTTATGCATTTAGTTGCTTTTTTCACATTAAATTGGAATCACTATTTATATTCATAGTCATTTCTCTTACTAAATTTTCTTTAAATAATTCTAGTTTTAACTTCCACCATTTAATTTTTGCATTAATAGTTTTATGTTTTACTCTATATTTCATTTTTATCCATATGCTTGTTACCATTATCCTATGTTGTGACGTTAAACTTTCTCTTGGAATAACTTTACAGTTTTTGTATGTTATTTTATCTGCCTTCCTACTTAAGAAAAAGTTTATTTGACTTTTATTAGACCCACTTTTAAATGTTATTAAATGTTCATCACTCTTTTTGAAACAAGTGTTTGCTATTGTTAGATCATACGCCACTGCAAAATCTAATAAGCTCACGCCAGCTTCATTTCTATCTTCAAATCCATATCCTCCATGTACCATTTCATATCCATCCCTTTGTTTGCCTACATGTCCATTAAAATCTCCTCTCAAATATATCTTTTCTCCTTGTGATATTTCTTGCATTACTTCATCTATGTCTTCCTAAAATTATCTTAATTTGTTGATCAAATCCTACTTGTGATGCATATACACTAATTATGTTAATTATATTATTCTCAATTATAAGTTTTAGTGATATAATCCGAACTCCTTTCTAGTTACCTTAACAACATATTCCTTAAAATTCTTATCTACAATTATTCCTACTCCATTTCTATTTTTATGTTTTCTAGTATAATATAATTTATATCACGTATTCTTTATTTCTCTAAATCTTTCACCTACCCATTTAGTCTCTTATAAACATATTATATTTACTTTTCTCCTAATCATAGTGTCACTATCTCCATAGCTTTATCTGTTAGTATTCCTATGTTTCAAGTTGTTACTCTAATCTGACTATCATGGACTAACTTCTTTACCCATACTTGTCCGTAGTGCAGGAATCCTTGCTCACTTATCACCACACCTGGGTGCCAGTGCGGCGCCCCTTGCCCATTTTCGAAACATCTGGAGGCAAATGCAATGCGTCTCTTAACAGGGACGTCCTAGCCTTTCGCAAAGTTTGATTTAGTATATTCATATTTTAAGGGATCTAACGAAGTTTTACGCTAGCTGTCAGCTACCTAACGCAACCCTCCTCCTTTACTCGGGCTTAGAACCAGCCTTGGTGGAGTTGAAAGTTTTCTTCCATAAATCCAATTTAGTAGTTAACCAAGTTTTCTTCATTAACACTATAATCAAAAATAAGATACCCCATTGTACACTTTGATAAATATTAGCATAAAAAATATGCACTTTAGTGTCAATCCTAGATGCAAGCCTAGTATGATTGAAAATACACTTGTTCTACAATAAGAACTAATGCATGTTAGTTCTCTAACATACATATCCTCAATGAAATATAACATTTATTTAAATCCTTTCTTTATAATGCTGGTTGTTAGTATCCCATCATAAGCATTTTTTGGTAGATTTTCCCTTTTCTCTATATTTTCCTATGGATTGCCTAAGTAAGAAGATAGACTCCACTGTTAACCTTCATGCATAAAATCATTTCTTTAAATCATCATAATTTCCTTAGTCTTTTGTCAATTCCATGTCCTATAATTTTGTAGAGTGACTCCTAAGTTTGATCCTCTAATAATTAGAACAAGTTTGTATATCACATTTATTCTTCTAGGTAGGCACAACAATATTTCTCAAATCTTATAAAACTTTAAATTAATTCTTCCTATATTTTTCTCAAAATGATGTTCTTTAATGATCTGGTATTTTCTTAATTTTCAAAATTTTATTAAATAAGTTTACCTCAATATCTCACATGATTTTTCAAACCTCAATAGGTATTTGATCTGGTCCTTATGCCTTCCCTTTCTTTAATTTCATCATAGTTCACTAATGCTCTATCATCCTCACTCTTAATTCATCTAATTGGATCAATATCATTAGATTTCCTCTCTCATATTTGAGCTATATCATAAATGTTATTTTTCTTTTAAAAGAGAACTATCATATAAATTATCATATGCTGCATATGTAACTTTACGCCTTTTTGCATATCTATCAGTCTTGCTATATCTTTCAAAATCCACAATAACATTTCTTTGGAACTTGTTCAAAGTAAATACTCTTTAGCTTACCACCTCTTGTACTTCATTATTCCACCACCTAGTTTCTTTGTGTGTATATTTGTTGTCCTTGACTCTCCAAGAACATCTTTATCTGCTCTGGCATGACAATTAGCCATCTAGCCCTACATTCTATTTGGCTCAGTTCTTAAGTTCAAATATTCTTCCTTTAATAATTTATCCTTGAAAGATAGAACACTTCCCTTTCTAAACTCCATCTTACAATTAAGCATTTTTACTTTTGTCCTCTTCCTGTGATAATATATACATCAAACACTACTTGCCTACATTGCATGGTTAAGCCTTCCCTCGGTCATAACAAGTTGATATATCTCTTCTGAATGGAAGGTAATCTAATTATAATAAACTTGATCAACTTCGAAGGTTAATGATATGTTTCTCTCTCTTGTTAAAACATGCATTTGTAACTGCTAGATCACAATCCACTGCAAACTCAAGCACTAAAACACACGCCTAAACCTTCATTAAGTTCTTATCATCAAACCCACACCCACCATGTAATCCTGCACCATATTTCAGTAAATGGCCATTTACATCACCACTCATAAATATCTATCCTACTTCTCGAATACCATGGATTAATCAATCTCCTCCAAAGATTGCTTTTAATCCTCTCCTTCAGACCCAATTGCAATGTATAAGCACTAGTTGCATTAATAATCTCCTCTAAAACTGATTTGATAGCAATTAGTCTATCACTTATTTTTTCGATGCCAACAAGTTTATCATTTATTTCCTTATCCATTACTATTTCAACTCCATTTTTGTTAGTATACCTTTCTATGAATAAAAGTTTATAACCATCTTCAATATCCTTAGACTGGCCACCTTTCTATTTGGTTTCTTGTAGACGAAGAATATTGAGTGCCTTTTATACCATTTTACTCGTCAACTCTCTACTCTTTCTAGTGGAAGTTTTAACATTTCAATTAGCAAATCTAGTTTATTATATACACAACGTTATTTTATTTCATATTTTATAAGATTGTATCCATTAGGCATTTAACACCCCAATAATCATAATTGCAAGATCCATAAATCTTAAAATAACCTTAAAAACAAAAATAAAAAATAAAAAGGGCAAAAAAGAATAGTGATCTAGACTGAACTGATATACTTCTGCCTGCTGGGTGTTGGTATGGTTCAACTCAATACGTGCTGTACCAGACCAGTTTGCCAATATGTGATAGATATGCTCATTAATTAGGATATTTCAATCCTTGTTCACACCACAATCAGGTTAGATCCTGGACACATAAAATAGAGGATGTTGTAACATTTAAGCATATCAAATTTAGATCTATTTCATAGTTGAGTATATTTTTTACGATTGCCTGCCAACCTAAACACCAAACCCGACCTTTCTCATTTGGACTTTGGACCAACATGGTGTGCTTGCTCAACAAGTCCATCTAAAAAATCAACTTCATTGGACCTCTATCCCACTCAATTCAAAAGTTGCCATTCTAGCATCAACAAGATCCTTCCAGAACCATCATATTCATCCATCATCCTCTAGATGATCAAACATCCGTTGTGTTCCTGCAGTTGCTTAAATGCTTCAAGGTGCACCTCCATGTAGAATGCATACAGATTCATTCTAGGTATATTGAAGCTTCAGTAAGAAACTCTACAGTAACTACCATGATCGCCATATTATCCTATTTGATAGGATTAAAATTATGTAAATTTTCTATAGAGTGTATAATGTTACAAACATAATGATGTGGAATAGTGGAAAGATATATAACAAAGAAAGATACATCCTCAATACTCAAAAGAACCCAAAACCACACAATCTAGAAAAAGAAAAAAAACAAAAAGAGGAACATGAAGTTACCATACTTTCCCTTAATTCAAGTATAACAGTAGACTTTTACAACCAAGGAAAACAAAAAAATAATCACTTATAAAAGCAGCAAATAAACAAAAGAATCTAACTAGAGAAATTTAAACCAAAATGGCCCATCTAGTATTTACAATTACACTAAATCAGGTACATTAATGAGGCATAGCAGGATTAACAGATCAATTGTCAGAGAATAACTAAACAGTGGACTAGAAATAGATGCACTTAGTTTGTGTGGAGTAATTCATGGAAGGAATAGAACCATGGAACAAAGCCAATAGAACATACAACCAAAAACTGGAACATGTGAAAAGCTTTCACAAAAGTGTCATCTTTGTATTATTCAAAATACCAATATAATCACATTCCACCAGTATTATGTTAAACTCAAAACATTGAAGGCATTGCAAAGAAACAACAAGTCATGTGCACAGAAATCTTCTACAAGAATAATACTTAATACGAGTCACAGTATTCACTCAAAATCTGCTCAAGATTAGAAATTTCAAAAATAATTAAGTCCTTTTATGTAGCTAGTTTATTGGAATCATAAATGATTGGGGGGACACTAACAAGCTATACAGCTACAGGTTTCCTATTACAAAAATACACCAACCAATTGACATGGACATGTAGTAGAGTAAATTGACTTAAAAAAGCATGCCAAGTAATATCTAGACAGTTAGTGATTTTTTTTAAAAAAAAGGTTATATTTTTCTTAATGAATAATATTTAAGATTAATAAGGGAAAATAAACAGAAATATGGGCCAGAAAACTGAGGAGACAAAACTTCATGTATGAACATGCACCTCTGTGATAATTATAGGATACCTACGGTTTAAAACCTAAATAACATAGAACCTTTACGCCAATCAAGGACAATCCATTGAATAGCCTAAACGAATGAAATATGAAAAAATATATAAGAGCAAATATTAGGGAAAAAACTGTGCATAATACAATCTGTAGCCAGTCATGCTTCATTAAAACAAAAAATCCTTTATTATGTCAGCTGAAGAATGTAAACAATCCTATATCCAAAGAAATAAGGAAAACAAGTAAAGAATGTCCTCAAGAAGAAGAAAAACAGGCAAAGGATGAAACACCTTTGTAGTCTTCTAGATTGAAAACAGCAGCAAATTCATCATTTTGTGCCTGCAGAAAAAATAAAGACAACTTATTCATAGAAGGAAAAGAAAGATCATACACAACGGAAAGGATGCATGAGAGAAGCAAAATCATCATTTTCTGGTGGCAAATGAAATGATGGGATTACAACTACAGTCAAACAAGAAATGATAGGATTAGAACAACATTATACCGTTGTAGAGTTGAGAGAGGGTTCTTGCAACAGCAATATATATATATATATATATATATATATATATATATATATATATATATATATATATATATATAGAGAGAGAGAGAGAGAGAGAGAGAGAGAGAGAGAGAGATTGATTGATTGCTCAGGAAGATATAAAGGAATGGAGTAAGTTAAGTTCTGGGCCTAAACTCAAATCCCAGCAGACCTAGCTATCGAACTAGGCCCTGCCCACAAGACCTTTTAAGTTTTAGCCACAGGCTTGAGTTTCTACAAACTACATCCATGCAGTGATTCCAATTAGAGCCAATTAATATATTATCACTTTTATGGAGCATGGCTTGAGCATCCGGATGTATCTAACACAAGAGGCTGTGGGGAGATTTGGCTGCATTGAAGTCATCAGTGGTTGCCAAAATAGAGGAAATGAAGGCCATTCATGGGCAAAAAAAAATCTCAGGTGCCTGAATCAGGTTTGTGAGGCCTGATTGTTAAGATAGATCATAGTCATAGCATTGCTTATACTTGAAATCCACATTAGTTCTTGGTGGTGATCATCATCATTATCTGTTTTAACAAGGATCATTGCAATTTCCCGCATTTATATTCAATAAGTTTCATCACTGGTGTACAAAAGCTGAACTAAATGGGGTGAGTTAGAGCCTCACAGATAGAGGCTTAAGAAACACAGAAAAAGGCTCAGACTAATTTCTGTTATAATAGTAGAAATCTCTCGCTCCCTCTCTCTCTCTCTCTCTCTCTCTCACACACACACACACACGTCCAAATGCATATTTCAGCTTGTATGCACAAGCATATGTATGATGGTCTGGTTGACTGTTGCCAATGCATCATGAACATTGTTTATTGCCTGAGTGGTCACCTAGGTGCCTAGGCGACTTCCTGCAATGATAATGGTTAAATTCAAAACAATAATTGCATATAAGGGTAGATTCATCATCTGCCGTTCACTGATGGCATCAATGGATTGATAGAAAAGAATGAGCTGATTTACAACTATCTGCGTAGAAAACAACATAAATTGCTACTTTATCCCTCTTTAACCTTCCTGACAAATCTTCAGGGCCACCACCTAAGAGGTAAAATTGATTGAACTCAATTAAAATAACAAAAAAAAAAGTCTTCACATAAGAACATCGTGGTAACATACTTCCCCCTTTTCTTTAAGAAAATTAATTGATGATTGTAGAAGTGACATATTACTTTTACTATTAGGATTTCTCATTGAACAACACGAATTGTATTGGGAGTGCTCCCAAGAGTTAAATAATAAAGCAACTAGTAAGTACAAACTCAGATGATTTCCTATTTAAGAAGATGTGCAGTTCCTGTCAAAACTATAAAGAATTAAGTCACATAGGACTATCACAAGAAAATAGTTTTCTGATTCAAAGCAGGAAGAAGAAAACAGCTTACCTCAATTTGAAGCAATAATTGTTCCTGGGCCTCAATGTTTTGGGCAATTTCTTCACAGATTTGGTCATACTTTGCTAGCTCCTTCTTGTAAAGATCCTCATGTGAGCCAGTGCTTGCCATCAATTTGGGTAGTATATCATCCTGCCGTAAACACAGCATGGTTGAAATGAACATAGAGTTCAAGACATAGCAAACTTATCAAATCTGACAGATATTTCTTTTTCTTTTTCTTTTTTTGATATGTTAGAGTCAACACCCTAGACATTTTGAACATAACAAAATAATAGTAGCATTCTCAAATCATGCAATTTTAAATTGTTATTTTTAAGGTTTGCAATCATGGTGCTGGACCAGTACCATATTGGCACACTGTCAGTATGCTTAGCATGGAGGTCGGTTCAACATTCTAAGACTTGTTATACAACCCATACTGAGTTTCGGTATGGTATGACTGCTATGGGATATCGCATGCTAACACAACACACTATGGTTATATCTCATTTTAGTGGCTAGTAATTGATGTTACAATGGCATCTCTTTTGCTTTTGAAACAAGTCTTTTTTGAAGGTAGAATTGAACAATTAATGGTCACTATTTCTGTCATAATGATAAATAATAGCTTGGGAGGCTCTTGAGGGTTACAGTCAGAATATATCCATTAATTGCAAAAATCTATCATTTAACTCACTTTCTTTTGAACAACAAGAAAGGCCAGACCAACATTTGCTAGCAACTTTATTTTTAAAAAAAATCAAAAGTTATAAACAAGGGTTTTAAACTCCAATTTTATTAAACACAATGTTAGTGGGCAACTAACATGCAGATGAACTAAGTAGTAGTTTTCAATAGAAGTTTGAAGTAAAGATATTCAAATAATTTAAGTCAGTAATGTAATGGGTGAGATATCAAAATCTCAATTGATATAGTGATAATGAGATTAATTACATTTTTTCTCATTGGTTTTAATATTTAATTTGTCAAAAAAATGAAAGAAACATAAGCAATAAAATAGTCTATTGCTAATACAAATGCAGGAGGGATGGATCAATCATTTCATACCATTCTCGAGAGCTCATTTGACTAGTCTAGAGTCAGTATAGTCATGATATAATTATTAGCCGTTAAAACTTGGTAAATTGTTAATCATAAATTATGCATCATACATGCAGAATGTGCCTTTCAGGGTTTCTAGGCATACGGACGTGTGTCTCTTAAAGGCAATTAATTATTGTATGTGCCACTTATAAAGCAGTCATGCATTAATTATGGCACTCAAAGAATCATATGATGTCGATACAACATAATGAAGTATAGATGAATGAAGAATGAAGAATTGGTGCATTTACATCTCCTTGAATATGGCGGAGGATAGCACTCAATATTTCCCTTCTATCTTCTACTCTTATCATTCTATTTCTTCCTCTTGTACTTCAGATATTAATAGCATTTAATAATTGATATATCAACATACTATTACTTCATATCAATTGCGAAAATAAATAAGCAGATACTTTACATCCATTGCAGTGGCCAATACCAATAAATACTAATATCTTGTTCAACATGAAAATCATGGTTTTAACATTGCATAGCAGCTATAAAGAAACAAACTAATAACATGAGATAAAATCATGGTTTCTGTGTGTATATCATTTACTTTTATAACAACAAAAAGATGTCAATGATAATGGTCATTATAATGTTTGTCATGTGCAGTACAGGTGTGAGGGATTCTCACATGTATCTCAATCTGTTAGCAATGGCATCCATGAAATGGACACCTATGTGTATGTCCATGTTATGACTGTTGTCAATCTCCAATTCAATGGGAAATAAATAGGCAATAATAGCAAATCATAGCATCATACATACTCTATGGTGAAATCATATTTCACCATATTTTTTATATATATATTTAATAATACTATTACAGTCTAACATATAGACAGTTGAATTTAACAATAACACTATACTTTCCAAGTACAATGTACATGCTTTATGACCACCACATAGCACTGTTCTAAGATTTATAATGCATATATGAAGGCAAGTGTGTAAATTTGCCGTTTGTTGTGTCAATTGCACGTCTTCACTGCTGCATAGAAGCAAGGATTTTAGTCTTGCATGCCAGTGATATGCCAGCCTCATACTAGCACGGTAAGCATCATGTTGTGCCATTCCCTGCCAGTGCAGGGCACACTTAGCATGCATTGGCATAGAAGCATGGCAAGTACTAACAAGTAACTGGTCCCATGCTAGTGCCACATCGTGCATATTGTGTTATACATAGTGTACTGTCATGATTGCCACTTAGATTCATGCATAAAAGTATCGACTTTGTCTACTGTTCCTCATATGTTCGCTTATATATTCACCAAGCATGTAAAATGCATATTCAAGTATGCTAACTTTCCACATTAGGCAGTATTAATCAACTAATATGAAAGAAAAGAGGATAATAGTATTTCTAATGAGTCTCACCTTTCTCTTCATCTCTTTTAGCATGTCTTCAAGGCCTGCCCTCTGTGCACCCAAAGTCTCTAAATGTCTCTGAGTAGACAAGAAGGTTGTTAAGGTATTAGTTCGGTCATGCATGGCTCTGGATAAAACTAAAGAAACAACTAGAGAATTTCTATGAGAAAAAACAGTACTTGTGTTCCTGTTCTTTTGCCTGATATCTGATATCTTGACAAAAAATAGAACCACGAAAAAATTAAACAATAAATTTTATCTTTTCGAAAGACTTATTCAACTGAACAAAAACAAAGTTCTAGAAGTTCCAAGGTTTTTTCTTTTCTTTTAAAAAAAAAGAGGTGTGATGCTGATATGCCAGGTTCAACTGTGAATGGTTGATGTTGCCGTGGCATGGAAAAGATGAAGTTTTGATGAAATTTTGTGGACCCCAAAGGTACAAAGTAATCCAAAAATGATTGCCTTAGAGAAACAAACATGGAGTAGACAGAGGAGTGCTGATCTTTATTACTCAAAGTTACTTGGAAGGCATTTCTTACACTATCCTGCTGCAAGCACCAATCAAAGGGAATGGCTAGACATTGTACTAATCAACTGTGCATGTTTCATTTTGAACACCTACATCAATACTACAAATCCTGAGCTGCCCAGATGCTCACATTCAACTCCTGTGTTGGATACATATGTATCAAACACTTGGACACCTCTTGGGTTATTTAGTTTTAAAAAATGAGAGATTGATGAGAATGTGGAAATCAAAAAAGAAATTTGCAAAGTACCATTTTTCTATGATACACAAGCTAATTGAGAGGTTTAGACAAGAAAGATGCATATTAGGAGACCTTAACAAATAGCATCTTTTAATATCCTTTGTATACCACCACCAACAACAACAAAGCCTCAATCCCAAACTAGTTGCGGTTAGTTACAAGAATACCTCTTTTCTCCATTCCACTTGTTTTAGAGCCATACATTTAATGTCCTTGGTACAATATTTAAAAATATATATGAGTTAAAATTAATTTTTCTACTATTCCTGTATCTCATGTTTTCCTTCTTTGACATGTCCAACTCTGATTCTGGTGTCTGTGTCCATGCAGCAATGATTAGAGGTCCATTTGCAAACTGGTGTCATCAGAAAGCAACATAAAAATTCTTCGGCTATAGTCTAGGTATTGTTATCATCCCATCTTTATTTCAATATTTTGAGTTAAGACATGATTTAAAAACTCAATGTTGGGTTGACAACTTCTTTGGATCACTAATATCACATACATCATTCTCATTTCTTTAGTGATTCTAATACAGCATCATTCTTGTGGGGTGAAACTAGGAGGGTTGACCTTACAAACTAGAAATGAAAATGATGAGTGGAATCAAAAACACAAAGGAAGGCATTGAAGTTTTACTTTAGGATAGGTTGTATACCAAAAAAATGATTCCTACTTTTCAAAGGATGTCATGGTCATTGACAAAATTATCTACCAATTCAATTACAGTCTCGAGGAAGCTCTAACTAGATTATACATCCAAGAGTTAAACTATAACATATTGTGTCAGTGCTAGCTAGGGAATGGCATGATATGCATACCATGTATATTGTAAAAGATACATAACTTTGTGTAAAGATTTGCAATTGATCGGGGGTGGCTGATCTGCAGACATAGTTTGAACAAGTTTCTAACAACCAATCTTTAGAGATGCATTTAGATACATGTGTTGTTTGCTATTTAACATGTGCATTGCATGGCTGCAGAAATTGTCATATAAACTAACAATAGCCTCATTAACTGATCTCAATGCATTGATTACAATTTACACCTCAAGCCTGATATCAAGTTTTAAGGTTAGGAAGCCCAAATTGAGGCTTTATCAAAAAAGGTAGAAGCCATGACTTGAATTTTCTGAGAACATAATTACCAAGAACTATAATACCCAATGGTGGAGCCAGGACTTTTCCTTGGGAGGGCCAACAAAGAAGACATTAAATATAATAATTTAAGCTAAAGGCATAATAAAATCTAATATTAGTATGTTGTCATAAGGAGAAAGTTGACATTCTAATTCTATCACATGCATTCTGAGAAAACAGTTACTATATATTTTATTAAACTAAATTTTTGGGCATAATTTACTGATGTTGAATAAAAATTTGTTTATTAGTCTCTTTTTTTGTGACTGAAATTTGGGCGAAATTTGTTTATAAGACTACCAAGAGTACTTTCAAATATCAGTTGATCCACATAACTTCATGGTTCAATGTAAAGATGAACAAAAGATATGTAAAGAAGAAAAGAACATCTATAGAAAAAACTAATTTCCTAATTATCTTTATGCTAACCAAAGATTACTAATCATATATATGAGACAAAAAGGAAAATTTTAGGCCTCTGTGGAAGACTGTAAAGAAAATTCATCTCAGCTTGGTATATGATAATTTCACATTGCCCATATTAATTTTAAATAAAACTATTATACTTTAAACTTAGGAGACAACTTTAAAGTAGTTGTAGCTCAATTGACATTTAGGGACAGTGAAGTTACAAAAGCCAAACAAGTCATCCCCAAGATTTTTGTGGGGGACCCATTTTAATTTTAGGGAGGGCCATTAAACATGGCTCCACACCTGATAATACCTAGCACCCTTATATCAATTAGGATAATTATAAAAAAAACATGATTAAAGATCACAATACATGATGGTAACAAAGTTCACTTCACATTCACGAAACAATAAAAGGATGAGGCCGCTCATCCTTTCCCAACTTTGTTTTCCAGAAATCTAGTGACCAAACAATAAACAGTGCAACTGAGTTACAGAAGTATAAGAGATTTTAAGTATTCCTTATCTATGAAACAAAGCCCTAGTACAATAGTCTTCTTTTATCTGCAATTTTGTGTTCAAACAGCTCCTGTAAATAGAATGGTAAATCTATTCCTTCTAGCCATAAATAGAATGTAAATATTCCAAAGCATTTTTAATTTTTGTTGCGAGTAAATTTATTTGTTTTACCCATCATGAAAAATAGGAATATTTTGGATTAAGAAGTGACCCAATCAAGCCACTGAATCAAGGAAATCAACCATAGCCAAATACAATAATTCTTGAAATTGAGCCTTTTATCATAATTGTAGTTTAGGAAGCCGCTACAATCCACAATAGCAAGCTCATGGCATAAGTCAAACATTGCATATAAATGGTGAAGCTTCCTATTCATAAAATGCTATATAAATTGTGCACAAATTAGATCTTATCCCAAAAAAGAGAGGAATTCACTCTGCAATGTTCAATCTGTACCACTCTTGTAGGTTCATCAATAGCAACCTCCCCATCCAACACAAAAGCACACAAAATGAGAGACACAGAAAATAAATCATCCATTCATTTATTTTTACTTGAATCTTTTTTCCTTCTTTCCTAAACTCTAAGCTTGACTTTTCCTCTTCGAATTCCCCCCTCCACTAAGTCTTCTCTTTTGGTAGACTTAGGCACATGCAAATCCAGATCTTGCCTAAAATACACATCCTCCAACCTTCACTTTCAGTAAACCATGGTTTAACTAGCCACAGCCTCCATTTTTTTATAAATCGCAACTAGAATCCATCACTAAACTATTAACAAATTATATACTCAAGATCATCAACTTCTACCACTAAAAAAAATCCTCCCTGTGAAAATTCAGAAACATATAACAAGCCCAATCCCACAATGTAAAAATTCTTGGGAACTCCAATAGACTAAGATTAACCACAGATTCTAAGTATCTTTCCACTCACTAATAAAAATACAAGATAAAAACCATGATAAATCATGGTCAGTGATCTACATATCAATAAATGGGAAAATACATATGCAGACATGTAAGAAAAGAAAATGATGAGATATAAGAAAGATTAGGCAATGGGTCCCTAGTTTATGAATTGGACAGTTGCCAATATGGTATAAGGCCCTGTTTGGGGTAGCTGCTGACTCCAGTTGTTGGAAAACAGCGAGCTAGGTAGCTGATGGCTAACAGCTGTTGTTAGCCCATCCTAGTAGATGTTTTAAATAGGACCTACATTTAAGAGCCTTGTTTTACAAAATCTAAAACTATAATAATTCCTTAAAACAGATGACATCATGCTCAATATTTCAAGTTCAAGATAGTGTCAGACTAGAAAGGCTGCAAAGTCTCAATTCAATACACCACAATGCGCCCAATATGAGA
This sequence comes from Calamus simplicifolius, assembly GCA_900491605.1. NCBI lineage: Eukaryota > Viridiplantae > Streptophyta > Magnoliopsida > Arecales > Arecaceae > Calamus > Calamus simplicifolius. The sequence goes on along the minus strand of UESW01004135.1, from coordinate 443,475 downwards.
TGGTACACACAAATACGGCATATCATGTGTTAACTACATGATTTAGGGTAAAAGAGAAAAGGAAGAGAGAGAGAGAGAGTTTTTTTTTTTTTTTTTTGGGGGGGGGGGGGGGGGGGGGTGGGGCCAAGAGCGAGCTGCACCAAAAATATAAGGGAAGATAATTCAACTCAAGAACCATCAAGTCGTCACAATTTTTAATGATAAACCAACTCCTGCACTATTTCTTCAAATGGAAGCAAAGTGAAACATTTAAAAGCAAATACCAAGCTTTGTTTGAGGGCTCCCACTATTGCATCTTCATTGCCATCCAAAGACATGATTGGCCTTGCCAGACTTGGAAGAGCTGATTCTATCTGCAATATATAATAAATTAAAAATGCAGATATGCAAAGAATTATACTAGAACTCATTTGTACACAACAAGTGGCAAAATAGAACCCGTATACACAAAACAAAAGGCAGAAAGAAGACATAAACAATTTTGCCCCTAGTGTAAGTAATTACATAAAGCTTCTAAAATAAAGCAGTGTTTCAAAGAGTAGTAATATATGGTAGAAAAACCCAGCACTTCAAGCAAGATGCAAGTTAAGCTATTGATGGACTTCAGACATTACTAAAAATCAAGATTTTCAATTGAAAGTATTCAAAATTTGAAGGACAAAAGGGGGATTAACAGAAAGAATTTCCTTAAAAAGCAGAGGTTGGTAAACATATAGATTTAAGATATGAGAAGTAGGAATATGGTTCAAATGGAGTTAAATAAGTTGGGACATGATTCAGATTGGTACTTCACAAAGTAGGATGTTAATGAAGTTTAAAGTAATTGGAGAAATGTTTACAATGAATGTGTAAAATAAATCACAAGCATAAGGCATGATTAGAATCAAGATTTCAGGTTTCAATTAAAATGGATTGCTTTCAGCTAAGGCTAAGTAAAATGTAGCACTGCCAATTTCAACTTTTAGTAGTTTCAGTCAATTTTGGCTGAAACCAATTAATTTTAGTCTTGTTACAATCAGTTCTAGTAGCTTTTGAGCAGTTTCAGCCTAGAACTAACCAAAACTAGCCATGGGTGCTATATAAATACACTATTTTTTTTAATTCTATGGATCATTTCTTAGTTTCCTTAGGTATATTTAGTTATTACGACCAATTTTGGGTCTTCATCAGTTAAAAGAAGGGGTTAAAATTACATTGCAGTATTTGATCAATGTAATTTACATGTTTAAGTAATTATTCAAATTTTCCAATCTTATCAATTATTCACCAAATATTATTAAGGATCCATATTATATTTGAGTTCCAGAATATTTCCTATAGAATTCTGTCTGTCAATTTTTACCAGCAACATCCTCCACTCATGAGGTCCTAGCATAGATCTCCTAATCTGAACATGCATTTCTCTCTCACCTACCTCCAACATCAATCTCTCTCTCTCTCTCTCTCTCTCTGTGCATGTGCACACGCACAAAAGCGCACGCGTACGTACTTCCAATCCACCAAAAATTGATTTATCTGCCCATCTCTCGTTCGACCCTTTCCAAGGCCTCTCTCTTTCTCTAATGCACCTAGAGTCCAGCTAAAATTTTGGGCAACTCCCACTCGACACCCCCTAGGTTAATGGGCAAAGGCATAGCTCTTTGCCATATTAAGGAAATGCTTTTTTTAGTTTCTAATCGAGAAATATATTTTGATCCATGTTATCTTATGAGATACTTGAAAAGAGGATTATCTCATTTATGGGAAATTTCGAATTGATTATGATTTTTATGGCTTTAATTGAAAACACAAATTGGTAAAAAATATAAAAAAACCCAAACATACCAAGAATGAACACCACCTCCAACTTTGATCCCATTAACACAGGGCCAGCTATAAAGTGCAACTCTAAAAGAAGGCTCCACACGCAAGAAAATGCAAGTGATTTTAAATTAATATAAGATCATATCAAGAATGATGGTAAAATATTGAGAAAGGACAAAGGAATGAATGAGCTAACAAATCTTTTAAAGTGTTGGACCAAAAGTCTGAAGGCCTCACCATAACCTAACAATATACAATCATACTTTCTCTTCTTTTTTGGGTAGACAGCTTTGAAGATATGCACGATCTGCTAGATTCTATTAAACCAACATTAATTGAGGGTAGAAAACTATTCACATTGTTATTTTTTGCTTTCGATTTTAGTTAAATTTAGTTGAATTTGCTTGTTAATAATAACTTAAACCAGTTTCTTTTTTATGTTTAAAGCCTTATTTAGATTGGCTGTTGGGACACCTTTAAATCGCTGTTCGCCAATAGCTATGTGAGATAGCTGTTGGGGCCAGCAGCTAATCCAAAGAGGCCCATAATATGTCATTGACTGTTAGTAATGCACCAAGAGTAAATCATTTTATAATGCTAAAATTGTCAATGTGTTCATTATATATATATATATATATATATTACTAGATAGAAATGCAAAGTAATACAAGTATTTATCCAATCTACACATATGAATCTATTTTAGTATATAACCTTTCTGGTCTAGTACCCTTTTACTGTAACAATAATCTGTATTCAGTCTATTTGGAGCTTTGTCAGTAAGACAAGTACTGTAATATCAACAAAATCAATGGTGTATGTTGACATCATTTTGTTTTTGTAAAAAAAAAAGGTAGAGCAAAATATCTCATATAATTTTGCTCAATCTGAAATGTCGTAGGAGATGATAAAGGTCTATGGAAATGCCAGGGAAATTATATAGCATAAATTCATATTGTTCTACATATGTTGTGTGAACAGAAAAAATATCTCATATAATTTTTTGGTAAAAAAAAAAAGAAGAAGAGGTAGAGCAAATATCTCATATAATTTTGCTCAATCTGAAATGCCGTAGGAGATGATAAAGGTCTATGGAAATGCCAGGTAAATTATATAGCATAAATTCATATTGTTCTACATATGTTGTGTGAACAGAAAAAATATCGATGGTTTTCATGGAAAACTTCCACAAAGCTAGCAGCATTTTGATACAAAGGAAAAATACACACATAGCACAACGAACATACCGGCCTGTGATCAAGGATTGCCATAAGTGCAGCATTGTCTTTTACAGCTCGCTCAATTCGTGCATCACTGTCAGCAGCTTGCTTAAGATTTCCAGCAAACCTATTCAATCTATCTTGCAGGTTCTTTGTCAGAGTGCTGGACTGTGGTCTTGTCCACGTGTCCCAAATTGGGTCCTAAATTGAGCATCCTCATTCGCTTCCTTCTGGAGCAGCTCTTCAGTCTGGACCAAAAGCTCCTGATTGACCCTCCTCAATCTCTAAGCTGTTGTAACTCAGATTCCAGGCCAAAAGGGCCACCACTGATCTGCACAGCCTCAACATCCTCCTTAAGATCCATGGGCAAACTGAAATTACCTTCCAGAGCTAGAATAGAATCAGGCAGATCCATGTCGTTAAGTTTAACCCTTGTCATCTCACTTCCTTGCTGCAGCCTTTCTGCTTGGGTTCGGATAATATCATCAACCATCTCTGTGTACCTGGAGAGGGCCTTGGCACTGCTGTCTGGGACAAGTCCTTGGAACAACCTCTCCTTGCTAGCATCTAAAAGTTCACCCATTGGTGTAGGCTTGACGAGAGAGGCTCCAGGTAGAGCAGACAAGGAACTGGCTGCTGGGACTCGCATTAGATACACCCGATCATTCTCCTTCATGGCCCTCTCCAGGTTGCGGTTCATGTTGCTCTCCAATCTGGAGACAGCATCAAGAAGAGGTTGAGCAACTCCCTTAGCAGGCTTCTTTGCATCCATGAGGGTGCCTAATCCAATCTTTAGCCGAGAAATTTCCTCAGCAATCTCATCCTTATCATGAAGCTCTAAGGAATATCTATAGCAAGCCTCTGCATAGAAGTGGGCAGCCTTTAATTGCACATAGGAAACCCATGTCCGGTCAAAGTGTTGGTTGAGTGGAGCAGAATTAAGGGCTGCATAAGCTTCTTCATAGTAGAGACCAACCTACAATAGTTACCAGACACCATAAGGCTTTATGGCATAATCTGAGAGATTATTAAACCTCATCAAGCTTCATCATGTTCTGATTGATCTACAAATCCAGTAAGTTACAAAGCTTCTACTAAGTGTTGTTTTAAGTAAAAGAATGAAAGCTTCGAAGAAGGGGAAAGAATTTGACAACTGCTAGTAATAGTTTATGAACAATTTACAGAAGATTACCCATAAGTGCAAGCACATATTTCTCCATAAAGCTGCAACAAGATTGCAGGACAATTCTTGAGTAGAAAGGAAAAAAGACCGAAAAACTTAAAATCTCTGCAACATTTGTGGCCTATCATTCTGATTTCATCACGGCAAAGATTTCAATACTTACATTAACGAAGCCGGCACCAGATCTCGATTCAACCAAATCAGTAGCGAAAAGAATTGTCATTCAAAATCATATGTTAATTCGACAAGAAATCAAGCAAAAAAGAAAGCAAGCAGGCATATCCATTCCGAAAGCAAAAGGGCAGAGAAGTGTTGTCGGTCTACCTGCCTAGCGACCTTGGAGCAGAGACCCGGGGGCTTGGCATCAGCAATAACCTTCTCAAAGAAGCACTCCTGCGCCTGTGCAAGCATGAGCCGCTCGAGCATGGAGGCACACTCAGGCGACACATCCAGCGTCGCTCCAGCAGCAACCGCCTTGGCAGCCGCATGGTCGCGAAGAAATGCGAAAGCCCCCGCAGCGGCCTGAAATGAATTGCAAGCCTGCTTCAGACCGGCGGCGGAGGATCGATCGGCGGACAGTGCGATCTGGCTGTAAACGGCAGCAAGATTGAAGAGGACTGCGGCCTTCTCGAGGTGGATGGAGGGAGGGAGACCTTCTTGTTGGGCTTGAAGGCGTCGTGCCAGGTGAAGGAGAGGGAGTGGACGTGGGCGCGGTCGGGGGAGATGGGGAAGCGGGGCTCGATGAGGGCGAGGGCGCGGAAGTAGTGCTGGAGGAGGTCGCGGCGGAGCTCCGTCGACGAGGCGGCGGAGGCGGGGTTCTCGAGGTCCGAGCGCATCTGGCGGACGGCCTCGAGGTCGTCCTGGTTGGCCTGGGCCTCGCGCTCGGAGAAGGTGATGGCGATGTACTGCCGGAGGGGGGCGTAGACGTCCACCGCCACCGTCTTCTTCTCCTGCACCGCCAGCATCACGTTCACCGCAGCCGTAGATGCCATCGCCGATGGTTTTTTTTTTTCTTTTTTTTTTTTCTCTGGGGGTCAAATTGAGAGAAGGGAAGATAGAGATTAGAGAGAGACGAGGAGGTATTAAGCAATTGGGGCTTTTACTTCGCGGCGAAGAAGCATTGGATTTTCCGCACATTGGGCCTTAGACGCGCGCATATCTTAGCCGTCCATCTATGATAAATGGGTAAGATTTAAATGGCCCACCCGGTTTTTTTTTTTTTTTTTTCTTTTCTTTTCTTTTCTTTTCTTTTGTTTTCTTTGAGGGGGCATCAAGTCGCGTTTGGTTCGTGAAATATGGAAGATTCTCATGGAAGTATTTTAGGATCCTATATTGATTAAGCAAACTATGGATACATAAATGCTTATAAAAATTATATTATTACTAAACGTAATAATATGATTATCATCAAGGATGGTATTATGATAACATAAGATTATTATGATAACAAAAAAACCCTATAGCAACCTATATGTTATATAATATAAATTAATTTCATATAAAATTTATTACAAAATATATAATTAATATTATAATATAATATTTTGTATCAAAATTTTAATTAATTTTTCATTATACATTAATGTAAATAAAAAATAGATTATATTAAATTATATATAATAATTATTAATTAGCTCAATGCAATAATATTTATATTATTATTTACTAATATATTATTAAATTTATTATTCTATAATATAATGTAAGGCAAATTACAATGAAACTTTTTTTAACTTTAATTAGTTTATATATTGATTCTAAAAGATTTTTTTTTTATCGACTCCCAAACTTCGGTTCTGTTATTTTGTCCATTTGCTTCTAACATCGTTAAGAAATTGATTGAAAGAACTAATTTAACCTTTGTTTTTACTTGAAAGAGTTCAAAATATCAAAATGTCCACCCTAATTCTCTTAACACACTTCTAATCATTGCCAAGATGTCAAATATTTTATTCTAAAACAACAATTAGCCCATTTGGGCTATGGATCTCCATTTCCCATCCCATAATATCAAAATAAATAAATAAATAAAAATTTTAACACCCAAATAGATACTAAGCCTAAAATTATTTAAAAAAAATAATCATTAAGAAAATCTCTTGCCTTGTGCCAACAAGAAAAAGAGAACAAAGAGACCTTGAGCAAGAAGAAAAGAGAAACCTATGAATTAACTTAGGTGCAAACGAGAAGAAAATAAGTAGAGGCGAGAGAGCATAAGCACTGCTTGAAAAATAAAATCCCCTTTTTTTCTCCTCCCTACTTCTTACCCTCTCATGAATAGTGTTTTGTTTTTTTTTTTTTTTTTTTTTGGCTTTTGAGGTGCCATTGTGATGCTTCTTAGCTAGGAGTATTTATTCTTATTAATCTTCATTCTATATGGGATCTGACAATTTCTCAAAGAAAAAAAAAAACCTAAAAGAATTGCGGGAAAGAAAGGAGAACATAGAAATTTCAAAAAATAAGAAAAGTGGGGGAGAAAAGGAAACTTTATTTGGAACTCATAGCCAAAATTGAAAGATAATCTTGATATTAAGAAAAAAGTGGGTGCCATGGGATGAACCAAAAAAAGAATTAGGTATCAAGTGACTATAAATGAGGTCTTCAAAAAAAAAAAAAAAAAAAAAAACTTTTACAACCAATGTATAATCAATCAAAGTTGCCATATTTTGCCTTATATATAATATCATATTAAATTATTCATATTATTAATGTAATTTAATAATATTATTAAATTATATTGTAGTAGCATTTTTATTTCATATCATATTTATTTTATATATAATAAATAGTACATGAATATAATATATTGTATATCATAAATATATTAATTTTTGTTAATATAACAAATATATTATTATTATGATAATATTATACACTAATTATATGATATATTATGATTAATAATATTTTATAAAATTAATTGTATTAAATAATTATAATAAATATTATGTATATTATAATTATAAATATTTAATTATAATAATATATTTTAAATAATTATTTATAAGATATAGTATGTATATATTTTATATATATTATTATTATTATTATTAAATATTACTTTGTTTTGGTTGTTTAATTCACAAAGCAAAGAAACTATTAGAATTTTAATGTATTTTTCATTCGAACTCCTTGTAATCTAACATTCTGCTGTCAAATCTATGAAGCATAATTATCATCTAACATGAATGTAACAAATAATAATGAAATAATAATCACTTCAACACAAATAAATCAAATGACTACACTGACAAACAATTAAACCTTATAACGCCATATAATTTACTTATATAATGCTGAGCATATATAATTTTTTAATCAAAAATCACAACTGAGTGATAAATAGAGTTACGAAAACTTGACATGAAAAAAAAATAAAACATATAATATGACAGAATGAGAGGCAACCTTTTGGTTGCATGTAGAGACATCAAGCTCGCTCGACCAAAGATGTGACCAACAAAAAAGAAAAAAATAAAAAGCCCCAGCGGTAGACAGTTTGGATACTTTTGTTGTCGAGAGGTGAGGTGGTTTAATTGACAACCCCCCAGTAAGCAAGCGCGGGCACGCACAAGACCACCAGAAGGTTACCTGCATCAACCGTGCCTACGTACCAATACCCAAGAGGATTGCAGGGGCCAAGGACAATACATCTCAAAGAAAATAAATGAACATAGTAATAAGCCTGCCTTTTTTTTTTCCCATCGAATTTGGTTTTTTTTTTTCAAGTCAACCATAATTCGCTGAACCTTCTTGAAAGTCAGCTATTACGAGATTCCAAGTCATCAATATTTTCGACTGCTAACCAACTTCTCTAGCATTTCTCTAGTACCTGTAACCCTCTAGTAGCAAACACCATAATAATGACAGAACATGCTCCAATCCGGCCGAAACCCATTTGCAGCCTTGGCTGGGAGCGAAGGCTGCGAAAGTTCTAACGCATGAGAAAGAGAAACGGAAAAACTAGATTACCATCAAAATAACGATATATTGGTTCTAAGCTATTTCTCAATATTTCTCCACAGAATTGCGACTAATTTGCTCTGTCCAGAAGAGGTACTGCACTGATATTTAAATAGGAAAAATTAATGGATTGACAAGCCAGTTAGTAAATTGCTTTTAAACATTTGACAAATTTATATCATGTTTGACATAAGTTGCAACCATGCCACCCCTGCCCCTCCTCCTTTCTTACGGATCATGTTCAGGCTTCAAACTGGAACTCCGTTTAACCAATGTTTCTCGAGCAAAAGCAGTGCCCCAAGATGTGTATGCACCTGCTTCAGGATATGTGCAGTTTCATGTCCTTAATGATCATCACGATAATCTGGATTCTCTTTCAGGATAACAAATCCTTCCAATACTGGTGTGAGTGGAATGTATCTGCATAGATAAACAAAGTTAAGACATTCAAACACCAGGATAACCATTGAACAAAGGCATGCAATCCAAGACTGATTTGTGTTATATCATACTTCTCAGTGGCCAGCTCAGCTCGTTCGCCTGCTGCCAGTAAAACAGGAGTAGAATGTGTCTGGAATCCAGTTATGGTCTTAGGCCGTCCTGCCTGGCCAACCACATCAACAGCCTGCCCCACTCGAACAGGAACAGATACGGGCTTCAGACTTTCATCCACCGTCATGAGCATCCTTGGCTGCAATAAGAGAGCAGCTTCAAATTTCATGAGCACTTTGTTGCAAGGCTTACAAAGAAAGGCATGGGTTAGATGTTTCAAGCCACACCTGCATGGCTAAGACAAGGACATAAAGCATGTAATGGTACTTCCCAAGGACAATAGACTTCATGTCCAAACAAGCATGCAATACGGTAACAAGTCCAGCAAGAGCCGTCCTGTGAAGAGAGAATATTAGTGATTTATGGGGTTTGTCATTATCCATCATATCACGGGATGAGGAGATTCCAAGGAAAATACTTACGGAGACAACAGAAACCGATCGGAGTGGTAAGGCGAAAGAGTTAGCAAACCCTTCCCCATGTGTACAAGACCTTGAGCAATCCTCACCTGCATAATAAATATTAGAAAAATAGTGACTTAAGAATAAAACACGTGTTGCTAAAATACAACGGATGCTTATGCTTACACAGAAGAGGTGGCCAGCTTCTTTGTAGTAATAACTTGAAAGGTTGCGAAGCATGCCAGCTATTCGAGCATTATTGGTGCCCGCCCCTATCAAGCCCAAGGAAATGATTGCAGCCTGTAGAACAGATATTCAATTAAAAGGAATGACTTGATAAAATAAAATGGAATAAAATCACACTGTGTAGGGGCACAAACCATAGACACATCACCATCTGTATCATGACTAAGTCTGCTTAGTGTGTCCATAACATTGACCTGATCAAACAAGACTTCATAAGCACGAAACAATAATCACTATAAAAACTATAGACTTAAAAGCTAGGAGGTAAGGTTTTCAATTCAGTGGGATGAGGCCATCCCAGTTTTTGTCGAATGGGATGCATTACTGTCCTGCTCCATCCCAATTGTCGAGACAGAAGATGTTTCAGAACACATTGATAATATGCCAGATCAATATGCCAGGCCAATGGTACCTTATCCTAGTCTCCTGCAATATGTCCCTCTAAGATTTGCTACCATAACAGGATGGCTGATTTACGGCCAGTTTGGTCACCCAGCCATTATAGTATCTCTGATGAAAGAAGGTTTGAAAGACAATGCCAAAGGACAAAAGTTTCATGTTGCTGGCATCTGTAGATACCACAAGTCAAAAGTACCCAGTGTACTAAAAAATCACTTTTTAAAATGGACTTTACACCAAAAATTTGTGAGCCAGGAAGCAACAGCATCCTCCCCCTACTCTAATTCATTTTTTAGCTCAACTCAAACATCTCCCAATTATAGGGCAGCATCACATATTCAAGCATGGGCTTGAATAAACAACAATCTGATCAAAAGTAACAGCCTAAAGTCTGTTGTGCAGTGTGCCTCAAATCAGCAGCATCCGCTCAACCAACTGCTATACATCTAGTAAAACTTAATAATCATTACAAACCAAACTGTAGTATGAAGAATAACCATCTTGCTAAACATGGAATTATCAGGATATGGTTGCCCACCTTTACCCTTCTGTCCAAGTATCAAACTTTGATAGCAATAGTATTGAGACAAATCTGGAAAACCAGCACTCGTAAGATTGACCTACCTTTGGATTGGATATACATAATATACCAAGAGCCAGAGGTACAGCTCGTCTAATGTTCTGCTCTCCATATTGTAAAAGGTGTTCCAGAGACCGGATAGCCATCTCAAGACCCAATTCTTCAGCCATTGCAATAAGAGCAATTCCAAGGACAGCAGGTCCTTGATGAGTCTCACCCTTATCTAGATGTTGAGCACAGTACCCAAAAGCTTCTGGACCTGTATGACAAGGGAAATTGATGATACCGATCAGCTAACTGAACTCATTTAAAGTGATCTTGCACTATGGTTATGAGAGATGACAAGACCTTAAGCACATTCCCTGTTCCAGCATATGCCAATGACAAGAGTGTGACATCACAATATTTCCTAATTTTTTCATTAAATGTCTTGGAAACCTCTGCAGTAGCTTCAACATGATCCTGCAGACAAAAAGTTAAACTAGCTAGTAAGTAAACAATAGCGCACACTGCTAGTCAATGAATACACATTTCAATCAACAACATAATGATGCCCACAGCATAAAGGTAATATCTGCAGCTATGTTAGTTTTATAACTGCAACTGAACAAAAATTTGTGGAAAAATAAGAAACTAAAACACCACATCACACATTCATCAAAAAACTGTCAATTACACAAAGACACATATATACACACATATGTGTGTGTGATTATATCCGATCACCTCCCTCACCCTTAAATCTACACAGTTCACAGATCCCAAAGTAAAAAAAGTGAAAAAGATGGATAGCTCCAAGATCCATGTGGATCCTAAGGTGGGAAAGATGATCAGATCTCTCTCTCTCTTTCAACTCATCTCATCTAAGCCTTTTCCCAACTACATAGGGTCGACTACATAAATCTGCTTCCTCCACTCTGTTCTATTCAAAACTAAGTCGATATTCAAATTACAAATAGTTATATCTTTTTTAATTATTACTGTCCATGTTAGTTTAGGTCTACCTCTACCTCTATTCTTGCTATGGATTGTTAAAAGATCACTCTTTCTAACTGGAGTATCTAAAGGTCTTCGTTGTATGTCCAAACTACCGTAATATTATATATATATATATACACACACACACACACAAATACAAACACACACATATATGAAGGCTCTACACTTGGCTCTCAAACTAACATATGAAACCATCTGAACTAGTACCCAGATTGAGAACAAGGCAACCATTGGTCTTGCCATGCAACCTACAAGGCCATCCCAGGAGTCTTCTTTTTGGTGAGAAAGCAAATTAGTCATAGAATAGAAACACATACAATCAGAATGCTTTTATAAAGCAACCAAAATCAGGATCCTTCTTCTTACTTAAAAAGAAGTGACTCTAATGATGTACAGTTTTTCACCATAAAGAAATCCTGGACTAAGTTCAATTTACCAAATGCTTTTACAACAACAACAAAGCCTTAAATTGACAAAATGCTCTTAGTAATAAAATTTTGCTTTAGAAAGGAAGAGGAAATAATTCGATATATGAAATTTCACAAGTGATGCTAGACAGAAAAAAAAATCAAATACAAGAAATACAAAAAGAAAATGGAGGCTAAAAATTTTATTAAAAGAAGCATTACCTGCTTTCCAAGGTAAAGAAGGCCAAGGGCTACAGGAAGCAGGCGGGTGAGTGGTTCATTCAGATCAGCGTCGCCACGATCCATTAAGGCAAAGATAATAGATTGAGCAATTTCTTCATTACAAGAACCAACAAACACCAACCCAGGGTGATGGCAGAAAATACAAGAACCTCAAGAGGCATTTTTGGATCTCCCAAGACAGGTGATAGGCGAGCTTTAAGCTGATATTCCAGAGAACATCGGTGAAAAACGAGAAAACATAAGAGTCAGGAGTCACAGAGAGAAGAAAATCCAGGAATTTCACCTCATCCTTATTTGAACCAGCATATGCAATGCCAAGGCCCAAAATTGCCCCAATTCGAATGATGGTGTCCTCTTTATTAACATAGTCAATAAGAAGTGCCAATGCCTGGAAAAACATAAATGAATAGTAAAATTTCATAAGAGATAAAGTGTAGACAAAAGAACTACCTTCTCCTGTGAGAACACACAAAAGATAACTCACAGGGTCACAATCATTCTTTACACCACAATTGACAATCCCAACTCCTAGCAAAGCTCCTGCAACAACATGGTTGTCATTGCTGTGCAGATATTTATCAATTTGAGCAAGCCCAGAGTCAACATCCCACAATAGAATCATCCCCTGTCAGTGGTAACAAAGGCATCAATTTTTTTATGGTCATTACGAGCTCAATATCACATAACACCAAAGGCAAAAAATTGTACCAAGCTGGCCGCTGCACTGGTCTTTCCATGATCCTTGTTCTTAAACAACCAGCTACCTGAAGATCCACCACTTGAAGATTCTGATGGGACAGTCATTAATTTATCCTGAAACAAAAGCAGACGGAAGATTAAAATATAGGTCATTTACCAAAAACACGCATCGCTACCTGACCAAAAATGTATGTATGCATGTATGCATGCATGTATGTCCAAGAAAGAAAAAAAACTCAACGCTACCTGACCAAATCCAGCATTCACAAATGCATTCACAAAGGTAGCTGCCAAATTCTGCCGAGCTGAATCAAGGCTGGAACTTGCAGTGGCCCGGCCATCAATCAAGTGCACCTAATAAGATAAGAATGTAAGTCAATAAAAATGAAGTACACATGCAAGGAATGCATGCATAGATAGCCACATATATGGCCACAAATAAGATTTTTGATATTTTTCTTTCAACTCATACTTCTTAGCTTCGATTCTCTTAACTGAATACATATTTCTGTCATTTTTCTTCAAAATGATGCATCTTGACCATAGCTTTCATTATTGTATTGAACATACAAATGCTAGTTGCGTGTATAACTTTTACCTTGAAAGTGATATACAGGTGTTTTCATTACTTTTATTGAAATTATATATCAGCATGCTTGCACATGTCCATGTACACTTGTAAAAGTAATTGCAATTAAGACTTTCCCAGGAAGAGAGGAGCAAGACTAAAACACAAACTCAATACCTCACTGAATAAAGGATACATTAGAATATTCAAATATTAATCAATAATAACTTAATTGGCTAAATCCATGACCTAAATATAAATTGCTATTTGTCACTGACTTGAATCATAATATATGTATAATCTTTGGAAGAGGAATTAAAAAATACATCAAAGACAAATATCTAAGAGAAAGCTGCAAAATATCATTTTTGTTAGAAGCTTAGAAAGCACATTTGTGTTTCCAATTCAACAAATACAAAACCTACAAAAGGCACACTCATTTTGCTATATACTAATTAAATAAAAAAGTGTGACAAACTCAGGCTATCATAAATGTCAGCACCTTATAGATGTCTTCTGGAGATTTGGGTTCCATGACCTCAACATCACGTGCAAGAGTAAGGTATCCTTCACTTAGTTTAACGTTGTTGACTATATCTTGCAAGGCCTCCCTATCATCATCATCTGCAGCTATATCATCTTCAAGCTCCACCACTAATCCCTAAATTACAGAACAGTGATCGGTAAACAGGATCATCAAATATCACATGGATATATAACAAGAAATAACATATATAGCAAAGCACCAAATTTTCCACGATAGATAGCTCGAGCCTAACACTATAAACTAATAACATAAACATGAAAAAGATCTTTATATGTTAGATATAACACGTGCACCCAAAAAGGAATTTGACTAAAGCCCTAATTAGTATTGCTTTGGAAGGCTAAACAGGACTTCTACGAGGACCAGAAACATTTTTGACGATTTTGAGGTGTTTGGTACAAATTGTAAAATAGCTTGCCAACACTTCTGAAAGTTGAAAGTCTACCAAGGAAAAGCTCAAATTTGGAGCTTTTAGACAAAACCTCTACTAAAGACACACCATGAAGATATTTTATTTTAATAAAAACTAGAAGTCATTAGTTCAAAACATGAAAAAAATCAAAATTAATATCAGAATATTACAATATTGTAAGATTATTATATTACAATAATGATATAGTTAATAATAACATTATTATAAATTTAGTATAAAAATATTATTACAATATATTTATAATAATATATATATAATATTATATTATAACAATATCACTATATGTTTTTCATAAGAAATTTAGAAATCATTGTTTATTGTATTATTTATATTAAAATATCAGAATAAATAATTTATAAATTAAATATACTTTAGAATGTATTTTTTTTTTTTTTTGATACAAACAATTGGATAACTGAAAACACCATGCAATAACCTTTACTGTCATATCCTCTTACTAAAAACTCTTTCTCAATTCAATTACCAAAACAGTTGTTAAAAGTCCTAAAGCACTTCAAAAATGCAGTTGCTAGACAACAAACAGCTTTTCACTAAAACCTCTACAGACAAAAGCTATATTATTGATAGCAATGAATGCCAGGGCCCAGGGCTCCCAATAAAAAGTTTCAATAAGATACGATAGCTTACATGGCGAGCAATAATATAAGAAAATTGTTTCTTCAACAAGAGATCCTCTGTTGATGCGTAGACTTGTTTCACATACTGTCATGGCAACAAAGTCTCATTAAAGCATGCTTATGACAGCTAAAACTTGGTTCAGTCAGAGTAGTGAAAGAAGTTCCTTAAACATTAAAAGGCTCACAAACGAACCTGAATGTTATCGATGAAGAGTGCAATACGTAAGGCACTTGCATAATCTTCAAACTTCATATAAATTGTATATGCTATATCCAATGCCAACACATCATCAGGGCTCTGGAGATAGCTGCAAACATATTGAATAAGAAATTTGTTGACATTTTGCACAGCATGATAAACTTAATGACCAGAGTGGTCTCTATAGTTTGGATGCAGTTAAAAAGCATAGTTATTGAATAAAAAAAAACTGACTGCATAATTATTAAAAAAAAAAAGAACCTGACTGCAGCAGTTATTAGCACCACAGTTCATGGAATTGTAGAGTGCAATAAATCATGGAGGATCGAAAGAACAGATTCCAACGCAGCTAAATAAGTCTCTAAGATAAATGACAAATGTCCATGCAAAACTTGGATCTGGACCTATTTCTCTTCATCAGGAGAGGAATATCTGGTATATCTGTGTAGATATAGCAGATAAGGAAAAGCAGATTCAAACAATCCCATTTATAGAAATGGGCAATATTTTATATCAAACTCAAAGTCTTGGCATCAGATTCAATAGTGAAACAATACCCTTGAGCACTAATGCAAATATTAACAACCTGATCCCATGGTGATTTCTGAAATATAACTTTTCCAAAAGCATGAAACCAATAAATAGATTTGAGGAGGCTTCTGTAAAGAGAGGTCTTTCCGTTTCTGTTGAAGGCTATGAAAAAACAGAATATATAGAAACTTACAAATAAAACAGAGGTCACCTTAAATGGTAATACTTGACGAATAAGGATCCATAAAGCCAACCCAAATATTTGAGAAAAGGTTAGATAGTTATGGTTATGATAGGTAACTGTTAAATCTTGGCACCAGTCCACATAACCAAAAGTATACATTCATCATCATGTTTACAGATAACAAGGGTACCTCTACAAAAGCAAAACCCTTCACAATCATATAAAACATGATTTGCACTGACATTTGCTTGTCCGTAAATTAAATAATTCCCAGAACATAATGGTCCATATTGCAAGTCACATCTCAGAGCACCTGTAGTCGTTCCAATATTAGGTTGTAATATTCGCCATGCCGTGCATTTAACAGGCTGTATGACCAAGTTCGCATGATTATATGCACAAAAATCTAGCTATAAGAAAGAACACAATTGCTTGTTATAATATTAAGACTAAAGAAGACATGAACCAAAAAGGAGAAGAGAGCGAGGGGAAAAAACAGCTGTAACCAAACACAACCTACATTTCCTACAAAATATCAAATCATATCCATATTCAACCATCAGGATCATAGAAACAAACAAAAGCCAACCGAGATGGTTATTTTTATATCGCTTGAGGACCTTTAGGTTCAGATGAAATATCAAAAATGAAATTTTGAAATGGCCTTGTGACAAGCCTATTTATTATCCCAATTTAACATTAAAATAAATATTAATTACTTTAAATTTCTTAAAAATTAATATTTTTTATGGATGTTTCAGAAAAGGAGCCTATAGATGGAAAGAGCTCGATTTTTGGAGTTCAATGATGTAGACGGCATTCAAATCAGGACTCTGTTTGCTCGAAAAGGAAGAAAGAAATGATTTCGCATGATTCTCAGTGCAAACTAAGGCAGGTGATGTAAAACAGATGGCTGAGGAGTTTTCTCACGATATCTGAACGATCTTGAACCCGATTGACTCCAACTTTAACTGAGAGAAAGCCCTAGACAAGCTCTATAAAAAGGACCTCATGCAGTAGGCCAGGAGAGGAGTTTTTCTACAAAGTTTTTTTTTTAATTTTAAATAATTATATTTATGCATGGGTGAGAAAAATTATGGAAGAAATGTTGGTAGCAGCAATGTGTGACTAGATTCCTTCAACTTGGGATGATGATGAAGCCTGTAGCCAGGTTTTATCTTTCTTTTTGTTCTTAATTTCTATGCAATAAAAATCATGCTCTTCTTTTATATATCTTTGAGTTAATTTTTTTGATCGAGGTTGTAATGTGGCATACACGGCCTCCACCCTCTATCGACGTACCGTGATCTCAGGATACCGTACGTGCCTAAGAGAGATAGATCGTAGTATGATAGATTAGATCCCTAACCTTGCAAATAATTAGATAGTTTATACTCTAAATGGACGTGCCGTGATCTTTTGAGACGAGATAAATTATTCTAATTCTGAATTTGCAAAGTTATTGCTATTGCAACATAAAGAAAAAAGATAAAACCTTTGTGCATGATGGATTCAGATTCCTGAGTTGCTTCTCCCACTGTCTTAATTTCGTTAATTAATTAGTTATTATCTTTTAATAACCACTATTCTAAATATAATATCTACAAATAAATTTTTTATTCGTTTCATGAAATAATTGCCCTTGATCCCCGAGGATACGATCCCGATTCACCACAAGCTATAGTAATGAGTAGGTTTTATTTTTGATCGCCAACGACAGCGATCAAATTTTGGTGCCGTTGCCGGGGATCCAGGCACGATTAGTTCACAAGAAAAAAAAATAAAAAGAATTACCATGAATTTTCTCTTAATTTTATTTTTATTTTTTATTCTTTTTTATTGTTTCATTATTATTCATTCTTCTATATAAAAAAAAGTAAAAATATTTTTTTTGAATAGTTATTGCTCTCTTTAGTTTATTGCTTGCTTTTAGTTACCTTAATTATTATATTTTCTTATCTTCTTTTTAACATAAAAAGAAATACTTTTCTTGTCATAAATTACTTTTAACCAAATTAACTTTTCCTTTTAATTAACTTACCTTAAATAACCTAAAAGAAAACCCCAAGACACTTTTATAAAACATAATTAATTTAAGAAAACAAATAATAAACTTTAAAAACTTCCTAACTTGTTTAGACATCTTGTTTCACTTGCATTGCATTTCCATAAAACATTTAAGGGCACAACTCCTAAATAACATAAGGTAGGGATTTCATCACCCTTCCTTGGCCCATAAACCACCACCCCATGTTGCATAACCTTAAGCCATTAATTTAAAATTAATTAGACAGTGGCCCCTAAGGACTTTCGAGCTCACTAGGACAAGGGACCCTGAGAGTTGGACTAGCTCAATATTAACTGGCTCACTGTTGTCTAGGAAAGGGGTTCAAAGACGATATAGCCCTGAAGGAAAGTGGTTCTTTAATTGGTTCCATTGTCTGACCTGGCCAATTAATTTGGTGTTTAAGGAAAGCAACGAGGGGACCCCCACTAACCTTACCCTTACCTGGCCAGTTGCTAGTTAGTATCTGACTTCGAAGATTCAAAAGCAACCTTGGCAGTTAGGAGCTGTCTAGATAATAGATATATGGTAAACCTAGGGTAGAGAGTCCATGCTTGACAACTTGTTTTTTTAACGAACTTTAACCTAATTAAGACGCTCTTCTCTATCATATCTCTAGATCTGGGATTCCTAGTTCTCATAACTTCTTTCTCTTTCTTCCCTCTTCTTTTCTTCCCTCTGCATATTATATAAAAAAACTCAAAATTGCAACTCAAAAAAGAGAGTTTGGTCGATTAGTAAGGATAGATCTAAACCCCACCCTTGACCAAGAAAAATTAACTATGGAGGAATTAGGGCATCCCCTTAGCCTAAGAAAATACTACTACCCAATTGGATCTGCCCAACCATCGTACATTCGGCTACCCCAAACAAATGCTGCTAGTTTTGAAATTAAGCCTCAGATTATCAACATGCTCCTTAAATTCATAGGAATTGAGGATGCTTACATTTTATTAGAGAATTTGCGAAGTATGTGATACTATGAGGATGTGATGAACTTTGCCCTTAAAGAAAATGCCAAAAAGTGGTTGTATAATTTACCTACTCGATTAATCTCAACCTGGGAGAGTTTTGTTAAAGCATTCTTGAGAAAATTCTTTCCACATTATAAAACAGCCAAGTTCAGAAACAAAATTACTCAATTTCATCAATTAAGGGGACAGCCTTTCTGAAAGTGTCTAGACCGATTTAAGAACTTGTTAAGCCAATGTCCACACCATGAGATAGAGACTTGGAGGTTATGTCAAACTTTCTATGAAGGTTTAAACCTAAACTCCAGAACTATGCTCGAGTCGATGTGTCAGAACGACTTTATGCAGAAACCACCCAATGAAGCCTGACGGTTTCTAGAAGATTTAGCAGAAAAGAGCCTACAATGAAAAACTAAGGAATCTAAACCCACACCATCAAGAAGTGGTATGCACCAATTCTCTCCATCTATAGTTGAAAAAGCTAAGATGGCATCTCTGATTCGTAGAATGAAAGCCTTGGAACTCAAGGGACAAGCCCCAATAAATCATGTAAACCAAGTGGCTGCACATGTCTGCACTGGATGTAATGAGCCGGGACATATAATAGAAAGTGCCCCCACTTCATAACCCAAACTGAAAACAGTAGTGCACGGTGAATGCAACCTATCAAAGAACAACCAACAATCCCTATGCACTAACCTACAACCGAGGGTGGAGGAACCATCCAAACTTTGCCTGGTCACAATGTCCTAGCGCAGGTGGTCCCAACTTCAACCAGCCTAACCCAAGGCCCAATCCTATAGGAAACAATCCACCAGTCAATGAGAATGAAAGAGGTATAGTTCCTTATATAAAGCCCTTAAACCCTAGTTAAATCCCAAACCGACACCTATGCCATAATAAATAGCACCAACGCCATCTAAATAACTTTATGCAAAACACTGGGCAACAACTATCCACTAATACTCAGGCCATAGCTCGTTTGGAGATGCAAGTAGGTCAATTAGCCACAACCATAGTAAAAGAGAATGAAGTTATTCAACCATCAGGATCATAGAAACAAACAAAAGACAACCAGATGGTTATTTTTTATCGCTTCAGGACCTTTAGGTTCAGATGAAATATCTAAAATGAAATTTTGAAATGGCCTTGAAACAGCAAAATGCCAAGTTCATATCCTATATGACATTTTGCTCATAACTGAGTAGTGTTTCTCAAGTAAGTTGGGCACAATGCCAAACTCAAACAAACAGAGGAACAAAATGTGCAGCGGTGGGCAAGCAATAGAAGGCTATGGGCAGGCTGGCATGACAGATTACTAAAAGTCAAGATATTCCCCATGGACAGTAATTAGCATGGAGAAGCACTTATCTGGTAATAAGATTCATCCAACTAAAATGTTGTGTTGTTTTAAAAATCCTAAGTGGCAGAAGGGCAGATGGGAGCTGCCTAGAGCTGAGGCTCTAAGTAGATGCCTATGTGAGAACCCAAAGGTCAATGGCAAGTATCAACTTGATGACATCCAATACTAATTTATAAATCAACCTCATCCCTGTTATCGCTACATTGACTCCTACAGTAGCACTTGAAACAACGAAAATAAGGCTGGTCATTGATTTGAAACATACAGAACTAGTTCTTTGCATGAATGATGTCAGCCATTCAAAATACCTCTTTCATATCAGGCAGAAAAGTCAACTGGTTCAAACATAATTGGGCATTCTAAAAAAGAATAAGTTCTCAGCTGTTAGGATAAGGTACACCAATACAATCAACAAAAAATGACTAAAGAAAAAAAAATTGAAGAGGAAAATTTCTACATAGCTTTAATGCAGCATTGTAACATTTTGTAGATACATATAAAGCTATACACTCTTTGGGAGAAGAAAGATGTCATTACCACATCTACCTAAATAAAATATACTTGAGAGCAATTATATTACAAGGCCTGTAGTCTGAAATAAATAAGAATGAATTTATAATTCCATATAATATTTCTTTAAATAGTAATGCCAATATGAACCTGAAGCAGAGCCATGAGCCATACAGCACAAGTGCGCAAAGCAAGCACTTATGTCCAACTAATTGGCCTGATGGGCAGATAGACCACTCCTAGGTAAGGCACTCAAAAGTTTGAAACCCACCAAAGTCTGAGCTACTAATGAACTCAGAGAAGAGAATGCTACAATGGGAAAATGTCCCATTATTGCAGTCTATGTAGCATTAATTATTTCAGCCCACAAATAAAATGATTAAAATAAGAAAAACATTAGAATGCAACTTGTGAACATGTCTATCAGGTTACTTACCTAGAAGAACTCATAAGATACAAGCATGCCCTCTTGTAATTTGAACCATCAACATGCTCAATCAACAGATCAAGATCTTCAACCTGGAAGGCCAGAAAAATTTAACATATACAACTACCCTATAGAAATAAAAGTGATCCTCACTCACCTCCATCAGCAGATCTACAGCCTCTGGCTCAGCATTATGCTGCACCATGATTAATCATTTCAGTAAACAGGAGAAAACTTTCCAACATTCAAGTGGAACATCATTTTAAAAACAAAAGCAAATAATGCTGAGGCACAGAATAACAAAGCATCGCACCAAACTACAGAAATGAACAAGCAGAGAAATCTAAGCCACAAGGTTTTCAACCAAAGCATACCTTCATGTGAAATGCAACAATTTGTTGCACGAGTTCCATTAAAGCGTCTATGGGCATGTCATCATACTGCATAAAATAAAGAGAGGCAATCAGCCTACCACTTCAAGCAAACTCTCCAGAATTTACAATTATTAGGCCAAAAATTGTGGCATCCCATCTACTTAGTGACAACATGCAAGTCGGTAAAAGTAACGGTGATAACCAAATTCACAGCCAACCACACCACTGGCTAAGCCTGTGAATGATGATAAATAAGATCTTCGGGCAAGACAGTTGACAGTCAATGTTTGGCATTTAAACTACAAAAAACTGAATGAGTCTATCGATGTGAATCCCTAGAAAACCTACAAAACACATAGGCAAGTGCAATGGAACTCTCTCTCTCTCTCTCTAGTTAAAATCTTAAGTGCACATAATTAAGGCTGGCTCATTATAACTTGAGTAGAAAGGCAACTTAGTATATTGATGTGGGTAATCTTGTATGCTAGAATGAATTCATTTTGCAATGAAATAGCATATGGCAGCAGGGACAATGATAATTTGGTATTTTAAGATTACTTAGCAAACATTGCCTTTGGCGTGTCAAAAAGGTCTGATTACACATTTCATCAGTAGGTTTGACATGATTATTTTACTAATAGCTAATATGTTAAATTAGTAATGTACAAGATGCACCTGCATGCTTTATTGGACCAATAAAAGGAGAGCTTTTTAAAATGTTTCCATTCAAGATTCACAATTTCAATGCTGGACCCTATGTCGGTATCATTTGGTACAATATCAGTATCCATGATATAGAGATCGGTTCAGTGTACTGATAATCTATCTATATGCCTGGTTGGGCAGAACACGAGGTCATAAGGGTCATAAGGACAATATGCAGATGTGCATTTGCAAAATTTTCTTCAGAGCAAAGAGGTCCTTGCAACCTAATAAAAAAGGATTAAAAATTAGTTTGCAATTACATAAAGAAAACTTATTGATCCGGTCCTTGATCATATATAATTGCATGTGACTGATTTTTTTTTAATACAAAAATTGTTTGCATGTTATGGGGTCACAAATTGAATGGAGTCTATGCTAACAATTCACAGAGAAACTTGACTAAAATCGGCCATATCCTGCACCATTATAATGTTTGTCCATGTAAAGGAATTTCATTATGGTCAAACCACCAAAAAGTGTTAAGGCGAGAGGAAGCATGGGATGTAAGAAGCCATCATGATTAGAAGTTCAAGCTAAACAATGAGGATAGTGTAGATGCAGATATATGGGTGTGTTATTTGGCATATGCTGAAATACAGGCTGCGAGTGGGTGCATAAATACTTGCTATTTTTTAACTATTTAAAGATAAATAAAAACATAGTAAGCACAACAAAAAGCAACAATAATTATAATATTTTTTATAGATAGATAATAGCAATATTCATATAATAACAAATAACAATTAGTGCTTATTTACTTAATATCTACTGCCTGCTAGCAATAATTATGGCATAATTAACATTTTAGCACTACTAATACCTGTATCAGGCTAACCTGAAACCCATATTAAACCTAGCCAGCAGCTTGAATCTGCTTCACTACATGGGCCACATAAGAGTGGGTTGTATATGTATCTCTCATATATGTAACCACACCATACTAAACAGGCCACATATGAAGCTGTACAATACTAGGCGGACCACATTTTTTGTCCATATGCTATATGACTGCATATAGTACTGCATATAGGGAATGCAGTGTAGTCAAGGAACTGCAGACAGCACTGCATTTTAAAACAGTTTTCTTGCAATTTCAAGTAATGCATCTTTTATCACTATTGATGGAAGTTGTGATCGGTTAAACAATCATGTTAGCCATATAAGCTAAGATGTATAAGCTATGAACCGTAAGTCTCGTAACAACTCAACGCACTAGCAGATTATCATCTAACCATAACCGCCAATAGTCTAATTTCAATGAGCAAGTCAACGAACCTAACCCAATCGACTAGTTTTCCTGGGCCATCAAAATCATCTAACCCAACCAAACTACATTTTTCTCCTTTATTGTGCAATTACATAAATCACTACCAACATTTTTTTTAAATAAAGCTACATAGGATTCCAGCATATGCAAGAAGCTTAATACCAATCATGCCATCATAGTTCTAGATTAATGACCTCATGGTTATGTAGTCACCACCTATACAAGAACCTAGTTAAGTTATGCTCCATCATCGCTTAACCAATACCTGACATGCAAATGAAAATATCACCTAAATGTGTTTTAGTGGACCCGATAGGGTTGAGTTGGACCTGATCTAATGGCATGACAAAATACAAGATTTTGGAAAACAGAATATCAAAGGCCAAGAAGAAAAAGCAGATAGAGTAGAGAATATCAGAATCTCCTCTGCGGATTTTTTTTTTTTTGGAAACTAACAAAGTTAAAGAGAATTTGAGAATTTTCAGTAATTGAAGTATGTAAATTCTCATGTATAATAAGACTGAATTAGTTAAAGCCATCTAGCATATTATTGTCCAATTGGATGCTGCTAAAGCCCTATTCAAAACTAAAATAAATGCATTTCTGAATCAACAAACCACAGAAAACCAGTAAATGCATTAAAGAGAGCAACTGTCAAAGAACCAGTAGAAGAAGATGAATTTATGTTAAATAAGCCAACTGGCAAAAATAATAATGACAAATTCAACAATACATTCACCAATAAACATAAATTATATAACAAGATCTAAACTTAGATCATAATTTTGAGGAGACAGGGCCTAACCTGGCGTTTTGCAAACTCTTGTGAAATTTCACCAGCCAGGTTTCTGATATATCCAGATCACCATTAGAAAATAATCATAACTATCTAATTAGCATACGGAAATGTAAATATGCATAAACTTATCACAGAGATTCTAATTAATTGTGCTCATGTAGGATCTACTTCTTAACTTGATATTAACTTTATGACCCATCAACAACATCTCTTCTCCACAGTTGTGTATAAATTCGGTTGAGGTCAATCAGTACATGAAGATGACCTGTATTTTGCATATTTGCAATAGATCCCCAACCAAGGCCAGTTGGCCAACATGGAATTACCATCAAGCACATAAACTAGGATAACATAATAACACCATAACACCACCATAAATGCAACATGATGCAAGAAAAATGAATGCAGAATGATGGAAATGATTAATCAAAGTAGTAGGAGAGTAATATCAAAATATAGTGATCATATTAATAATACTAAAATGTTGTGCAACAACAAACATCGCAAATAGTTTTATTTTATTGGGTTCATCTTTGCTTCACAACTAACAAAGTTAAAAAGTTCTATCATTATCATTAACTACAGGAAATGAAAATTAATTAAGATGCTGTCACAGATCGAAGATAGCTCAACAAGCTAAACTTGACTTCTGGTTCTTTATTGACTATGTTTTTTACTGAGGACAGGTTGTTCCACTTCTATTTTCTCCAAAATTAGCTATTATGTCTTGTGTGTTTACACTTATGCCATCTTATACTTTGTTACCAAAAAAAGGGACTCATGCTAATGCAGAAATAGCTTCAGAGTTTATAAAGGAAAAAGTAAGCAGAATATGCAAAAGAAAGTACTTAAAACATTGTTAACTTGACAATATAAAGTTTATTTCATCCATGAGATATAAATTGCCCAACCATACCTGTCTCAAGATGACCCAACACAGGTAAAGGTATGGAATCAGTTCCCGACACATACTCGCATTGCTTGGAGAAAGCCACATAGAGATTAGGAAGCCAAAGGTGGAGGGACGGAGAGCAGAAGGCAGGGTCCACAAATCGATACGGAGAAGTGTATCGATACATTACTGGTTCAGTACAGTATGATACAATATACACTCCGTACTGAAATAGTGCACCAATACTTTTCTCACTCTTAACAGGCAACTACTTGAGTGGAAGCAGGCTAACGATCAGTTGTATAGGGCTGAAAAGGCCGGTCATCAGCAAAGAAGGTTGGCAATGGGAGGTAATGGCTTCCGAACCTCAGGTCAGTGGAGATCAAACATGATACAGTGTAGAAGGCTGAAATTTTTTATTCATTCCTCTTCAGTGTACAATCCTAAGAAATATATAGGAGATTATAAGATAAGAATAAGAAACTTAATCATTCTAAATCTGAAATCTATCTAATCAAATCCCTTAATTTTAGGACAGATAATGCTAGAGATTACTTTAATCAAGTTCTATCACCTTATTTCCAATCCCAAGGTATTATCCATGAATCATCATGTGTCAACACGCCCCAGCAAAATAGGGTAGCTGAAAGGAAAAATGGACATTTGCTCAACACCATTCGAGCCTTACTCTTTCAAGGGAATGTACCCAAGTCTTATTGGGGTGAGGCAGTTCTTACTGCCACATACATGATAAACAGACTTCCCTCCTGTGTGCTAAATAATAAGAGTCCTATAGAGACCCTCAATAGCTTCTACCCTCACTTCCGAACCTCAAATGGCCTTATACCTAAGGTATTTGGCAGCACTGCTTTTGTTCATGTTCACAGCCAGCATAGAAACAAACTAGATCCCCATGCCATCAAATGTGTCTTTCTTGGTTACTCATCCACTCAAAAAAGATACAAGTGTTATAACCCTCCATCCAAAAAAACCTACATTTCTGTTGATGTCACATTTGTGAAAAATACACCTTTTTTTTCTCCAAGTCCTCTCTTCAGGAAAGATTTCCATGTTAGAAGATAGGACTTCTGATATTTTTGAACCACTTCAAACCCTTGATCTTCCAACCAGCATAGTTGGAAACAAGTCTACTGAATTTGTGTCATCTCCGGTCTCTCCTGACCTAATCAATGCCAGTCACAACCCTACAAGATTCTCTCATGTATATTCAAGGAGAAAGGTTGTTCCTGAATTGACACAAGTCCAAGAATCTGATCCAAACTCTGAAAATGAAATCAAGGTAAGATCTGACATGTCTTTACAACCTATTGAGACATCCACTGATCCCATTGAAGACTTAGACATACCCATAAGATCTGACATGTCTTTACAGCCTATTGAGACACCTACTGACCCCATTGAAGACTTAGACATACCCATTGCTGTTAGAAAAGGCACAAGAGAATGCACCAAACGACCACTCTATCCATTATCTTACTATGTCTCCCTTAAACGTCTGTCCCCAACTCACCGAAAATTCATTATGAGCCTAAACACCATTGCTATTCCTAACACTGTTACTGAGGCATTGACAAAAAGGGAATGGAGGACTGCCATGAGAGAGGAGATGAGTGCATTAGAAAAGAATAGAACATGGGAGATCGTTGACAAACCAGAAGAAAAAAATATTGTTGGCTGAAAGTGGATTTTCACATTGAAATACAGAGCTGATAGGATCCCTTGAGAGATATAAAGCAAGATTGGTAGCTAAAGGGTACACTCAAACCTACGGTGTAGATTATCAGGAGACCTTTGCTCCAGTCACAAAAATGAATACTGTGAGAATCCTATTATCTTTGGCTGCACACTTCAATTAGCAACTGCTGCAATATGATGTTAAGAGTGCATTTCTCCATGGTGACCTAGATGAAGAAATCTACATGAACATCCCACCAGGATTTGAAGGGAACTCAGGTAGCAAGGTGTGAAGGTTAAGAAAAGCACTTTATGGATTAAAACAATCACCTAGAGCATGGTTTGGAAGATTTGCAAAAGTGATGAAGGAATCCGAATATAAACAAAATCAAGGGAACCATACACTCTTTATTAAGCAGTCAGTTACAGGGAGGGTTACTGCTCTTCTAGTATATGTGGACAACATCATAGTAACTGGGAATGATGAGATGGAGAAGCAGGAATTAAAGCGGCAGCTGGTGAAGGAATTTGAGATAAAGAAACTAGAAAAACTGAAGTACTTCCTTGGTATTGAGGTGTCATATTCTACACAAGGAATCTTCATATCTCAGCAAAAGTATGTGACTAATTTGTTGGTAGAAACAAGGAAGATTGATTGTAAACCCGTCTCTACTACAATGGATCCAAATCATAAGTTAGGTGAGGCTAAAGAAGAACCAGTTGTTGACAAAGAAATGTACCAAAGATTGGTAGGTAGACTCATATATCTTACTCACACTCGACCAGACATAGCATACTCAGTGAGCATGATTAGTCAATTTATGCATGATCCAAGGGAACCACATCTTCAAGCTGCTTACATGGTACTACATTACCTGAAAGGCAATCCAGGGAAAGGAATTTTGTTCAAAAGGAGCAATACTCTTACTCTAGAAGCTTATACCGATGCAGATTATGCAGGTTCCCTAATAGATAGAAGATCTACTACAGGATATTGTATCTTTCTTGGAGGAAACTGGCAATATGAAGAAGTAAGAAGCAGAATGTGGTAGCAAGATCATCTGCAGAAGCAGAATTTAGGGCTATTGCGCAAGGCCTGTGTGAGCTGCTTTGGCTAAAGATTATTCTAGATGATTTAAAAGTCAAATGGGAAAGTCCTATGAGACTATTATGACAACAAATCAGCTATCAATATTGCTCATAATCCTATACAACATGATAGGACAAAATACATCGAAATTGATAGACATTTTATCAAAGAAAAATTGAAGGAAGGATTAGTGTGTATGTCTTATGTTCCATCGGGACAACAACTAGCGGATGTTCTAACAAAAGGGCTGAGTAGTTCCATTTTTCAGGACCTTATATCCAAGCTAGGAATGGAAGATATCTATTCATCAGCTTGAGGGGGAGTGTTGAAGTGTAAATAAGCTGTAAATAAAATTAGTTAAATATCCCTATAGATTAGGAGAATCTGTTTGAATTTAAATTCCTAAAAGTAAGGGATTTGATTAGATAAATTTCAGATTTAGAATGATTAAGTTTCATATTCTTATCTTGTAATCATTCCCTAAAATTAAAGGATTTGATTAGATAGATTTCAGATTTAGAATGATTAAGTTTCCTATTCTTATCTTGTAATTATTCCCTAAAATCAAGGGAGCTGCAGCAATGAAGGCTGCGTGCAAAGGGATGAATACGGAAAAAAGGGATGAATACGGAAAACCCTAGAGCTCTGATACCATGTAGAAGGCTGAAATTTTTTATTCATTCCTCTTCAGTGTACAATCCTAGGAAATATATAGGAGATTACAAAATAAGAATAGGAAACTTAATCATTCAAAATCTGAAATCTATCTAATCAAATCCCTTAATTTTAGGGAACGATTACAAGATAAGAATAGGAAACTTAATCATTCTAAATCTGAAATCTATCTAATCAAATCCCTTAATTTTAGGGAATTTAAATTCAAACAGATTCTCCTAATCTATAGGGATATTTAACTAATTTTATTTACAGCTTATTTACACTTCAACATACAGCATTAAGAACGGACTGGGGTGGTGTCTTGTGACACAAGGGCAAGGGGTCAGGATTTAGGATATTTATTTGGGCAACTTCTGTCAAGTTTGATGCACCTTTATCTGTTAAAGACTGGAGAACTTTGACTTGTGGCCATGATGCCATCAATGAGATTTGTTTAAAACCAGTTTGCATTCAATCTTACTAGTACTTAAAGGCCTGCTAACTGACAATTTTAGTCTGAGTACCTTATTCTAGGACATTTAATATTTAAATCCTGGCATACCTACATAGCAAACTACAACCATGTCAAAATGCATAAAACAGCAACAAGTGTATCAAAAACTACACCCAGACATGTATAACATTGACATCTCGGATTGAGTTCAAGAAACATGGCTAGGCCCCAAAAACTGGTGATGAAATAATGACTCAACATACCCATACCCAATTCTCCAATCCTTTTCTCTCAACTTCCTACATCCCAAAAAATTGTGTTTAGGGCAACAAGGTTTTAAGTTCCAAGAAAGCAAGGGTCATCATGGCCATCCCAACCGATGCAAGAAAGCAGGATTAGGACCGAAACAAGGGTAGGACTCCAAAAGCCATTCAAATAGGTGAGATGAAGAAAGAAAAAGAAAGGAGAGAAAAAGAAAAAAAATGAAAAGAAGGAAAGAAGAAGGAAAAGGAAAGAAGAAAAAAGAAAAAGAAAAGAAATGATAAAAGGGAGAAAAAAATGAAATGAAAGAAAGAAGGAAGAGGGGGAAGAAAGAATAAGAAATGGAAAAAGAAGAAAAAGAACAAAATGAAGGAAAGAAAGAAGGAAAAAGTGAAACAAAGAAGAGAAAAACAAACAACGAAGGAAGAAATGAAAAAGGGAAGAGCGTAAGGGTACTGAACCAGTAGGACTTCCCATTTTGTGGAGAAACCAAGACATCCCTATCTTGGGAGATTTAAATTCTTGGTTTAAGATGAATTGAACTCTTGGATATACTCCACAGCCAAACCTAGGCAACATAGCATTTCACCATCATGGTAGGAATATAATCGCATAATTGGCAAAAGGGTGACGAGGTGTATAATGTACACATATACTTCAAGGGCACAGAGAAATCAATTTTGTTTGATTAAAGGAAACGTCATCATCGTAGAAAAATACAGAGATAAAAAAATGATTCTTTAATGGCAAGCAGCAGGTCACTATCCTACTTATATGCCTAACCAGAAGATAAAGCAATAAAGAAAGGTCAACACAGAGGCACTGCAATGAAGTCAGACCTCGCATAGACATTTCTTAATGGTTTCGAACCTTTTCAGTTCTTCAGTTGTATCAATTTGTCCCTTACAAAAACATTATTGTGAAGGACTACTCCATTCTACTTAAAATGAATGACAATTTTTAATTTCAAGAAGATCCCCCAAGCCACACTCCCGCCGGCAAGGAAAACATAATTCTTATAAGAAAAAGTCAAACATGCTCACAAGTCCAGTGTTCCGGAATAATCCAGCAGGGTTGAGACTGAGGTTCAGAATTTAGAAATAATTCAGTAGATTCAGAAAATTTTCAGGATTACCTAAAATATTGTTAAAATGACGTTTAAAAAAAATATTCATTGATAAATACAATATACACACACAGCACAAAATAATAGAAACTGGTAACTCTGAATCTTTTGCTTCACAAGAACGGAGCCAAACATTGGAAATCATTAGGACTGTGGATTTGGCCGTGGTAGAGTGAGAAGAAAAGAGGAAGTATGAAAAAAAATGGTTGAAAGCAAAGTAGTGCAAGGAAAATGGTAGATGAGACCTAAGAGGAGGAGAAGAGAAGAACATGGAAATGGGATAAAAAGAATAGAAGAGAGAATGGGAGAGAGGTGATTGGTAATTCTTAGTATTCCTTTTGGAAAAAAGTTCTGAAATCTAGGAAAATCCCCCAAATCATTAGGACACCCCACTTATCCCTTTGCCATAGCCCGCAGCCTCTATCCTCAACACTCCGCTTCGGAGCAAAAGCCTACACAGCTTCCTCTACATGATACGAACTATTCAATATTCAAAAATAAAACAAGAGTTCTGTGAATTCCATGGCTTGTTCATGATATGTACTCGAATAAGCAAATATTTCACAGAATGGTTCATCTGGCATCCTGGATACAAACAATTAACGAATTCTCCAAATATTCACTGAATTCTGAAATTATGAGATCTATGAAATGATTTCCCCCATCCAACATCCATTCTAGAAAATAATTCAAAAGGCAGATCTCACTCCTTTTAAGAATCCATCATCCATATCAATTTTCAACAGCAAGAAATCTGAGTGGACCTAGAACTTGAAGACAATTTCTTTATTAGTAATTAGAAAAATTCATTTAGTAATTAATATAAAACAGAAGTCTCATTTATGGAAGCCATTGCCTCACATAAGAAATCAACAGCCATCATAATCCAGTCAAAAACCCATCTCAGCTATTCATGATTTCTTACATAAGCAACCACAATCAAACAATGAAAGTTAGAGACATACTCAAAAAACCAATGAGCTATGATGGGTTAAGTTTATTACCTTACGTATTCATGACCCCAAGAACCAATATCCCCTTCAGTTCCTAACAATCGGTACTTTAGACTCTCCTGCAAAAAGGCAGGTAAATATTTGATTACATTGAACTTCACGAGCAAGGAATCCATTGTCACAATACGTAGACCAAAGTGCAAATTACCAACTAAACTCCAAGAGGTCATTACAAATGACAGTCATAATGTGTTTAAACAAGACTTGATTACATACAAAGATGTGACTAGGATGATATTATTCTCCATGGAAAAGTGTTGTGCCATTTCAAGAACACATTTTTATAGTAATGGAATCACATTTTGTCATATGCATGATAAGTGTTCAGCAAGTAAAAGCACAATGGTATCATATTCAGACACTCAGTTGCGAAATGATACTCTGTTTTATGCAAAAAAATGTGGATGTGCGAATCCATCAAGAACTCAATTGATATCATGAATAATGAGACTCTCAAAGGGCACAAAGAGCGAAGCACGCATAAAAACATCAATGCCTGTGCTGCTTCTCTGAATCTTATTGCATAGAAAGGAAGCCAAGAAACTAAGACCCCTAGTAAAGATAGACCCAAGAATTTCATCCTCGCAAACTCTTATAGCTGTCCCAGAAAGTTTCCATCCAACCAACAGTTTCTGTTCACACCACCTCACCATCAAGCCAATCTGCTGGCCAATCACCTTTTTTTCTTTAAACTTATCTCAATCACCACGGCCCAGCCTGACCCATTTACAGTGCAAGTTAAAAGTGTGATTTCAACAACATGCAAATGTAAGAAGGCATGTAGAGAGATCCTTTAGAAAACATTCTATATGCAACGACCCACTTGATTAGCAACTTGTGAGAAAATACCAACACATCTAAATGACAAAAATGGCAACCATAGGATACAAAATTCAGCAAAAAAATTATTTATAAAAAAAATTATGGTTGATCCATCAATATTGGATAAAGTGTTACCATGTTAGAATCATTAAAGGTATAGCATGATGTAGATAACATGTAATACATTATAAATAATAATGTGGAAATAAGAGCTCTATGATGGAGGGCTGAAGGTCATATGGATGCACATGCAAGACTGCTTAATAGGTGCTAGCTTGGAATATTGCAGGTAATATTTATGGATGCAAAACATCAAGAAAAGCTGATCAAGTGAGACCTACACAAAAATTTGTAAATGTAGTAGACTTCCAAAAAGTGCAGATATTATTATTCCGCATACGTTTCCAAAAAAAAAACACAACTTCCAAATTTTGTAAAATATAATATACAACAGGACAGCATGCATACACTTCATATTCTTGCTACATCGACAAACTTTCACATACAGATTTCACTTGTTTAGTTATTTATGATGTTTTACCGAATCTACATATTCCCCCCAATATTACCAAGTTCGCACTAATAACCATTGTCCACATGTACATCAGTAAGATACATCTGACCCTGTCACAATGCCCTTATTTAAAAATTGAAATATGTAATATGCTAAGCTGGTGTGACAAAATAATCAGCAAACTGTATAATAAGCTTTCCAAGCTCACAAGCCTGGTAATCATCCAGATGCCTAAGAAGTCTCAATTATCCTCAAGTCTCACGTCTCATCATTATTTCAAATTTCAACAAATGTTTTACTATTAATTTCTCATCTTCATCCCAGATCTATGGCCTGCCATCATTGATATAGTCAATAGTTAACCTATAAGCTTTCCACAGTAGCCCTGTATCCATTCAAAGGTTAAAGAAGTTTCAACAATTCTATTAAGCATTACATCCTTCATCATTTAAACATTCAACGAAATATTGCTTCTTCAACATTCCACCTCTAGGCCATTTCTATGTATCAACATTATCTAGCAGGCATTAAAAAAAGAGGCATGATGATGAAAAATTATTTTAAAATTTTATTAAATAAAAATAATTTAGTAAATTTAAAAGTAGAAGGATGTAATAACTTAGGAGTAATAAATGAAAATAAATTTTTTCGCAGATTTAGTATGCTTGAGGTTAAAAAGGCTTTGAGTAAAATGAAAAATGCAAAGGCATTAAGGCCAGATGCTACCGTGTTAATTGATCAAAATTATTCAAAATGATATCCCATGGTGTATGTTATTTGCAGATAATATAGTGTTGATTGATGAAACTAAATCTGAAGTAAATACTAAGCTAGAGATTTGGAGAGAGACTTTACAATATAAAGGTTTTAAGATTAGTAGAACTAAAACTGAATACATGAAATATAATTTTAATGAGTAGAAACACAAATGAAGAAACAGTGAAGATTACAAGCCAAGAGATATCAAGGAGTAAAAAATTTAGGTATTTGAGATCAATTATCCAGCAAAAAGGTGAATTAGGTGAAGATGTGAATCAAAAGTTAAAGCAGGATGGATTAAGTGGAGGAGTGCTTCACAAGTATTGTATGATCGGTGCATCCCAATAAAATTGAAAGAAAAAATCTATAAAACCGCTATTAGGCCAGCTATGCTATATATACTGAAACATGTGAATAAATTAAGTATAATAGAAATGTGTATGTTAAGATGAATATATGGTAAAACTTTAAAAGATAGAATTAAAAATAAACATATAAAAGAAATGATAGGAGTTGCCCAATTGAAGATAAAATGAGAGAATCAATTACGGTGGTTTGGATATATACAACAAAGACCCTTAGATGCTCTGGTTAGAAAGAGTGATCTTTTAATAATCCATGGTAAGGATAAAGATAGAGGTAGACATAAACTAATATGGATAGAAATAATTACAAAAAGATATAACTATTTATAATTTGAATGTTGACTTGGTCCTAAATAGAGCAGAGTGGAGGAAGCAGATTCATGTAGCCGACCCTATGTAGTTAGGAAAAGGCTTGGATGAGTTGAATTGAGTATTAAGGCCAAATGTGATCCCTATTGAGCTTTGAAAAGGCTTAAAAAAATTGAAGTTACGTGGTTAACCAATTTATTTAACAAGATTATAGCAACTAAAAGAATGTCAGATGATTAAGAAAAAAATATTAATACCCATATATAAAAATAAAAAAAATTCAAAACTGTGCAAATAGAGGGATTAAGCTGATGATTATACGATGAAATTATGGAAAAGAATAATAAAAATTGAATAAGAGTTAAAACTTTGGTATCAAATAACCAAAGAAATAATTAAAAATAAGCCTTGGACCAAAATTATTAATTTTGACTAAAAAATGATAATGTAAAGGCATATAATATAGTAGAAGATGGGGAAGTGTTCTATTGCAGTTGTTTTCATGCACATAAAACTCAATGCATCATTAATTTTTTTAAATTAATTTTGAAATAAGTGGCCAAACAATTGTTGAATTACACAAATATAATACAAAATTTCACATATATTATTTTTGTCAGGTGGTTTTGAAACGTTCATACATTATATGCTAAACATACCATTTTGTTGTTTCTGTTGGAGGTGATAGTGTTATCATTTCTCCATATCATCTCTTATATGCTAGGTATTGCATATAACAATACATAAAAATACAACAAATCTCTGCTCTCAAAAATACTATTAAATTTTTTTTCCTGCTTTCTAGAGTTCAAAAATTATCCCGAGCATTTGATCTAATTTTCAACATTTTCCATGATTTTTTTTAGTTTTATCCTCTAAACCAATTTTTTTTTATGCCACACATAGTATGATCTGTGTGCACACACATAATATGGACGCACATATGTAGACAAGAGGAAAGTGGGAAGGGATGCACAATATTCAGCATGTTGAGCTGTTATTTTGGCAGAAAAGGAATGCCAAATATACTGTTTGAAATTGAAATGCAATTAGAAGGGACAGCCTTGGAAGAAAGATGATAACAGGAGCCAGTTAACTGGGTGTACTGTATGTTAAGATATAATCAGCATTTTAAGAACAGAAACTGGATCTTAGTGCTTGCCACCAAATAACACCAAGTCAACCAAATTGGCACAAGCTTAACGGCAAACATATGTGACCCTCAAGAATAAAAAGAACCAAAACTTGATATCTATAAATAACCAATAAAGGTGAATTATTATCAAGAGGTGAATTATCAATGATATGAGAAAGGGTTTATTAAGTAATGAGTAAAATCTAAGGATTATCTGACTATGGCACACAGTGATTGTACAGCATGACATCCAAGGATAAGTCAGAAGAACAAAAGAAACATTACTCTAAGGAACAAAGTTTATAGAAAAAACAGCAAGAAGTTTGTCAAATTAAATTGAAATAACTTAAATGCATGAGCAAAATGTGTTGCTAGGCAACAATAGCATCATCCAACATGATGATATAAATACCACCAATGATTTCAACTAGGGTGAAAAAAAATAAAAATAAAAATAGATGGAGGAACTAAGAAGCCAGATTCCCCAACCCAATTGAAGCAATAACCAAAAGTCCATTCAAATAAGCAAAACATGATCAAATTGCCCGCATTGTTCTTAGACTTGGTCTTTCCTTGTGATATTCCGATCATCATTCATGCAACTCGTTCTTCAGAGAAATAGAACAAGAAATAAATGACCCAATAATGATTTAAATTTGAAGTAAACTGCATACCCTTTCCCCTTCAGGCGGACATTGTTAAGGCCAACACAGAAAGAATGTCTGCTAGATACTTCTGCAATTCATAGACCCATATGAGCTATGAGTACTGACCAAAAATATATCGAGGAAAAAAACAACATAGAAATCTAACGATTATACCTTCAGGTCAGACTCCGGCATCGTCTCGAAGTATGCTTTTAGAGTTCCATAATGCGGTCGAAGGAACTTCAGAGGCTTCGGAACAGATGTCATCGAGCTTGTTGCTGTGCGAATCTCTTTCCTATAATCAAAACAATAACCTTTCACTGATTAAAATGACCTAACGCATCGACTCTCCAAATCCATCGCCCAAATATAAGAACTTGAAAAAAGGACGCATATTTTATTATTGAAAACAAGTATAGCAATAGTAATAAAGAACTGAAAAACCCTAAGGAGCGAGAATCCAATTATTGACATGATTTGCATCAAAAAGATACCTCATGCTCTCGAGGGCGAACTTCTGGACACCGGGATCGGCATCCTGAACCCTCTCGACGTAAAGCTCGAGCTGCTGCTTCAACGCCAGATCCTCATCCGACTGCAACGAAACCATAGACCATTAGAATGGGAAGCGAGTAAAATCATCAAACATGGAAGGGAAAAAGGAGAGCGAGAGAGATCAAAATCACCAGATCTTCCTCTTTCTTCTCGTCCTTCTTCTTCTTCGGGTCTCTAGAGGGGAGACTCGGACCGGTCTGCTCCGCGCCGGCTGAGCTATCACGGCTTGAATCGATCGCCATGGCCGCAAGAAGCGAAAACAGCACGGAAATGGATAGCGGAGGAGGCCCCCAAAAAAAAAACAATAATAACAGCAAAAGGAGGCAAATGGGAAAAACCCTAGGACAAGGGGGGAGAGGGGAAAGGGAGAGAGCGTGAGAGCTGAGAGAGAGAGAGAGAGAGTTCTGTCCTTCTAGTTATTCGTCGCCCGCTCCGTCCACGAACAAATCAACAGTTCATGATTGAAGAGAAGTCGCATCATCCGCCGTTCGTTAAATGGTCCTTTCGTGCCCGCTCCTTTTAATTACTTGATCGGATGCTACAAAAGATGTGATGACTTCTCTCAGAAGAAAAGCATCCAATAAAGTGATGGTTCACAGGAATTGAGGGGTAGGATGGGTAACAGTCTCGAGCTGAGTCTGTTCCCACGTTTAGAAAATCATTCGGACGTGAAAATGTTGGGTTAAGTTTTGATTTTTTTCCAACATTTTTATTTTTATGTTTCATTTTATTTCTTAAAATTTATTTTTATTTTCTATTTTCTAATCTCTAAAAAATATTTAATAAGTAAAAATAAAAATTATTTTTTTTTTATTTTTATTATAGATAATACTTTCTAAAAAAGAAAGTAATTTTTTAAAAAAATATATCGCCTTCCCTTCCGTATTCAAGTTTTGTAGCCTTTGAATACTTGGCATGGCATGGCTATCATTTTCTTTAAAAAATATATTTTTTTTATTTTTCTTTCTTATTTTTTGAGGGCAAAAACATATTGATGATTACTATTATCTTTTATAATTTATTTTGATTAACTATAATTCAACCCATCCTACAAATGTAATATTATATTAGTATTAGTATTATAATATAAAATTATATTATAATATAAAAATATTATATTAAATATTATATTGATTATAGAAGGTTGCATCACTAACCCTCAAGTGACTCTCTCCCTAAGTCCTATCAATTTCTTCATGGACTTCTCCTTTTTCATATTGAAAGAATCAAAATAAAATAAAATAAAAAGTAAAATTAGCATTATCAAACATATTTTTTTATAGGGCAAATTATAGTATGACTTTCTCAAGTTTGGAAAATTTATACATCCCTTCTTTTCAAAGACTCTGCAATTCCTATTTCGTTACACTTAACATTATTTTTGTCCATCTACCTATATAATCATTAAGATGTTGGTTGAAAAGATCAATTTACCTTTAATATTTGTTTGAGGAGTTCAAAGCATCTTAGTCTTCATCCCTAATCCTTCCTCTTTTCCATCATAATTTAGTGAACTTCGATGGTAAAAAACCTTCAATCACCATCCAACCATTTTGGTGATCTTCATCGGCAAAAAATTTCTAATCATCATCTAGACATGTATTAGGTTTCTTGATTCAACTTCTAATCCCTTAAAAATAAATATAAAGAAAAGAAATACTAAGAGTAAGGATGGAGAAATTTTGGAGAGAGTGCAAAGTAAAAGGAATGGAGATCGTTGCTAAGAGAAAGAGAAGTAATGCATAGGTGCTTCTTATAGATAAAGCACCTTCTTTTTATTTTATAAAGAAATACTGTAACAGCTTAAATCTTAAAGCATATAATTTATTTATAAATAGAGGGTATAGTTGGAATTTGATCAAAGGTCATTTAGAAATTAGTTAAGGGCATAAAGGAAAAAAAAATATCGAGTCATTTGAAGTTTGTCAAAAGCAAATTGAAAATTTACCAAGGACAAGTTATCATAGTGGAAAGAGTGCCACTTGAACTTTAAGTAGGGTAAAATGAGAATTTTCTAAAGCATTAAAAACCCATTACCAACTCTTGCTTTCATCCACCCATAAGAAGAAGAAAAAAAAAAAAAAAAGGAGAGAGAGCGTGGGAAAGAGGAGAAGAGGGTTTTAGCCTTGAGAAAGAAAGGGAGAAGAAGAAGGAAAGAAGAAAAAATGAGGAGAGGTTTGAGGGTTTGAAAAGCTTTCAAGGAAAGGAGGAGCTAAGAGCCTTCCATCTTCTAAGGTATATTCTAACCTCCTTGAGCTTAAGATTAATGTTAGAATCATGTGTGAAAGATGAAAAGGAAATTGAATGAAAAATTGTTTCATATCATGAATATCATATAGTTTAATGTCTTGTGAAAGAAATTTTGGAACTAAATGTATGTGTGTTGTAAATGAGCTTTTCATAAATTGTTTCATGCCTAGCTAAAAGAGAATATATGGTTGTACGTGTGGGTTGTGAATTCATGAATCAAGTGATGAATTTGTGAAGCTTTTGAATCGGATGATAAGAAGATTAGTTAGGGAGTAGCAAATCCTAGTCTAAGAGCATGTATGCATAGTTTCATGAAACCCTAAGTGTATATGACCTTGATATTATATATGTGGTGATTTAGGTCAAGAGGTTGGTTCAAGGGGCCATTACAAGAGGGATAATAGCAATTGAGATGTGCTAGTAGCTAAGGTGAGTGGGTTTCTTATTTAGCTTTGAGATCTATGTTGAAATACTATGATTTAACTTTATGACAAGCTTAGATACGCTATGTATGTTATAGGGTTTTAAAAAGCTTGATTGTGGGAATGAGAACTAAGAGTTATAATGATTTTACAGTAAAGCATATGTTTAAAGCAAGGAGTATTAAAAGTTAAAACATGTTTTAAAGCAAAGCATAGAGTTTCATAAAAAGTAATGTTCTAGGTAAAACATATTTTTAAGTAAAGCATATACCTGCATGAAAGGCAAGGTTTCAAAGTAAAGGTATATATTTCAAAGTGATGCATGGGCATGCATGAAGCAATGTTTCAAAGAAAATATAGCTTATCTATATTTGAGTTATAAACTTATTTTTGAGTAGTTCCATAGCATGCATCATAAAGAGCATTGGACCATCTATAGGAGTTGATCACCCTATAAACCGTGCCATATCATGAGCATTGCACACTACTTATAGCCAGCACATTCTTGTGATTCGATCGTACTATGATCCTGGGGCCAAGGGGAGTACAAACTAAACTAACCCAATGGAGTAAGTTGCAAGCGCCTAGTGGGGCGAAGAATCATAGCTTGGTAAAAGAGCTAGGTTACTATATAACCGATGAGGCACAGTGATATTAACTCATGAGAGGGGCAACTAGGAGGCTGATAAAAAAAGGGCAAGCTCACACCTGGGGTGATCCGCACATATGAAGGGTGCCATGTGGTGTGGGGATTCTTAGCACTCAGTTCATTCACCCACTAAGAATATACCCGTAGGAGGGCGATTGTAAGGATGTACTTTAGTATAGCATACACAACCCAACATCATAAGATTTTACAAAAGGTTGCATTATTTTATCTGAGTTTTTATTATTGGAAGCATAAGCTAACTTATGAGTTTTCTTATATTATACCATATAAAAAGCTATCTTATGAGTATAGTAAAGATGTGTATCAATTTTTCAGTATAATATGTGTATCAATATGCTTATCAGTTTTATGATATTGTTCTTAGTTCCCCATTGTCAGATGGTTATTTAGTCATTAGGACTTAGGCCTCATCTTTCTATCATTAAAATTTTTGCATTTCAAATCAATGATAGCTAGTCGATGGGCTATAAGGTTGAGCATTGAGCATCCAGTATCTTAGTAGGTTGGCCTTGGTATCATTGTTTCTTTGTAGGTTGCTAGCATTTGGAGAGATATAA
Organism: Calamus simplicifolius; assembly: GCA_900491605.1. Taxonomy (NCBI): domain Eukaryota; kingdom Viridiplantae; phylum Streptophyta; class Magnoliopsida; order Arecales; family Arecaceae; genus Calamus; species Calamus simplicifolius. Next base: position 403,006 of record UESW01004135.1, on the reverse strand, counting down.
TTGGACTATGTTGTATGGTTTGTATATTAGGAGTAATGTTTGAGATTAGTTATGTATGCATGTGCATAATTGTAACCCTGTGATGTATTTAGACTTGAACTGGAAATGAAAGGTGACTTTCATTGTAGAATGATTTGTGAGTATGATCTTTACAATAGGATTATGAATTAAGTTCAGACTACCTCTAGTCTTTTAAACAAAGGGTGGAGATCATGTTTCTAGCTGAGTAGGGTTAAATCAAATTATGATATTGTCATGTGAAATGTATGAATTGATTGAACAGGTTAATGTTTATATAAAAAAAAAAGGTCGAGTGTTCTTTGTAACTTATGGGGTTAGGGTTTAATTGGGCTTTATGATACGTAACACAAAGTCTAGCAGAACTCTACTCAATTATTATAAATAAGCATGTGTCGGGGTGGGGTCCTGACAAATATATATATGTTGAAGCAAATAGTGAAGAAAATGTTGTGGACTGCCTCTTCTCTTGATCTCAAGCCACTGTACCTCATCTAATGCCCTACCAATATATTTCCTAAAGATATTAGCCAACCAAGAAGAGAGACCAAAAGAAGGATCTAGAAGTCTAGTGCAACTTGAGGAAAATGGCATGATAGTGAGGAGAAAAGAAAAAAGACCATTTGTTGAGGGAGTAGTAATACCCAAACTCAAAATATGAGTCGTATATTGTAGTATTGATCTTGTCATCCATGGATCTCCATTTCTCTCATATAGAATCTAAAAAAATCAAAATTTTAGCATCCAAATAGGAAATAAGCTCCAAAACTACCTAGAAACAAAGTAACTAAAACCAAAGGAAAAAAAGTTAAAAAATTCTTCGTTATAGGCTAATGAAAAGAAATATATAAGAATAAAGAGATCTCAAGTAAGAAGAAATATACCCATGCATTGGTTTTCGATGCAAAAGAAAAGAAGTGTAGGCAGAAATTAAAATTCCTCTCTTTTCTCCTTCTTCATGATTTCTTCTGACTTGAAACTAGAGGATAATTTTAATATTACTAAAAAAATTAGGTACTATGTGACCATTAAATACTAACTTTTCCTCATAACAGATGTGGACAGAGAGTATTTGTGTAATGAAATCGAAGTTTGAAGGTTTTTGAAAAAAAATTTGGAGTCAATGCATAAATTGATCAAACTTGAGGGGTCTCCATGTAATTTGCCCTTTTCTACATTGGATTACGTGTTTCTATTTTTAAAAATAAAAATAGAAAGTAAAAATGGTACCAAATAGATTCTTTATAATCTACTTTGTCCTTCTTTTGATAGAAAATAATAAAAACATTTTTTTTTCATCATAGAGTTACTTTTTTTAAGAAAAGATTTTATTTTCATTCACCAAACATGTTTTCATAAGTATTTTTATTTTATATAAAAATAAAAATAGAAAATATAACTATTTTCAAAAACCAAATGCACCCTTCATTTCTTTGGATATTGGATTCCCCCTAAAAAAAAGACTATATTTTTCCCAGTATTGCATATGGATCTAAATAAAAATAAACATAATTTATATTATACTATCAAGAATATTTTGACAACTTACTATTAATTTAATATTATATCATATCACATTATTTAGTGTGTATTATCAATATAACACGACAATTGTGTAGCAATGTTAGTGTTTTAATATCATTCCATACAATAATACTTTAAATTTACATATTATTTAATATTTTAAGCAACATGAAATGTTTTTTATATTACAATATTTATAATATTGATGCATGTTATAACATATTATAAATATTTTATATATTAATATATTGATACTAATAATACATTCTGAGTTATAATATGTCATTATTATTATTTGTTATGGCATCATAGATTAAGTTATGCTATATTTTAATTACATCATTGTAATAACAAGTTTATAGTAATATTTGTAATGTTATAATTTATGGCAATACCTCTTATATTATGCTAATTATATGGTTTTATTATTGTTCACAATCTATATTAGACTTTTACTAAGTAATTGTAATAACATTAATATTAGAATTAGAATTAATATAATCTAGTTTAAGATTGTCTTAGTTTTAATTATATGATAATCTTAATATTGATATTTTTGGAATCTATAAAAAATATATGTACTTTACATTACATTAATAATATCTTACATTTTTAATTTTATTATTTATTTTTATTCTCATATCATAATATATTTTTCCACTACATATTATGTTACTTATATTCATATCGATATATGATCATTATAATAACATAAGCATTATTATTAGTTTTAACTTGATAATACAACATGCATTATTGTTAATAATATAAAACATGTAAGATTATAGAATGTTAATGTTATGGTTATTTTCTAATAATAAGTTATACAATATTATATGTGTATATATTGTGTTATATTATCTTTATGTTAATTTACATTGCCGGTCATTATACTAGAATGTTTCTAAGAGTATTTGGCTCTATATACTTTCTAATGGAAATCAATAATCCTCCTAAAATGAAAAATAGTATAATTGATAATGATTTATAATATATAAAATATTTAAAATTTGAAAATTGCATATTTTCAAGGTTGCGAGTCTGAATATTTTTAAGGTCCTAGACTAGATAGTTTCTATATTTGTATTTTACTTTAATATTATTTAATATATACATTAAAAATATGGAAATTTACTAAAATTTAATTATATATTTTGAAATATTTAAAACAAGATCAATGATTTTTTACTATAAATTAAATGGTTCCTACTTTGTTTTTGCTCACTTGCTATGTAGAAATCAATCTTTGCAAGCTAGATACATAGGCAAACGAGCTCAAAATTTTGTGAATTTGATTTATAACTATTTTATATATCATAAATCATGACTGATTATGCTTTTTTTAAATAGTGCCTTTTCATTAATTTTTACTAGAAGGATTTGTATCCATACACTCTTAAAAGCATTCTAACCGATTATATCATAATAATTTAATATCATGTGATTAACATCAGTAGTTTCAATAGTACGAGAAAAACTGTAACTAATATTAGAAATTATGAACATCATATTATTAGTAATATTATTTATTATTGGTACATAATCATGATGTGTTATATTACATGCTTTGCTTTCTTTCTTTAGGCCTATACCTACACTTGTCTAAACAACAAATAAGAAGCAATCATTCCTCATAATTCTCATGAATGAAAAATTCATCCTCAATTTTTATTACTCACAACTACATCTAATTTTTCTACTAATCTATTAATATGAACTCTTAGATTTGGTGAAGCATGATTTTAGGTGCAAAACCTTAAATAAAGATTATAGATGAGGTTTTAAGAGAAAAAAACCAACTGATCCATATCTTTAAAACCTGCAAGTATTTTACAAGAAAAAAGTTCAAGCATCCTTTTCCACTTTCTCCCTTTCATAATACCCCTTATCTTTTGAAGTTCTAACATGTGTTAGAGACATCTCAAAAGCTTGAAATATACCCAAAAATAAAAATATTTATAACATCAATCTTCCTTCCTCCTTAGAAAAAAAGCTCACAGCATATATTGGGTAGTAGAAACCTTAAATTAGATTGTGGTTAAAAATAGTGGTAGAAAAGGTTTTCTTTATATGGAAAGAGATCTATCTAAGGAACAATTCCAAAAAAATTGAGATAAAACCTAAGACATAGAACTCAAAAATTTTTCAAACTCCAAAAATTATAATATAAAGAAGAAAATATTAATAACCAACTATAGTTTATTTTAAAAAGTACTCATTTTTTAAAAGAATCCTTATCAATGACAAAACAAATACGCATTTCATGATTTTTTTTAAAGAAAAATTGTTTATCTTATATTCCTTGATATGTAATAAGTTTTGGCAAATAAAGAAACAAATATGTTAAATATGACATGAAAGCATGGTAAGAATGATCAAGTAATGTTAAATTCATGGTAAGGATGATCAAGCAATGTTAAATTCATGTACATTTGACTCTAGAAAAATGTAGGCTAACTGAGCAATTAAACTTTCTTACTAGTTGTATTGGAGCTCTAAGGTTCAAAGGATTAAAAGTATTTAAGATGGAATTGGTATTTCTCTTGTCTATAAATGTCTTTATTTATTTTTTAAAAATATAGGACTTAATTATGAAGTTGATTGTAGGGATATGCTTTGACTAAGGATATTTAATTGTGCACATATTGTTTACTAAACTAAAGGCTATTCTTGATGTCACCCTACTAATTCATTAGTGTAGGTTGGGTGCATGAAGAAAAAAATGTTTATCTAACAAACTTATACTCTTCTTGGGTTCCACTTCAATCATTAGAGAACATTTATAAAATCAAGCCAAAATATTTCTCCCCTCACTTCCCCTCTTTTTTCATATTCTTGACATCCTCAAATTGTTAAAATTTTGAATCATTTTTATTAATATTTATTGTTTTATATTAATTACAAAAATTCTATAAGGTGCAACAAAATATAATAATAACTGAGCTAACAAACACTACCGCATATTGTATGCAAGTAATAGATGATTCAAAGGTTTAAATAAGATAGAAAATTAATTAGACTACAATAATATGATTCATAAAAGAAAGACTTTGTATAATTACTTATCTTAAAAATACACTTAATACTGTTTTTTCTCTTGATTGCAAGGCTACTCACAACCACCTTTGATTCATAAGTAGTAAAGTGGTAAGAATCAAAAAATTGGAATAATAATGGAATTACTTGACCCAAGCCAAGATTGAATACCTAAAACTAGGATCCATAATCAAATCTAACCATGTTTGTGCTGGAAAATACTAGGATTGAAAGAGAATACTAGAGATTTGAAGTTGGGGCTTGAAAGAAGGAGAATACTAAGGCCAAAAATGTGGAGATATTACCTTTGGTAAGAATGAAAGATGTGTAGATATTACCTTTGGTAAGAATGAAAGGGTTTTACTTGTTTGTTGTCTCTTTAGCCATAGGATTAAGATAGTAAAAAATGGTGAAGATATATTTCTTCAAACTATCCAAGATCCTCAATTTTTCTATCCTAGCAACTTTGATGCCCATATTAAAAAAGGACATTATATCTAAGATTGGCCTTACTATAACTAGAGGTCAAGTAGGGAAGCTACTCCCTGTACTTCTTAGTATCCTAAAACTAATGACTTAGGAATTGGTAAATAATTAGTTGTCCTTTTATGAATTTCTAGTTTTTTGCCTTTTTATGAAGTTTGTATTTTAAGGACTAGAAAACAATCACCTGCTGACCTTCTTTAAATTCTTTAACTAAATTGGCAGGCACTTACACAATATTGATTACTTAGGAACTAGAAAATAATTAAAATATGCATTTAGGAAATATCTTCTAATTTTATAAAACATATTTAATGGTGACAAGTCTGGTCCACTTTAATGGAGTGTGTAAAATAGCTATTAGAAAATAAATAAACATAAATATATATTACTTAGAAACTAGAAAATAAAATATATATAGAACCTTTTATTGATTTATTCTTTGACCTTATAACTTCATGAATTCTTGCAAGCATCATATAAAATATGAAATCAAGGAATCAAGGATATATGTTATCATGCCTCCAACCTAAAATACCGAGTCAAGAATGTGGCAACTATCATATACATGTAAACCATAACCTTATAAGTCAGCAAAGAATCTATTATGATATAAAATAAATAACTAATATTTAAATATGTTTAGAATAAATCTTCAAATAATCTGAATTACATCAAAAATATTGATCCTAGATTATAATAAAAAAATTTCTCATATAGCTTAATATTACTATATCAATGCTCCATCGAACCTACTATTCTAATTCTAAAAGGAAAAAAAGATAAAATAAGAAGCTTGACATCTCAATAAGCAACAAATAGCTTAACTAAATAAGTAAAATAGTAAATCAATAAATTTTTGTAATAATTATACTATAAATGAGTAAGCCATTATATTCAAATATATAAATATAAGATGATCTATAATTCTCAAATAATTAATTCATATTCATAATGATATTTACTTAAATCATAATTCATCTCAATTGTTAGCCAAACCATACACTTAATCAGTTCGGAATCAACTTAGTGTCAATGCATGACCCTCAATTAGCAACGTATTTATCAGATAGGGTATCTATGTATAACCCCTTATTAGTAAAATATATGTCTAATGTGTAATATTTATTTGTAAAATCATTGTCTAATATATAACCCCTCATTAGCAAGATGTATGTTCAATATATAAACATCATTCGCAAAGTATTCCTTTAATGTATAATTTCTATTGGTAGGGCATATATTCAATATATAACTCTCATTAATAAAGTTTTTAACATAGTCGGTTGGAGTTCAAAATCGAACATATACCATATCTAATCATAGTTTATATAAATATAATTAATATGCAGATTATAAAGACATTTAAAACTAGATACTATAAACATATGCATAATTTATAGAGCAAGAAAACATGACTCATAAGATCTATAAATCACACAATAATTAATCATAATTCTTTTAATATTAATATTTTATTAAAAATTGGTGTATATAAAAAAATCTAGGAAAGATAAATCATCGGCTACTTTATAGGAATGATTATCAAATAGATTTAACTAACCTCAAATGGAATCAATGCGAGTTTCTCTTGATAGAAATAAGTGTCAAATCCCTTAAGAGAGAGTCTAATGCAAGCAAGCTTGCACAACAAAAACAATTATTGGCGTTGCACTGTTCATATCTTATGAAATCATAGTATCATATATGGTAAGCAAAGAATCTCTTAAAGCCAAAAAATAAAGACATTTTTAAAAAAATTATTAATTATTATTTTTTTACATTTAAAGATTTAAAGTAGGGTATATTTATAAAAGTTCTCTTAAGTTAATAGGTTTTCTATTTCTTGTAAAATACTTATTTTTTTAACATCAAAAGATTTTCTACTTTCAAGAAGATACCAATTTTCAAAAAAAAAAAATCAAAGAGATAAATATTAAATAAATATATAGAAATGGATTCTTGGCTCTTACTACACTTATAGCTCATCTAACATGATTTTGTAGAAGAAAAAATATAAAAAACTAAATAAAATTACAAGAAAAACCATTCTTAAAATACGAGCTATGGAATGATATGTTTATAATTTTCTAAAGGTTTATCGGCACTAATACATATTTATTAAATTTATCATAATTTTCTCATTTGGCCTTAATTTTATGTGATTTAAGATGCATTGCAAATCTAACTCAATACAGAACATTGTTGAAACTAGATTTACTTGAAAAAAATAATTATATTAGTTCTAATGAAGCTTCTTTTAAAACTAATGTACATCGGATTGAAAATTATAAGGATAATTAAATAATAATTAAGATTGAAAATCATATGGATAGTTAAATAATAATTTATGAAAGTATTATTAAAATTTTAAAATATCTCAATAGCTGATAAGGCTTAATGATCACATAAAGCTTGTGAGATTAGGGCTCTTAAGGCTAGATAAGGACTAGAGCTAACCATGAGCCCAGTAGCTTGTCTAACTTAGTTTGAATTTTTGTAGGCTTAGATATTAAAAGAACCCTTGTTAGACCTTAAATAAGCAGGAAAAAAGTGAGTTTAGGTTAGGTGGATGGACCATGGGTTGACCCTTTGACATTGAGTTGAGCTTGGCTAAAATTCTAGGCCTAACGATAGGGTTGGACCTAGCTTGATGTTTGATCAACTCTACTAGGGACTAATAGATCATCTTTTATTTTGCCTATTAAAACTTTAAGAAGGAAAAAGAAAGAAAGGGTCATATAATTAATTTGAGAGAAAGATAAGCACAAAGAGAAGCTTCAATATTAGTTTCTCCTTTAAACTTAATAGGTATTATTAAAATATAAAAAATATTGTAGTAGACTAATAGTTACTGATAGAAACATTAACATATAGTTCCATGTATTTATAACCAAATTCAAATTCAAATTTAAAAACTAGAAATGAAATAGTATTAAAAAAGAAGATATGGAAGAAGATAAATATGTCTAAGATATATATAAATAAATGGATGCCTTGTTATCTTTCTTTTTGCATGGATGGTAGGGCTTACTTAGGATGTGTAAAGAAAAGAAAATTAAGAGAACATAATATCTTTGTATGGTATCATAGGTTTAGATCAAAATAAATTAGAAATATCAGAATCCTAATTAAAGAAGAATAATTTAAAACTTTGACTTTATGGAATTTTAGAACACAAAAAAGGATATGTAGGAAAAGATACTAAGAAAATTAAAGAAATGATTTTTCCATAGTTACTAAAGCATGTAGAAAGAGAGGAGAGAATGAGAAAAGATAACCACATTTTTTTCTTTGAGGGTATATATGACTCCAGGCATACTTCAAGCCCTCTTGTCATGGGCTCGAAGCCTTTTATTTAGATTTTCAATATATAAAATAAAATATGATACTTTATTTATTTATAATGATTAAAAATATTATGTTATAGATTTTATTTTTTAAATCTTCTTGGCATTCTTCATGTCAAAATGGTAATTGATGTGGTCATCATTACATTAATAAACCTTTTTTTAAGGTACCATAGGGATTTAGACACTAAGAACTAATTAATGATATTAATAATTTGATAACTAAACATTATCCTCCAATTATTGGACAATCTAATTGTTATAATTATAGCATGTTGAGTCGGATTAAGATATGATCCACATTAGACTAAATAATTTATAGATAATTATGTAAAGTTTATATACATAAAAACATATGTACGTATATTATGAAATTTAAAGTTTCCTATAGTTCAATATATACATTACATGTATGTATTCTAAATGCCAAGTAATTTACAATAATAAAATTATAATTTATCCTAAAGGTATGATTAGCTGGTCATATTACATTGAACCACTTGAAATCATAATAAAGACAAGATATTATAAATAGAAAAATTTTAATTATTCATTAATTAACACATCTCCATAGTTATACGAACATTTAGGCTGAAAACAAATAAAATGATAAGGTAAATAGAAATATTAATTTTATAAACTTATTATAGAGTATTCAATTATGGATCCAAAAACATGACTCAAACAATGTCTAACTATTATATTCATTATGATCAATCTATGTTGACTAAAAATTTTGTTTACCCTTTAATTTTGAAATTGTTTAATATTTAGTTCCTAATAATGTGCGCATCTATCATTTTGTACAAGATAAATACAAATACATGTAAAATAGATGTAAATGTATATGAAACTAAATATTAAACATTAAGCATATAATGAGGAAACCTGAAAGGATAGTCAACTAAAAGACTAGATATAATGCTATAAAACTTCTCAATATTTTGAAATGATGTATAAGAATGAAAACTTGCACATTATGTGATTATTAAATAAAGAAACAAATCTCTTGATAGCTCATCTATCCAAAAAGGATTAAAGTCTCACAAATCAATCTTTTACTTCTCCATATTCCATATTTATTGCCTTTAAGCAATTTTTTTTAAAAAAGGAAAGGTATCTATTAATTGTCTTGGTTTATTCTCTTCCATTCCTTATATAACTAATTAAAAATCTACTCTTTTCCTTTAGTAGATCTTTAGATTCTCACTTATTTTTACTACCTTAATTATGTTTCATTTTTTTCTTCCTCGTATATGTCATCATCACTCTTATCTTACTCATTTAAAAGAAAATCTCACCATATATATTTAATTCCACCCTTATTGTTGCTTTACTGGATTCAACTTCAATGGATAACTCTAACAATATCTTTCTTTTTCTTTTGTATATAAAAATACATGAATGTTAGAATAATGAGAGCTCTCCATTTACTCTTTCCTCATAAAAAAATTGTTTTTTTTTCTTTGTGCTTTAGCTCCTCCTTCAAATTCCTACCAGCCCTTTTCATCATCTTATTTGTGACTGTTGTTCTCAAATGGAGCCCAGAGAAGATAGGAAGGGAAAGAGGCCTCTTGAAATAAGAGATACACCTATACAAAAGCAAAGAAAATCTGAATCTCAAATGAAGATTCTTAAGGATGCTTATTTTTGTTCGTAAAATCATTTTTTTCTATTTATCATGTTCTTCAAGTTTTTTTAACCTAGTTTTTCTTTTTTTTTCCTAAAAAAATTGAATAATTTGAATTAGGTCAATTTATTTTTTGACTTCTTTTTGATTGATCAGTTAACAGGTATCCATCTAAAGAAGTAAAACAAAAATTAGTAGAGAACACTGGATTAGCATATCGACAAGTTGAGCATTGGTTTGCCGACCAAAGATATAAATCTCAAAAGAAGAAATATAAGAATTATAATGATGCTCTTGAAGAGAATCAGATGCTTATGCCATCTAAATTAGGCTCCAATACAACTTCAGGCTCCATCTTGAGTGCTTTCATGCCTTGGATGATGGGCTATCATCTACAACTACAACAATAAGGTATAAAAGACTACAACCAGTACAACCTTTAAAAGCACAAAAGCAACCTTTTTTGCAGACATCATTAGCATCAGGACCAATAACCCTAAAGCAGCAACATCAACAACTACTGCTGCAGCATATGATGCCTTTTCAAGCTACTGAGGCCCTACTAGGTATTATGATTTTTACCTCCTAAGAGTATTTTTTTCTTTTCTCATATTATCATTGAATTAAGTCCTTGATATTTCTAATATGGTTTGATTATATATTGCTTGCTATTGCATATATATCATAAAATGGTAATTGTTATTACTTATCTTACTATCATCAAATAAATTTAAACTACTCTAAATATTAATATATTTGAAATGATTATGTACGATTTTGAGGTTAAGAAAATCTTAGGGAATCTATACAATTAGATAAGGAAAAGGTAAGAGACTATGTTAATGGTCAAGAAGGACCAATCTAAACATTAGGATGTTGATGAGGAGAAGAGAATGGATTGGAGGGTTAGGTTGGAGAGGGCTTTATGACATGAAAGGTTAAGATGTTGTAAGAGGGTGTTTCCCTAACCAAGAGAGGATCACTAAGACTAAGGATGGAGGAGAGTAGACACAAAACATAATGGACACTAATTATGTGGCAATGATCTAGATTTAGGGATGAAGAATAGTTGTTAATTAAGAAAAAGTTCTTCCTTTATCTTGATTAGCAAAGATTCTTTGATCCATAGTGGTTTGGAAGGGAGGGTGTGCACTAAACACTTAGTAATAGAATAAGAACTAAGAAATCAAATTTAGTTACAAGAGAAAGGTGGAAGGGTTGAAGTGGAGGAGAAAAAGAGTGCCGCTCTTCATTCTCTTAGGCATATGGTCCTAAAAGAGGATGAGGTTTGACTAAGTAGGGGTAGAAATCTCAGGCTGCACTTAATTTAGGACAAAGGCTAACTTTGGTATATTTCTAACCTACAATAATGGGGTGTAAGAATATCATTTGGTGGATGGTATGGCTTAATGGCTAGATAACCGGAGGTTCCTTCTTTGAATTTAGGGGAGGCCAATACAATACAAGTGAAGGTTACTTAGGATACTTCTATAAAATGTTTTATGCTTTGCCCTATTTTATGCTAACTAGGCTTTGGTTGGGCTAAGGTTTAGATTTATATTGGTCTAGGGGTTTAGATCTAGATTTGACCGAGGTTTGAGTTTAGGTTTGTCTTGTCTAAGATTGAGTCGATATAGGGTTTAAATATAGGTTAGCCTATAATTTTGTCGCATTTGACCATGAAGAATTTTATTTTCTCTATGATAGCTTAAAGATCTCTATAATTTGCTAAGGTACAAATAAGTTCAGACTAGTTTTAGGTTCAAGTTTGAATAAGATAAGGGTCTAGGTTCAGGTCAGTCTAAGATTCAGGTTCCAATCACTTTATAGCTTATGTTTGGATTAGTCTATAGTTTTGATCACAACTAATATTTTTAAGGCTATAATTGGGGGATGTCTATAATTAGCAAAAATTTAAAAATTCTAAATCATAATTTATGATATTGTAGTGCAAAAAAGATACCATGACTATGAAGGAACCTAGTTTTCTTTAATGTTACAATGTCCCAATAATTGGTGTGAAACATCAATTTCTTGTTTTTGAATGATATTCTAAAATAAATGGTTTGAGAAATTGTAAAGTTTAATCACTCTAACAATGTAGATAACATTTGTGATAACATGCGTAATATTATATCAGCATGACTATATAGAGGGATCAAGAGTAAGTTAAAGAATCAAGGGTAAACACAATTTTATTAATCAAGTAAAGATTATTAGATGATATGGATACACTTATAGACTAACTTGACCTTACTATATTGGTTGAAATTCCCATGATTAGGCCTCATATTAATTCTGATTGTACACAAAGTAGCTGAACTTCATTAAATGTGATTAATTTAGAGGTCTTTTCATTTATTTAGACTTCTTAGATATTTTCTTTAAATTTTCTTTCATAGCTCATCAACTATTATATGTAGATGTTTCTCACAAACTTGTGTATGAAATATTTACAAATTCACTGATACAAGATATGATCCTAATTTAGAAAAAGAAGAAAAAAACAAATATTAGATTTTGGATACCAAAAAATTTGATATGAGTTTAATAACAATATTAACATAACAATTTCACACTCCTTAAGACATGCTAAGATGGGAACCTAGTCCAAACATTTAATTTTTTTGAACTTGACCTTGGGCAAATCCTTTATGAAGATATATACTACTTAATTATTGGTGCCAACTATGATGTTTTGTTGATCAAATAGAACATATTCCTCATATTTTATACCATTAATTAAGATAGTTATAAGGCACACCCTATGTATCATATCATACCCCACAAACTTATAAATTTCATTTCCGATTGAAGAGATCTATTGCTTCTTTCTTTTTAAGTCTTCTAGAACATCTAGCCTTCAAGTTTTCTTATCAATATTTGCCTATCTTAGTGAAGTCTATCATGATTTATAGTCTCATGTCTAGATTAAATCGTAAAGTTATCCACCAGCTATGTCCAAACTGCTCTCGCAAATAATTAATTAAACAAGAAATGAGATGATTCTAGATCCAAATCTTTTACATCCAATTTTCTTCCATCAATTTTTTTTATTTTTCATTCCTATTTTGTTGATGTATTTATTGTTTACATGCCCAATATCAGTTATGATAGCGTATATTAGTTTTATTATTTGAAAACTGTGTACATTTGAAATTTTAGTCTAAAAGAGAGAGAATTAGGAGGATATTAGTTGATCACACCATGTGGCTTTTAAAGGCTTCATTTCCTATGTATTTTTTCCTTAAACTAAATATTTAGAATTCCTTTTCCTTTTTTTCTTTTTTAAGGATTCATTTTCTTCTTTGTTGTTTCATTTCCATCAATAACGAAACCTATACTTTACATGTAAATTATGGTTTACCCTAGGTTTTTTTTTTTAATGTTAACTTGATCAGTCCACCATCTTAATGTCTCTAAATGGACTTACTATTTGATTATAATTAACTTCAATTATTGAGTGGACTGTCATTGGGTCAACAATAGTCAATTTTTGAAAGAAGCATTTCCCTTAATTTAGAGTTTCTTGGAATATGCTAGAAACTAGATGCTTGAGAGTAAAAATGTATATTAAACACAAATTATGGTAATAATAATGTAAAGAAAAGCAAGGATGGATGAAAGTGTTATTGTTTATTTAAAATAATTTTTGTAGAAACATATAGAAAACCATTGCGAAGTAGTTTCTAAGCATCGTTCTCCCTATGGTTCTCCATATAGCCTTCACATCAATGTATCATTTTATGTTTCTTGTTCCAAGGATATATATCTTTTATTTTAAATTTCCTATTTCCATGAGCTAATTAACAAACTAGGCATACTTAATAACTAATATCACTCACTCCATTGCACTAAAGAATAACTAATTTTTGGAGTGCTAGATCATATTAGCTGTGCATTTAGGGTATGCATATTTCCAGATCTTAATACATAAGGAGAGTAAGTTGGATTTATTTATCCTTGGTAGTTTCATATATAATGGCTACTCTTATGTTTGTGGTCAGTGATTGGAATTTTTTTTTTCTTTTCAGTAGACGTGATCTTTTTGGAGGGGCTTTAAATAATTCATATGAATTATTTGTCCTAATTAATGAATTATTTCATATAATTTTTTACATAGGAAAAACATTTTGTTTTGTTATGATTAATATATAGTATGGTAGCTATTGACCTAAGAAAACATAGATAAGAGATTTAGTGCCCACTTATAAATTCTTAAGATTAATGACCTTCCGTATTTGTTATATTTTAAGTTATTTTGATTTTAGCGTAAAAGAGATTTTTTTATAAATTACTTGCTTTTAAGTACACAAAAGGGAAGCATAGACAATGGAAGTTAAGCCCACACACTATGAAAGTATATAAAATAATATATCATCTTTTCAAATTTGTTTCTATATCCAAATCTATTAAGATATAGATATAAATATGGGTTTCATGTATCCAAAAATGACATAGACAGATATTTATTCAATTCATATCCGAATAATATAGTGTCAACTTAATTTACTTTTAGTGTGTAGTGATTATAAAGTCTTACTATCCAACTTATATCCATACATTTAATATTTGATTCGTAGCCATATTTGCCAAATAAAAATAGATATGAATATGCTGATACTTGATTTATTTTTGGCTCATTTGGATACCTTAAACCTTAGCTATCTTTATTAATGACAAATGAACTTATAGAGGTGAGTGCATTCTTCAAGTTTAAGAAAATTTTTAAAATCATGATTGTAAATAAGATGCATCTTTAGAATTATCTTAAATGCAATATACAATAGGAATATGATAGAATCTTTGGAGGCGTTGCTTTACATTTTTGGATTAAAGTGGAATCTACTTATATTTTTCTTACTTTGCCCTATTTCAATTTTTCCCTGTAGACTTTCCTTGATTTAGTTGTTACAAATTGATTTCTTAGGACTATTCTCTCATTTAAATGGCAATTGCAGGGCAACAAGATATGGAAACTTATAATGGTACAACATGTAAGAGACAACAAATAGTTCCACTTAAGGTTTTCTTTCTATCCATTTCTAAGAATACTTTTAGCCTTAGTTAACTATTTGTTTTGCATGGATTCTTCATTTATTACCATTCTACCATTATTGTAATTTGCAATTCACTTACTTTTCAGGCAACAACAAGCCTTCTGAATTCAAAAAATTGTTTCACATTTGGTACTTCCACTGGTCTTATTGCAAAAGTTAAAAGTGTCGACATATTTCATCTAAATGGAGGTTCAAGGGTTATACATGAGTATCAATTTTTTCCTGAGCACACAACTATCTATTCCTCGGAATCTATTGGGAGAGATGTCAGAGCAATGAAAAACCTTCATGTATTTGATCTTTATGAAGGTTCAAAAGTTGTTCATGAATTCCAATTTTTTCCTCAACAACCAAGCATGCTTTCAGAGAAGAGTGAAATCATTAATGAGCACCATTAGATGCTTCTACTACCAGCTAGGATGATGCTACATTTTGGATAATAGGTGAAAAGGAGGATGCAAATGATATGGTTGTTGCGAATCTGATCATAATCTTTATTTTTTTTTCTATATCTTCAATAGCTATGTTAGCTAAATGTACCATGTAACGATTATCAAGGGCTCTCGATGGTAAAGATTTACTATAAAAGGATGCTAGCAAGGCATCATCAACAATCACAATCCAGTAATGTAATTCTAAGATAAGATAGCTAAGCATCACATTACCTCTAATTCTTCTATTTGATAAATCCATTGCCATGGTAGCAACCCATTTCTAGTATTCATCGCATTTAATTGTTTTCATTTTCATTTGTTTGCGATAGATAGTCATATCTATCAAATTCCTTTCATGGGTATGTGATTGGTTATAACTCTATAAATTTGTCTATATAACTCAAATTCTTTTACAATCCATAAGGATTATTGAACACCTTTTTCTATTAGATGGGTATGCAAATTTCTAACTAACAATCTCTTATAAAAATAAGTCTATCTCATTTCTTTCAATATTCTCATCCTTGAAAGATGGACTAGAATCGGTTGGGATGTGCACCAAAGATGAAAAGGGAATGACAAAATTTGGCTTCCATCAACAAATAGAGATTATAAATCAATATTGATTTTCTTTTGCATCTCAAGATCATGACATCATTTTTTAAATAACTAGATTATTTAATTGCAAAATAGTAACATGCTATAGAATTTGAAGCGTGGAAGGATATTTTCAACAAAAAAAAATGATTAATGAAATCAGAATAGAATACTACCTAGATTCCAAAATATTATAGTTTTTAATTTTATGTCTATATTATAGCAACTGCTTAGTTATTTAGCTACTGCTATATACAATTCTTATGATAAGACTAATGTACCATATTGAATCCTACATATGGGAGTTGGATCATATTTTTCTTAGGAAGGAGGGTTTCGGTATCAATCATCAACCATTCATAGTGATTGAAAGTTTATATACTATAATGTCAATCATGTTTCATTATCAATAATCTAATCATTCATCTCTAATAATCTTGTTTTCCATTCTTTATTTTTTATTATCATATTATTTCATAAAATTACTTATCATATTACTCTATATTAAAATCATAAATAATTTTCTTATGATAATAATTATAGAACATAGCAGTAACATTAACCAATTATAAAGAGATCATATTTTAATTTTTTATGATAATAATTTATAGCAATAAAAATATTACTACATAATTATGGACTATTTACTTGATCCAATTTTTAATAATAAACCATGTAAGATTTAAACACTTGATTCTATTTATGAACTTTCAAAAGTAAATAGCAAATACTTTTATTCAAAGTAACTAATCATACAGGAGTTATATCACATAGAATTTATGTAAATTTCAATATTTATTTACTAGTTATAAAATAAACTCTTAGTAGTCATGCAATATTTATAAAATATTTTAATTTATAAATAGGTTACTTACTTGTTTCTAATAAAACTAGTGAGAACTAATAAGATTAATGGAAACTAGTCCTCAAATTTTGATGTGCAGGAGCTCCAACAACCTTCTTGATCCTTCAATTTTCACGTTCTTTATCTTTTTTAACAATTGATTTGATATAAAAGACCTCACTTGAGCCATATTTAAAAAAAAATTCTTAAAACCAAAAGGTTTTTCACTCCTCATAGAATGCTAATCTTTTAAAATCAATAAACTTCCTATTTCTTGTAGGATACTAATTTAAAAATTTCAAAGTGATAAATATTTATTAAATATTTAAAATATTTTTTTTGACTTAAGACTAACTTTTAACTCTTCCAACATGATTTTGAAATAAAAAATCAGATGAAATACCAAAAATCATCTTAATTACTATCAATAGCATTTTTCATAATTTATCAAAATTCAGTCAGCACTATTATATGTCCATAAAATTACTCATAGCCTTATCAATTGAACTTCAATTCAAGTAATTTAGGATGTGTTAAAAAGCTCACTCAATATTAGACATCATGGATAATGTTTTAATCAAAAAGTATTAATTATATAATTCTTGATTTTTTTAACCTAATCTAGTCAAATTAAATCTTAATCTAAAGTAAGTTAAGTAAAAAAGATTGGGTCTCACAGGGAATAGAAGTTCTAAACAGCAATTTATCTCCGAAAGAATCTTGCTAGATAAGCCATGGTTGGTAGCATTGAGGGTGGCAATGTCACAGATGGCCACCAGGAGGCTGCCCTAATAATTATAGAAATGGTTGATGTAGAGCTCATGGAGGGTGTTGAGGTTACCAAGCTTTACAAGGATGGTATTGCCAAGCTTGTTGCTAGATATGGCAACTTATTCGAGATAATCCCAATGGCCATACTCTATTGGGATAGTTTTAGAGGAGAAGTTGCCTCGAGATGGAGGCAGAGTGTGGGGAGAGGGTGCCAAAAATGTTAAGGTTGGATATGTTGAGGGAGATGATGCATTCAATAGCATCGTAGGAGACATCGGCCTAAGCGCAATCATGGTCAAAGGTAGCATCGATGAGAACATTGAAGGGGTTGCCAATTGTTGCCTTAACTAGTTCTAATCCTTGGATGTTGCTCTGGTGCCATTTTAAGAAACACACTACTCCAAAAACTTAAGCTAATGAAAAAAGGGCTGGTGCTGTGGGGGATGCAATCTCATCAGCGAAGATGAGCCGGTTCCGAGATAATCAAACCTGATGAGCTATGTAAGCAATCTGCTGAGTACATTATTCATCACACAGCTCGTGATTCTAACCCTGGCCTCTGGGGCTCTCCTACTGCTATGGCAGCACATCAACACACAGTCTTTATCTCTTGGAGCCTCCATCTCTAGGGTTTGTCAAAATTAACTTTGATAAAAGTGTTCAAGGCAGACTTGTAGGATCGGCTTTTATGATCCGAAGGCCAGATGGTATGATGTTGGCGACTGAAGGATTCGGCCTTCTTGACCTCTCTATGCCACTAGCTGAGTTGTATATGCATAGGCTGGGATATCCTATGCCATCGGTAGTCTGGGCATCCGAAGGCTTATTATAGAGGGGGATTCCATTACTGTTATTCGCTGGCTTCGACAGGATTTTGGCAACCATTCACCCACCAACCCTTTCATTCGCGACATTCGGACTATGCTTCAGCATGCTTTTAGCGTCCAGATCTGGCACATCTACCGAAAAGCTAATTCAGCGATGACTGAGTAGCTGCCTAGGTGACCCATCACTTCGGACCTTGCTGGAAGCAGGTGACCCATGCCCTTTGGTTCTTATCCAAATTTTGTATTCTTATATTTTGGGCTTGACTCACTTTAGATTGGTGTGATCGCCGTCTGTCTGCACAAAAACAAGGGCCGGTAATGTATACCTCACTTAATATTCTAAATCTGCAGTATCTCCAGGAAAATGGTGGCATGTATTGATCTAGGTGGCCATTCAAAGCTAATGAGCAAATTCTTGGTTTAGAATTCAGTCCTTTATCTCTTAAGTAGATGTCATTTTGTACCATGATCTCTAGTATCTTTAGATCATGTTTTCCTTCATTTGATATTTTCCTTTAGCATTGTTACTTGAACCGTGCAAAAGGTGGTACAACCTGCTATCATACAACAATCCATGTCTTTTGTTTTTGTGATTATTATTCCTTATCTTAATATTATTTCATTTGTAATCTAGAATCATTTTAAGATATTTATCTATCTATTTTACAACTGAATTTGCTTAATGAACATCTTTTTTTCTGGTTCTGCGTCAAGATTTGTGCTTCGATCCCTTGGTGGCTGATCTCGGTGAACGTTGGTGCCGGACTGCTGAGCTTCAAGAGGATGATGTCTTCTCCATCGAATGTTAACCCAACGGCCACGGATGGAGGCAGGACCTCGGCAAGAGCTTGGAATCGTGGGGTCGATAGCCGGTTTGAATGGGTGGCGTCTTCACCATCTCCGGCGGAAGTTGCGGCCTTGAAGCGGCGGTTTCCGGATGTTATCCAGCTTCCGGCCCAGATTCTGGAGGATGAATCGACTGATTGGAGGATGAAAGGGGTGATTGCGCGAAGCCTGTCACGTTGGGTTCCAATTGAGGCGATTGTGCAGGAGTTCCGTCGAGCGGGATTTCTGGTGAAGTGGAGTGCGTTAGCTTGGCCCACCGCCACTATCTCTTTCGTTTCTCTGATCCTTCAGCTAAGGAGATTGCTCTTGGCAGGCCTTGGATGGCTAACGAGCAGCTGCTAGCATTAGAGACTAGCGCCCTCAATTCGTGCCTGTGGAAGGGTCCCTATTGTTGGAATTGTATCCTAAAGCCAATCATTTGATGATTGTGCTGATATAAATTATATATAAATTGATATATTAATAAAAGTTATTTGGCAGTTTATTCATTACAAGAACATCTTCTTAATACTCCTGAAAGTGATGAAGCCCTTAGGATCTTCCTTACGATAAAGGAGGATTTATCTTAGAAGGTCTTAAAAGAGTTCGCGACCAAATGATATACTATGACAGGGCCATAGTACTATCAATTATAGACGTTGTATATCATATTTGTTGGTTATCCTCTTAACCAAGGAGTGTAGAGACACTGGTATGACATACAGGTGAAAGTGTAGGAGTACATTTCACCGAACGTGACTCATTTCCGGATACTCTGCTGTCAAGAGTTAATCCGAGAAGATATAGGTATAAGTATCCTTTAGACCTGAAGATCACAACAAGTGGCTTACAAGCAACTCAATGTACTTAGGTGCCGGACCACCTGGATTTTAATCCAGCTACGAAAGGTTACTGGGTGCAGTCAAGTACTTGTGGTAGTCAGTTGTGGATCAAAATGGAATTTGACCTATCCCATTAAAAGGAGAAATGCTTGTGTTTCAATTTAGCAAGACCTTGGCCAAGGCACTTCATGTGAAAGTCACATGATCACTAAAGTTGAAATCACTTTATGGATTTGCTATTTAGAGTTGACAGGCTCTTAAGCCATCCTTAGCATTTGTGGTCAAGAGGATAAATTATATGGTAACTGTTTCTTAGGGTTCTTGGAGTTTGCTCGGTAACTCTTCGACCTATCGGACGTCGGGTTCCATTGCTAGATGGGCACATCGATTAGTATAGAAAGTTGTTTCTATGCTACCGACTTAGGTTTGAACCTAGAGAGTCACATGCATAGAAGTTTCCTAGGATGATCTATTTGCTGATCAACGATTGAGAATCGTATATGATTTAATTAATCAATTTGATTGATTGAATTATCTCAATTGGGTTAAGTACAATTGAATAAGATTCAATTTGGTTTAAGTCTATTAGAAGGACAAGTCAATTTCAAATATTGATTTGAAATTAGACTTGATTTGAATTTAAATAGATTCAGGACTAGCCAAATTTGATTTGGGCTTGGACCATGATCTATGTGGGTTAAGTCAAATAAATTCAGATCAGAACCAAACCTCTCGAATATGGATCTCATATGATGAGATGGCTAAAATCTCATCTCATGAGATAGAATTTAATGCATGACATTTATTTACCGAACGTCGGATTTATCCCTCGTCTCTTTGGTTTTCTTCAAACGACGGAACTAAACCAAACGCCGCGACTCCTTGGTTTTCTCCGAACGTCGGAATTAAACCAAGCACCGCGCCTTCGGCGTCTCTTCGCTTTTGCCAAACGACGGATTCTTAAATGTCAGAATTAAATGTCAAGGCTAAATCGAGACTATAAATAGAGGGCATTCCCTCACCAGAGAACACAGAACAAAAAATAGAACAACAATACATGATTTATCGTGGATTGTAATTCTAAATTGTCGTGGATTGTAATTCTAAAATGTTAGAATAGAAAATCTGGTGATTCTGGTGTTAGCGGAAGCCTGGTGGATCTTGGAGGAAGATTCAAGTGAGAGATTCAAAATCAGCAAAGCTATTTTTTCGCGAGCTAGCACTCCCGAAATCTGATCATTCGGGGCTTCGCGTGGACGATACTAGAGGCCGACGATTGAACGGCTGCAGAGCAATAAGGATTTACCTACTGTTCTTAAGGTAAGTGATTTGATCCCTAGATCTTAAGGCATGCTTCAAGATAATAGTGTGACTAGTCATCTTGAAGATCAAGATATGATCTTGATGTTTTTATATGCTTATTTTAGATCAAACACCCTAATATATAGGCAAAGATATGATCTTGATGCATATTAGATAGATTAATATGTAATCTTTTAATTTCCGCAATGATAATAGTTATCAATTTTTAAAAATATGCATGCCTCGGAGACTATTTCTCCTTACAAATGGTATCAAGCCATGGTTTCGTTAATGATCTAATTTATTGCATGTAAATTAATATTCTTATTAATTGTATAATTATGGCTAAAATTTATCACAAGGCCATATGGTCACAAGTGGATTGAAAATCCGAATTACCCATTCAATGAGGTATTCTGTGACATATTGCCGTGCGATTATTTTATCGTTGATGCTTTGTTTAAAAAAATTTAAATTGTGCTTTGGCATCAAAACATAGATTACACACACTCTCAAAAGATATTTTATATTTGATACATATTGATATTGTATAAAACCATAATATTTGCATGTTTAGTATAAAAACATAGATATGATATATGATGGCATGATGTCTATGTTATAAAACATACAAATATTTATGAGAGTTTTATTTGAATGTCAAATATTAGTTCATAATTTTTTTTAGATATCATCTAAATATAGAATTATGAGTAGTAACATTATGCTTGATTGAAATATATGACATGTTAACATGAAATATATTTAATCATTTGGGTTAGCTAAATCGGGTCCATAAAGGGTTAGACTCTAAGGTTTAAATTAACTGACTAAAAGAGTGTTCAAATCTAATTAGATTAGGTTAAGAATGCTCTAAATCAAACAATAGTTGTAGTTGATCATGTCCTTCTCGTTGATTAAACCAAATGAAAGTAGATTAGGCTCCGTGGTTGAGCATGAATCTATTAGATGGTCAAATCAGAATTGGTTAACCATATGATGTCAAGGTGAGATGGCAAGTTGCTCTAGGATCAATGATCGAATGGTTTTTAATTGGAAGCTACTCGTATTGATGCGTCTTTAACGAGTTAATGCATATCCCTCCCATCGATCTCTCTCACCTGTCATTGTGGTGAACCATTTATGATTCAGATCATTTACCTGATTCGGGTTGACCCATGCCTATAAGGATATCAGAATGACTGATTTAGGTGCCACTTAACCTGACTTAATCTTGTTTCATTC
This sequence comes from Calamus simplicifolius, assembly GCA_900491605.1. Classification (NCBI taxonomy): domain Eukaryota; kingdom Viridiplantae; phylum Streptophyta; class Magnoliopsida; order Arecales; family Arecaceae; genus Calamus; species Calamus simplicifolius. The sequence continues at coordinate 380,218 of UESW01004135.1, read as the reverse complement.
TACCGATTTCATAGATTCAGTGGGAGAACTTGATTAGTCAATTTATCTTTATATTATTAAAATCCTCTAAAATTATTAGGTCCTTAAAATAAATAGTTATATGATAACTAGATCATAGCCTCCCATTAAGGTGGGTGATAATGAGTCCGATGTCTTGATAATCATTAGAGGCACTCCATGCTGGTGCTTGTCAACCATCGGAATTATCATTCATTATATGATAAGTCAGCGTAACTATTAAATAAACAGTCAGATGAGCCGAGCTTCACTCGGGCTTGGTTATCTATTGATAGGTTATACTGATTATATAATTTAATGGTTGGACCTAACCAGAACTTTCAGTGGAGGTACTTCATGCCTGCTGAAGAGGTACATGGGGCAAAACTGAACACTAAGAATTGTTTGGGAAACAATTGGTTTCGAACCTACTCTTAGATGCATATGGGTTACCCAAGCTTCACTTGGGCCTGTATGTAGTTTATGTAGATCTTAGTGCCCGCTAAATAATTAAGAATAATTCTTCGAATTGGGGTGTAGAGGCTGCCAATTTGAACAAAATAGTGGAAGAATCTTTAGACTAAAGTCCAAGTCTTTAGACTGAATCAATTTATATACTAATAAACTTTAGTTTTTTCTTATGCAGAACATGGCCACTAATTTATCATTAAGGTCCCTATTGGATAGTGACAAATTGAATGGTTCCAATTTCAATAGCTGGTTCAGAAAACTTAAGATCGTCCTTGAGCATGAGAGGATTCTATATATTCTGAATAATCCTGCACCAAAGATACCTGATGCAAACACCCAAAGTTCTGAGAGAGACACTTATCAGAAGTGGCTCAATGATAGAACTAGCGTGCGTTGTATCATGTTAGCAGCAATGAACGATAATTCGGTCGCCGGTTCGAGAATGCTCAGCCAGAAGAAATCATTCAAGCATTGAATGAATCTTTCGGCACACCCGACGATGTTGAAAGGCACAAGACTAGTTGTGCTATTTTCAATGCTCGAATGAGAGATGGATCTCCTGTCACTGATCATGTATTGTACATGATCGAGAAGATAGAACTCCTAAGCAAGCTCGGCTTTCCCTTACATGAGCAGTTGGGAAAAGATGCGATCCTGAATTCCTTGCCTCCATCCTTCCGACCTTTCCTTACTCATTTTCGAATGACAAAGCCTGCAGTCAACTACCACGGTTTGTTGGGGTTGTTACAGAACTTTGAGAAGGATAACCAGCTCTCTAAGGGTTTGGTTAATGTGGTTGAAGGATCTAAGGTAGGGCGTAAACCCTTTGGGAAAGGAAAGAAGAAAAAGAATAATAAAAGGGTGCAACATGCTAGGACATCTATAAGGGGTCAGATGCAGAAGAAGAAAGTTGATAAAAGTCAAGCTGAATGCTTTCACTGCAAGATGCAAGGGCACTGAAAGAGGAACTGTCCTCTTTACATTGCCACACTTGATCCAACAGGCCAAAGAAGAAAAAGGAGCAAGATGTTGCTCAACAAGGTATTTATATGATAACACCTTGTAATTTTTCTATATATGATAATCAGACCTGGGTATTGGATACCGGAGTCCTTTTAACATTTGCAATTCATTGCAGGGACTATAGGTCACCAGAAGATTTGAGGACAATGAAAGATTCCTAAATGTCGGCGATGGAAGATTAGTTCCAGTACTGGCATTAGGAGTTCTTGAAATAGTTTTCAATAGAAATGTTATTATACTAAATGATTGTCATTTTTGCCTAACGTTCTTATTGAACATAATTTCTGTAGGCCTTCTGGCCAAAAATAATTATGAAATTTAATAAAGGATGTTACTTTGAATATCATTATGAATGGAGTCACTGTAATGACTGGGCATTTATCTAATGGCATTTATATATTATCACAGCCTGTGAATATAGTGTACCAATCAAGTAAGCGCCCTAGAACAACTGATGTCACAGATATTTATCTTTGGCACCATCGGCTGGGTCATATCAACAAGAACAGATTAAACAGTTAACTCAGGAGGGCATCCTTCGAGTTGATGATTGTGAATCATTAACTACCTGTGAATCATGTCTTCTTGGTAAAATGACCAAGTCATCTTTTACTGAAAAGGTGAAAGAGCCAAAGAGCTATTGGGTCTAGTACATACTGATGTATGTGGACCAATGAGCACTTATGCCAAAGGTGATACTACTACTTCATTACTTTTACAGACAACCTTTCTAGGTTCGGTTATGTCTATCTTATGCGACATAAATCTGAATCGTTTGAAATGTTCAAACTATATCATAAAGAAGTAGAAAAATAAATAGGAAAATATATTAAGACCCTTCGATCAGATCGAGGAGGTGAATACCTTTCCAATGAATTTGTGATATATTTAAAGGAGAATGGGATTCTCTCCCAATGGACTCCTCCTGAACACCGCAACATAACGGTGTATCAAAAAAGGAATCGAACTCTGTTAGACATGGTTCGGTCCATGATGGGTTTTGCAAGCTTGCCAATATCATTTTGGGAATACGCATTAGAATCAGCTTGTCATATTCTTAATAAGGTTCCAAGTAACTCTGTTTCTAAAACTCCACATGAGATGTGGTATGGACATAAACCGGTTATTACCTATCTGAGAGTCTGGGGGTGTCCGGCTTATGTGAAACGTGCAAAATCAGACAAACTTGAACCCAAATCTGACAAATATTTTTTCATCGGCTATCCGAAAGAAACAAAAGGATATTACTTCTACAATACTGAAGAACAAAAGTTGTTCATTAGTAATAGAGCAGTTTTTCTTGAAAAGGAGTTCCTTAGTGAAGGAACAAATAGCTCTAATGTTGAACTTGAGGAAGTTATCAAGTAGAAGGAACAACACAAACCAGTGAACCCCTAGAATCTGAGTTGATTAGATCAAACTCAAAACCCATTTTAGATGCACCATTAAGGCGATCTGGTAGAGTACCATATCAACCGGACAGATACTTGGGTTTTTGGTCCAGAACGATGATCCTATTGAACTCGATGAGAACAACGAGGATCCGATCACCTATATGGATGCTATGCAAAGGACTGACTCTAATAAATGGCTTGATGCCATGAAATCCGAACTTGATTCCATGAAGGACAATAATGTATGGACATTAGTTGATCCACCCGAAGGGATAAAACCCATAGGGTGTAAATGGGTTTTCAAGAGGAAAAGAGGTACAGACGGAAAGGTAGAGACCTATAAAGCACGTCTGGTTGCCAAGGGTATCGTCAATATATGGTATTGACTATGACGAAACATTTTCTCCTGTGGCAATGCTGAAATCCATTCGGATTATGCTAACTATAGCAGCACACTTCGATTATGAGATTTGGTAGATGGATGTTAAAATGCTTTTCTAAATGATGATTTAGAAGAACAGGTGTATATGATACAGCCTGAAGGTTTTATATCTGAAGACGAGTCTAAAGTGTGCAGGCTACAGAAGTCTATTTATGGACTTAAGCAAGCATCAAGGAGTTGGAACATACGATTTGATAAAGTGATCAAATCTTATGGCTTTATTAAGAATAAAGAAGAACCTTGCATTTATAAATGGGCTAACGATTCTGTTATTGTATTTCTTGTATTATATGTGGATGATATTCTCTTAATCGGGAATGATATCCCTGCATTACAAGGAATAAAGACATGGTTATCATCAAATTCTCTATGAAAGATCTGGGAGAAGCATCATACATCCTAGGGATGAAGATCTATAGAGATAGATCTAAGAGGATGCTAGGTTTATCCCAATCTACGTACATTGACACAGTGCTAAAGAGGTTTAGCATGGAGAATTCAAGAAAGGCTAACTTCCGATAGGCCATGGAATTCATCTTTCTAAGAAGGATTGTCCGACAACTCCTAATGAAAGAGAACGTATGAGTCAAACCATATGCTTCGGCAGTAAGATCGATTATGTACACCATGACATGTACAAGATCAGATGTGGCATACTCACTAGGAATAGTGAGTAGATACCAATCTGATCTAGGAGAAAAATACTGGCAAGTTGTTAAGACAATCCTTAAGTATATGAGAAATACTAAGGACCAGTGGTTAGTCTATGGAGAGTCTGATTTGAAACTTGTTGGATCTATTGATTCCAGTTTTCAATCAGATCATGATGATAGCAAAAGTATATCGAGTTTCGTGTTTATCCTAAATGGTGGAGCTGTTTGTTGAAAAAGTTCCAAGCAACATACAGTGGCAGATTCGGTGTACGAGGCAGAGTACATCACTACATCAGATGCTGCGAAAGAAGCTGTGTGGCTGCGAAAGTTCATCTCCGAGCTTGGAGTGACACCTTCCATAGATGAACCAATCCTGTTATATAGTGACAGCACTGGTGCCATAGCTCAAGCAAAGGAACCACGAGCACATCAGCGCACCAAGCACATACTGCATCGGTTTTATCTTATTCGAGAGATAGAAGACCGAGGTGACATAAATCTTCAGAAGATTGATAGAAAGGAATACCTAGGTGACCCATTTACTAAAGCACTTAGCATCAAAGAGTTTGACAACTATAAGTTGAAGATGGGTATTAGATACTGTAATGAGTGGCTTTAGGCTAAGTGGGAGTTTGTTGGGAATTGTATCCTAAAGCCAATCATTTGATGATTATGCTGATGTAAATTATATATAAATTGATATATTAATAAAAGTTATTTGGCAGTTTATTCATTATAAGAACATCTTCTTAATACTTCTGAAAGTGATGAAGCCCTTAGGATCTTCCTCACGATAAAGGAGGATTTATCTTAGAAGTCCTTAAAAGAGTTCGCGACCAAATGATATACTATGATAGGGCCATAGTACTATCAATTATAGAACGTTGTATATCATATTTGTTGGTTATCCTCTTAACCAAGGAGTGTAGAGACACTGGTATGACATACAGGTGAAAGTGTAGGAGTACATTTACCAAATGTGACTCATTTTCGGATACTCTGCTGTCAAGAGTTAATCCGAGAAGATATAGGTATAAGTATCCTTCAGACCTGAAGATTACAACCAGTGGCTTACAAGCAACTCATTGTACTTAGGTGCCGGACCACCTGGATTTCTAATCCAGCTACAAAAGGTTACTGGGTGCAGTCAAGTACTTGTGGTAGTCAATTGTGGATCAAGATGGAATTTGACCTATCCCATTAAAAGGAGAAATGCTTGTGTTTCAATTTAGCAAGACCTTGGCTAAGGCACTTTATGTGAAAGTCACATGATCACTAAAGTTGAAATCACTTTATGGATTTGCTATTTAGAGTTGACATGCTCTTAAGCATTCTTAGCATTTGTGGTCAAGAGGATGAATTATACGATAACTGTTTCTTAGGGTTCTTGAAGTTTGCTCGGCAACTCTTCGACCTATCCGGATGTCAGGTTCTATTGCTAGATGGGCACATCGATTAGTATAGGAAGTTATTTCTATGCTACCGGCTTAGGTTCGAACCTAGAGAGTCACACGCATAGAAGTTTCCTAGGATGATCTATTTGCTGATCAACGATTGAGAATCGTATATGATTTAATTAATCAATTTGATTGATTGAATTATCTCAATTGGGTTAAGTACAATTGAATAAGATTCAATTTGGTTTAAGTCTATTAGAAAGACAAGTCAATTTCAAATATTGATTTGAAATTAGACTTGATTTGAATTTAAATAGATTCAGGACTAGCCAAATTTGATTAGGGCTTGGACCATGATCTATGTGGGTTAAGTCAAATAAATTCATATCAGAACCCAAACCTCTCGAATATGGATCTCATATGATGAGATGGCTAAAATCTCATCTCATGAGATAGAATTTAATGCATGACATTTATTTACCGAACGTCGGATTTATCCCTCGTCTCTTTGGTTTTCTCCGAACGACGGAACTAAATCAAACGCTGCGACTCCTTGGTTTTCTCCGAACGTTGGAATTAAACCAAGCACCGTGCCTTCGATGTCTCTTCGCTTTTGCCAAACGACGGATTCTTAAATGTCAGAATTAAATGTCAAGGCTAAATCAAGACTATAAATAGAGGGCATTCCCTCCCAGAGAACACAGAAAAAAAATAGAACAACAATACACGATTTGTCGTGGATTGTAATTCTAAATTATCGTGGATTGTAATTCTAAAATGTTAGAATAGAAAATCCTGGTGATTCTGATGTTAGCGGAAGCCTAGTGGATCTTGGAGGAAGATTCAAGTGAGAGGATTCAAGATCAGCAAAGCTATTTTTCCGCGATCTAGCACTCCCGAAATCTGATCATTCGGGGCTTTGCATGGACGATACTAGAGGTCGGACGATTGAACGGCTGTAGAGCAATAAGGATTTACCTACTGTTCTTAAGGTAAGTGATTTGATCCCTAGATCTTAAGGCAGGCTTCAAGATAATAGTGTGACTAGTCATCTTGAAGATCAAGATATGATCTTGATGTTTTTATATGCTTATTTTAGATCAAACGACCCTGAATATATAGGCAAAGATATGATCTTGATGCATATTAGATAGATTAATATGTAATCTTTTAATTTCCGCAATGATAATAGTTATCAATTTTTAAAAATATGCATGCCTCGGAGACTATTTCTCCCTACACCTGTCTACTGCCCTGTTATGGATTCGGCTGCCTGCTCTTCCGATAGAATACTAGTTGAAGGAGATTGTCAGATCCATTCTCTCCATTGCAGGTGATTTCTAATTCATTGATACTGCGACAAGGGAGAGGAACAGGGGGGGTTTGCTTGCGCTGCGTCTGGGTTGATCTGAGCAAACCCCTGCGGCCATGTGCTAGGGTGCGTGGCTCTGTTCTTCCCTTTTGGCAGCAGTTCGTCTATGAACATCTGGAGGGTATTTGTGCAGCCTGTGGCTCGATGCATCTTGCTGGTTGTTGCCCTCCGTCCCTGTCTGCTGCTCCTTCCTCAAATGATTTGGGGCTTGGGCCTTGGATGGCTGCCCTCCGCCGGCGGCGTTCCTTTCCAACTCCGGATGCGTCTCCTTCTTCGACGGTCCAGCATCCTGTGGCTACGTCTGATGGCTGGCAGTATCCGAAGAAGCTTGCCCATCGGCAGCCTGGGCGGAGGGTTGCTATGGCTGGTTCTTCTGGTGAAGGCAGTCGGGGGCTGAAGTCGAGGACAATGCAGGAGCTTGGTAATGCTGGGTGTGGTGGCTCAGAGGGAGGGTCTGTTGCTGTGCCGGTGTCCTAGTTGGCTGCTTTGGCTGTGAAGGGGAGTCTGAGTGCCGTGCCGGTTTCTTCTGATGTGCCGGTTTCTTCTGAGGCCTCTTCAAAGTCTGAAGCCAACATGATGCAACCCTCTGCGATCTCTGTGGCTAACCCTTTTGCTCCTCTGGGATCCCACATTTTGGCTGTTAGGCCGGGGGCAGTAAAGAAGCTAATTGGGCCCACTCAAGCGGGCCCATCTAGTTGAACCTCAGGCCCCAAGGACAATATCCAAAACTTTAAAAGAAAAAAGGAAAATCCTGGGGAAAAGCGTAGTGCATTGCTCCTTCACCTTCCCAGCGCCCACGGTAGGGATAAATGTGCCTGTGACCTTCTTGGGTAATGGGTCTAAGGTTTCCCGGGCTTCGGAGGTGCATGCCATTGATGGTCCCTCTGAGGACTCCCAGCTGATGCAGATTAAGAGTCGGTTGTTTCTCTACTTAAGAAGGCAGTTCAGTTGAAGGCCTCAGTAGAGGTTATGGATAGTCTAGATCACCAGCCATCGAAGGGAGCGACTCCTGTTAGTTGTTCACCTGAGGCTGAGATGTCAGGGGATGTGGAGGACCCCCCTCCTTCTGAATGAAGATCCTTATATGGAATATCAAAGGAGCCCTGAAAGCTTCGTTTCGCTCCTTTTTTGGGAGGCTGATGCAGCTTCATCAGTGTGATATTTGTGTCTTGCTGGAGACTCGCTTGTCTGGCGATAGTCTAGCTTTTGTTAGAAGACAGATATCTAGATCCTGGTCTTCTTTTGCAATTGAGTCTGAGGTCTTATCAGGCGGCATCATGGTGTTGTGGAAGTCTGCTGATATTCGAGTGGATGCTTTTCACTTTTGTGGCCAGCAGGTTGTCCTTGTTATCTCTGAAGGTTCGTCGACCCCGTGGCTACTTTTGGGTGTTTATGCTAGTACTGATTTCAGGATTCATCGAATTCTTTGGGATGAGATTCTGACTTTGCTTTCTCAGGGTATTCCTGCCCTGTGTGCTGGGGACTTTAATTGTATTGTGACGGCTAATGAGAAGAGAGGGGGCAGGCAATTTGTGGAGACTGCTGCTATCTCTGAGTTTCAGACTTTCATAGCCTCTACTAATCTTCTGGATTTGGGGTTTCAGGGTTCCCAATTCACTTGGTGCAATAATCGTTGTGGCTCTGCCAGAGTGTTGGAGCAGTTGGATAGGGTCTTGGCCACGGCCAATTGGATTCAGTCCTTTCCTTCTACCACTGTCACACATCTTTCTAGGATTGCCTCTAATCACTGCCCTATCCTTATAACCACTGATGCTGCTATTCAGAGGAAGGGCCAGTTTAAATTTGAGAAGTTTTGGACTTCTTATTCAGCAGCTCGCTCCTTAATTTCTCAGGTCTGGTGTACTCCGGTTAGAGGGAGTGCTACTTACATCTTATCTCGGCATCTTGAGTTGGCAAGGCGCCGACTATCCAGATGGAACAGGGAAGAGGTAGGCAACATTGCCATGCAAATTGAGCAGATTGAGAACACTATTGCTTCACTCCAGGACAAGGAAGATCGGTTTGGCAGTCTTCATGACTCGGACCTTAGTTCGCTGCACTCCAGCCTTGCTCTCCACCACTCCCTCTTCCGGCAGTAGGAGACCTATTGGAGGTAGAGATCCCGTGTTCAGTGGATCAAGGAGGACGATCAGAATACTAGATTCTTCCATCAGGCTACATTAAAGCACCGAGCGACGAATCAAATTCGGCAGCTTATTGATGAGGAGGGTAATGCCCACGAAAACATTGAAGCTATTAAGGACCAGCTCATTCAGTTCTTTCGCTCCCGGTGGACAGAGATCTCAGGGGTCGGGCTCCCTATGTGTCCAGTACCTTCCCCCCTTAGGATCACTGAGGTAGAAAATGACTGTCTTATTAGGCCTATTTCCTCTGAGGAGATCCGAGAGGCTTTATGGAACCTTGGTCCTGATAAAGCCCCGTGACCTGATGGGTTTCCTCCTTCTTCTTTCGTCACTATTTGGCTATTGTGAGACAGGATGTTCTGTAGGCCATCCAGCTTATTTTTTGGGCCAACTCCGTCCCCCCTGACTGGAATCGGACTCTTATAGCCTTGATCCCAAAATGGTCGGTTGCTTCCAAGCCTCAGCACTTTCGGCCTATCAGTCTTTGTACCACCCTTTATAAGATTTGTGCTCGTCTTCTGGTTTCTTGGCTGATAGTGGTTATTCCTCGTATTATTTCTCCTGAGCATGGGGCTTTTCTCAGGGGTCGGTGCATTTTTGATAATGTCCTCTTAGCCCAAGAGGTGATGCATGACCTCCACAGAGCGCACACTACTTGATGGCTATAAAGATGGACATGGAAAGAGCTTATGATAGAGTGAGCTGGGAGTTCCTTTACATAGCTCTCTAGGAATTTGGGTTTGCTGAGTCTTTTATTGCCTGGATTAGGGCCTGTATCCAGTGGCCATCCTTTTCTATCATTATCAATGGTGGCCAGACGGACTACTTTCATTATGTTGTTGGTCTCAGGTAGGGCTGCCCCCTCTCACCCTTCCTGTTCATTCTTTCAGCTGATGCTCTTTCTAGGGCTCTACATCAGGCTCATCAGGCCTCTGCTATTGTTCCTTATAGTGTGGGTCCCCATGGGCCCTCGCTATCTCACCTGCTTTTTGCTGATGATTGTATTATGCTGGGGAGGGCCACTGTTAGCAATGCTATAACTTTTGCTTCAATGATTTAGTCTTACTGCAGGGCTTCTGGATAGAAAGTTAATCTAGATAAATCCATGATTTGCTTCAGTTTGAAGACCGATCTTCTTTGAGGCAGACCATTAAGCGAATATTAGGGATCTCTACTCATGCTGATCGGCTTCTTATCTGGGTATTCCTATCACGGGGAGATGGTCGCACTGTTCTGATTTCCTTGATCTTGAGCGCCGAGTCCGCGCTCGTTTGGATGGGTGGCAGGTCTCTGGGTTATCTATGATGGCCAGGCTTACCCTTATTCGCTCTGTGCTCATGTCTCTTCCTATCTACATTCTATCTAATGCAGCCATTCTGGTGACTTGCTTGAGACGGATGGAGAGATGGTTCAGAGACTTCCTTTGGGGATCTATGCAGATGGTCATGGTATTCACTTGATGGCTTGGGATATTGTTTGTATGCTGGTTTCGGAGGGAGGACTTGGGATCCAGTCCCTCACTGTGAGAAGGGAAGCTCTGACTGCTGGGCATGCTACGAGATTCCTTCTTGATCCAGATTACTTATGGAGCTCGTTTATGCATGCGAAGTACGGTGATTGGACCTCTTATATGTCTTCCCAGTCTACTTGTGCCTATCCTTTTTTCTGAAAAGAGGTGTGTCATCATGCTCCAACTATGTTATCTCATGTCTCGTGGATGATTGGAGATGGAGCTTCTGTTGATGTGCTTAGGATATATGGTTGGCTGATCTACCATTATCCTATTGGCCTACCTTTGTGAGCACTGACATTACTATTGGCATGAGAGTTACTGACTTAATTGCTCAGGACCGCACAGCCTAGCATACCTCCCGCGTTGCTGCTCTCTTCGGGGAGAAGCTATCCCGGCATATTCTTTCCATCCCTCTAGTTGCGGACTGTGCATCGGATATCAGACTATGGAACAGATCCTTCATGTCTCGCGCTCGGTTAGAGATCTTATATAGGAGTACAGGCCACAGTCTAGGCAAAGGCTGCATATCTCTTGGATTTGGAAGCTTCCATTCACCGTAGAGTGCGGCTGTTCATTTGGAAGCTGGCTTGGGACTGCCTTCCCACTTGCTCTCTACTCTCGGATAGGGGCATGTTGATCCAACCTACGTGCCCTTTATGCGGGCTAAAGGAGGAGACTGTGGATCATGCTATTTTTACTTGTGACAGAGTCAGAAGGTCTAGTAGATAGCTGGCTATCAGTCCTGGGGTGATAACAGTGGCCCTGGTCACACTTCTTTTATGCGGGTGATTCGGCAGGTCGAGCAAGGGGCAACCGTCGGCTGTGCTCTATGGCTGCTTATATTGCTCATGAGGTCTGGCTTTCTCGGAATAGGCATATTTTTTCGGATGTGAGGGACCCTCCCCAGAAGATTCTTAGGATAGCTTTGTCCCTCTCTGTTGAGTACATGCTCCACCAGTCAGGCATTGATAATGATAGACCTAGTATCTGGGATTCCCCTGCTGCCTCGGCAGCGCACCGGTATATGGTCTTTATCTCTGGGAACTCCCCCACTAGGATCTGTCAAAATCAACTTTGACGGCAGTGTTCAAAGTCGTTTGGTTGGTTCGTTTTGTGATTCGTGGATCGGATGGGGTGATGATTGCGGTCGTTGGTTTTGGTTCTCTTGATCTGTCAGTGCCGCTAGTCGAGTTATATGCGGCATGGGCTGGCATATCTTATGCTATTGTACTATGGGCATTCACCATCTTATCACCGAGGTGGACTCTATTATCGTGGTGCGCTGGCTCCAGCAGGATTTCAGCGACCCTATACCTATCAATCCTTTGTTATGCAACATCAGGACGATGTTCCAGCAAGCCTATAGTGTCTAGGTTTTATATTACCGCGAAGCCAATTCAGCGGTTGACTGGGTTGCTTCCCGGGTTGCCCATCACTCTGATTCGTGGCTCTAGAGGCCGGGTGTCTTATGTCCAACAGTTCTATCTCAGATTTTGTACTCTGATATGTTGGGCTTGACTCACGCTAGACTAATGTGATCGTCCGTAAAAAAAAAAAAGTTGCTGCATTTCTCTTTGGACATTAGAGTGATGCCTTCTACATCTAGGAATAGTAGGCGATTGCTATAATGTCAACTTTGACAAATTTAAGCATTCATAAAAGTAATAGCATCCGAATGTTTTTCTATTTAAGATTTCCTATTTCAATCATTTAACAGAGTCTTGAGTCTATCTTAGAATTTTTGCTTTGTCAATAGATTAAGTTTTCCTATTTGCATCTTTAGCGCGTCGTTACATGTCAATTAAAATTAATAAAATAATTAATGTATTATACCATTAGTCAAAATTTACTTTAATACTTTAACTTTTAATTGTTACAGTTTTATTTTTTATAATTTAAAAATATTATATTTTTAACATCTTATTATATAACTCAATTAAAATTATTAAAATAAATTATATATTACAAATAAATTATTTTTAAATTATAAAAAGTTAAATTATAATAATTAAAATTTTAAAAAGAGATATAAATTTTGAGCGAAGGTTCAGGATCAAAAGTGCATCTAGGTAATATTTTAAAAATTAAAACGGATAACAAATTGACTTGAGATTTGGGTTATAGCTTGAGTCGAATAATATTATAATTAATTTTTAATTTAATAATATAAAATAATAAAATATAAAGGCACATCATTGAAAGTTTACGGCAACCTGAATCTTAGGTCTTATTAACATTCATCCATTCAGCAACCTGAACCGAAATTGTGTACTGCAACTAAAGGTTGGGCTCTCATTTGAAGTCTCGGAGCAACAATGTTAGGAGCTATGTTGTCAGGGGGAGATCCGGTGTTTCCTCTCCTAATTTCCAAATCTCCACATCCCTCGGCCCCAAGAAAAGGATCGCATCCGTCCACGCTTCATCCTTCTATGATCGCATCCGTCCAGCTCGGCGATGTACCCCGCCCTCCTAGCCTCGGAGTACACCAAAGCCAGTAATACCCCATAGATCTCCTCCGCTCTCGCATAAGACCCGGTCGCCGGCGTCGAACACCGCCGCGCCCTCGCCACCGTCGACGGCAACCCAGGACCACCCAGCCTCCTTCCTTACCCCCTTCTCCCTTATCCGCCGCCTCTCCTCCGCCGCCTCCCCCCACCGCCCCTTCCTTGCGTTCAGATTCGCTAGCGCCACGTGCGCCCCCGCCGCCCCCTCTGGCTCCAGCTCCATCGCCCTCCCAGCCGCCCTCCTACCTGCCTCCTCGTCCCCCCTCGCCGCCCACCCCTTCATCACCACCGTCCACACCACCCCGTCGGCCGTCCCCACCGGCATCCCCGCTGCCAACCCCTCCGCCTTCGCCACCCTCCCCGCCCTGACCGTAGTGCTCCCGTCCCTTCTCCACGCCATACTCCCTCATCTTCTTGAAATACCTCAACCCTCGATCCACCATTCCCCCGTGGCAACACGACGTGAGGACCCCGATCGATGAACGCCACCCCGTCTGGCCTCAGCCCAGCCGCGGGCATTTCATCAAACATCTCGGCGGCATCCCGGCTCCCGCCGTGCTTGGCGTCCCCATTGATCATCGCCGTCCACAACACCACCTCGTCGCGCCGTCGTCACCATCGCATCTCATTTATTAAATTTAAAAGTCTAAAAATCGGGGTTGATCTGGTTCAAAATTTGATTTAACAAAATTTTTTAATTTTAATTGGATTATATAAAAATTAATTTTAATAATAAAATTAAAATGACTTGATGATTGGTTTCTGATTCAATCGATTTGAACGGTTGATTTCATCCGAATTTTAAAACCATGCATTTAGGTCTTAAAAAAATTATTTGGTACGCCCACTACTGGAAACGCCCCCTGGTCCTGCGCGATAGATCCATGGGCGTTGATGGAGAGGGCGAAAAAAAAAAAAAAAATTCTCGTGAAGCCCCCAACATTATTTATTTTATTTATTCGCTGAGCTCTCGCTGTCGCTTTTTACATTCCCCACGCCCACCTTGCGAGCGGCGACTTCCGACCGAATTGCTCCAATTTTTTTTAATAACATAAGATTATTTATTATTTTTACTATTAAAATTATAGACCTACCAATAATCTATTGTTCTCTAGAAGAAGTTGTCGGGGACGAGTCCCATCATCAGCGTTCAAATCGGAATATCACATCATTAAATCTATATTTTTGATTAAGTTTGACGCTATCTCGAAAGATCCAGACCATTCCACCATGCCTCGATTTTTTTTCCCACACCCTCCCCCGCCCTCTACATTCATGATTAAATTAATTTTTTAATATTCAAACTCGTAAAATTATGTCAATCGTAGATTTAAAAATTTTAGCGTTTTCGTGATGAGCTCCGGATACTCACAATCGCAAAATCAGGAACTACTCACCATAATATCCATCTCTCCAATTGGAACCACTACGATCTAAGATCATAGGCATCTAAAAAAAGTTGAGATTTTATAATGTTGGAACGAGTGATTTAAGGAAGATCATGCTTCCTGGCATTTAACATACGGCTTCTCTCCGTATTGCATTGAATCTAGCGATGACTGATACGAGGCGTTATCAGCAGACTGCAGCAATTCAATAAAAAATAAACAAACGGTGTAAACTAACCTAAATTGGGTTGGGCTCCGATTGACCAAGCTCAATTCTCTCAATTTAATGAACAACATTCCAAGCGAGTGCTTGGTATTAAATTAAAGACATCATGTGATTCACTTGGACTACTTGTTTTGATCCACAGACTCATCGCATCATTACATACATATTTTATGGGTGTCGATGGAGCTCATAATCCTAATAGGCAACAGTAATCGCATCTGGATCAGACTCCCCTAATTGATCATCCAGGTCGATCATTTTCAGTTAACCTCGATCCTCTTCAATCAGCCTCGGTCATTGAGTTGATCCTTTTTACTCAATCTTCAGAGTCAACCTTCTCTATTCAAACATTTTCACTCATTTTGATCATTCTCAGTCCTTTATGAACGCAGTCGTCGAGATCCGAATGAGACTCGTTTTTCAAACCGGTGCCAAAAGGCACCGGTTTTAAATGAAAGGTATGAGATTGAAAAATTTTATGGAAATGGTGTTAAAGGGGAAAACGCCAACTTCATCCCCTCAGGCTCGGCCCCATCAGCTGGGTTGCTGACAGGGACCAAGCAGAAATCGCCACATGGTATGGCGATTTCAACCAAATGAAATCGCCACACCGTGTGGTGATTTCAATTAGAGTGGGAATCGCCACTTCGTGTGGCGATTCCAACTGGGATTGAAATCGCCACATGGTGTGGCGATTTCAGCAATGAAATCGCCACACCATGTGGCGATTTCAACAGTCTTCCCCCCGACCGAAAGCCTGCGATCGGAGGGATTCTTTTAAAGGGCTGGGTGCCCTTTTCTTTCTTCCATCCGCTCGCTTGAAGCCACGCCGATTCGCCGGAGAGATCCCCCCGCCACGGCTCGCCGCAGAGATCCCTCCCGTCACGGCTCGCCTACCACCGGAGATCTCCGCCGTGGCTCGCCTACCACCGGAGATCCATCTTTTTTGTAGACTTTACAAGGTACACAAAGTCCCTTGTATGTGATTTTCTCAACTAGATTCGATAATCCTAGACAACCAGATCGGTTAATCGATATGGCACAGTAATAGTGGGTTTAGAGACATCTAGCATATCCCATGCTCTATATAAACAAATTAATTTTGCTTCGTTGTATGGATGTGAACGTCCCACCTTTGATCTAGAATTCGGCCCTTATATATCATGCTATAACTGTACATTTTATAGCAAACCTTAAATGTATGTAAAACCTGCTAAATTTTAGTATATGCATAGCATAAAATATATTTGCGAGCTAAGCTTAAACATATGCATGGAGAAAAGCATAATATTTAAAAATAAGATCCGTTGTATTCAGATCTAAATAATAGCGGTTGATATGCCGTAGATGTGGCATAACATCACATCACTTTTAGGTCTTCTTTGTTGTTAATATTGCTTTTATGTTGATTGATTGCTTGTAAATGTTGCTTTTGTCAGATTATCAAGACATGGCTAATAATGTCTTAGATCCAGGGCCTCGTGATCCTACTGTTCTCACTTTGCAAGAGTTGCATAGATCAACGAACATATTTCAAGGCGAGGTATGTATTATTGATCGACGGTTCTTAATTAATTTACATTTATTTATATTGATGCGGATGTATCAAATTTTTTTATTTCAGGAGTTACCGGTTCTTAGATGTCGTCGGCATGACGCACATATCTGGAAAGAGACACCGAAAATGTCACACCCACGAGTGCAGTACTACCTAGATCGTGTCGGCATGTTTGGCATATATCGGATTGGCCAGATTCGACTGGATGTCGGCCTTATTTCTGCATGGGTAGAGAGATGGCGGCAAGAGACCCACACATTTCATCTACCTTTTGGTGAGGCGACCATTACACTACAGGATGTAAGTATTTTGAGCGGCCTCCGGATTGATGGTTCCGCTGTTACTGGGTTAGATCCACGCCATACAATTCCGGAGTTGCAGGCTATATTTGGGAGGTTATTTGTTGTTGAACCTCCCATCGAAGCATTTTCGAAAGGTCGTTTTTGTTTAGCATTCTTCGATCAATTCTATCATGACCTTCACTTGGACGAAGATGTGGATGATGCGGTTGTCCAGCAGTTCATGAGGGGACAACTTCTTCGAATCATTGGTGGAGTGATTCTTTCGGATACCTCTGGTAATTTAGTTAAGTTGATATACGTGCCATTTCTTGAAGACTTGAAGGCATTTGCTACTCTAAGTTGGGGATCGGCTACACTGGCTGGTTTATATTGAGCACTATGTCGTACAACGAGCCCTAACCAGTCTGACATCGGAGGATACCTCCCATTGCTACAGGTAAACACTTTATACTTATGTCTGAGATCGATGTAATTTTAATTATTAATTAAAATCTTAAATTATCCAAACATGCAGATTTGGGCATGGGAACGATTTTCTATTTTCCATCCCATGAGACTCGAGATTCCAGAGGCTAGACCTTCGGATGCCGATGATGATTGGCACTTAGGTGCACCGTGGGGGTATAGATGGCACGTAAGATACAACATGAAAAATATTCAACCCATACACAACGTGCGTATAGGGACCAGTTGGATCTGTTGGATGATAGTGAACAACGGGTATGTCATGTTGTATATGGAATTCAATTAGATCGATTCATTATGTTGCCTAATGATTAATTAAATTTTTTCTATGCAGTTCTTATGGTGTCCTTACTCACCGGCAGTTATCTCTATTTTACTTCTAAGCTGCTTGGTTAGTTCGGATATTTGGATGGCACGGATCCCGCTGATATGTTTTGATGTAGTTGAATGACATTTGCTGGATCGGGTGCTTCGTCAATTTGGATGTCGCCAATGCATACCATGTCCATGCGATATGTCGCTACATCTTCATCAGATTGATCAACGGGGGAGGTCATATGCTGCATGGGATGTCGTGCACGAGACTTATGTTGCAACATGGAATGCACGACGCCAGCATGTGATTGTGGGAGAGCCTATAGTAGCAGGATTCCCATGCACACCCGATTATATGGCCTGGTTTAGGAGCATCACTCGAATATGTGTAGGCCGCTCTGAGTATAGTACAAGTGGTTATGAAGGGGAAGGCACTTCATATGAGTTTTTGGTACTGTTTTTAATTTTTTTTGGTTATCTTTTACTTTTAACTTCCTAAGCTATCATATGAAATTTTGTTGTCATATTGTATGCAGCATGAGAGGTTTCAACAGTTGACTATCGAGCTCGAGCGGGCATTAGCCGCCCCAGTGGATGATGAGCGGCTACAGATTTTGAGAAGCGTGACGTTGATGGCGCATGGTACATTGTCCATCGTCCGGTATCAGCATGTTCGGAGCACAGCTCCTTCAGCACACTATCCGGAGGTGCCGGAGTTCACACGAGCCGACATTGATCCGATGATGGAGACATTTCATTATACTCCATCGTCCTCTTGCATGCGGTCCCCATTAGCACACGAGTATTCGCAGAGGAGAGATGCCGGGGAGGGTACATCTGCCTGTCAAGATCACAATACATATCGCATTGATGACATTGCCGATGCGGATATCGCCGAGATATGTGAGGATGCTGATGCCTCCCGATCACATTTGGACGCTGCTATGCATGATGTTTTCAATGCTAGCGCGATCCCCATGCTGGAGGGGGTATCTTAGGTGATTGATGAGGTTCCTATACCGTTGGTGACCTATAGGCGATGGACAGGATGTATTCGCCGACCTCCTCGACGAGGATGTGGAACCTAGGTTTTCTAGATTGTTGTACTCAAACCTTATGATGTAAACTTCTTTTTTTTTTAATGTATCCGAAATATCTTATTTCTATGAGATTGTGTTCTTCTAATGCATTAACTTTTTGTCATGATTGGCATTTACGGTTGAGTTTCGATTGACTTTCGGTTGAGTTTCGGTTGAGTTTCCACTGAGTGTCAGCTGAGTTTTGGTTGAGTTTCGGCTGAGTTTCGGTTGAGCTTCGGTCAAGTTTCGAGTCTCGGCTGAGTTTCGGTTGAGTTTCTGCTAAGTTTCGGTCAAGTTTCGAGTTTCGGTTGAGTTTCGGTTGAGGTTCGACTGAGTTTCGGTCGAGTTTCGGTTGAGTTTCGGTAAAGTTTCGAGTTTTGGGTGAGTTTCGGCTGAGTTTCGGCTGAATCTCGGTTGAGTCTCGATTGAGTTTCGGCTGAATCTAGGGAGATGGCCCCATGAATGAGGCTGTTCAGCATTTTCTTAATGCTGTAATGCCTTAATGCCTTAATTGCTTCCAAGAGAAAATTTACCACTCTTATGGATGCCTGAGGAAATCGCCACATGAAGTGGCGATTTCACTTCATGTGGCAATTTCAGGTCATGGCGTTGGACAAGATGAAATCGCCACATGAAGTGGCGATTTCAGGGTTGAAATCGCCACTTCATGTGGCGATTTCAAGCCAACATTTTGGGTCCTTTGGGTGGATGAAATCGCCACATGAAGTAGCAGGTTTGAAATCGCCACCTCATGTGGCGATATCCTGCTCAGTTATGAAATCGCCACTTGAAGTGGTGATTTCAACCCTGAAATCGCCACTCCAAGTGGCGATTTTCTCAGACTCTCCCCCGAGCCTTCAGCACGGGGGACTTACAATTCGGGGGCTTAAAGAGTCCGAAATTGGCTCCCGAGCCAAACCCCCCCCCCCCCACACATCCGGAAACTCATTTAAGTCCGAATTTTTTTTTGTTTTTGCCTGAGTGACAAATGCAAAATAGAAAGATATCATTTGCCGAAACTCAATCAAAGCTTGATCGAAACTCAATCAAAGATCTACCGAAACTCAATCGAAACTTTACCGAAACTCAATCGAAACTCACGTCATCAAATGCCAATCATGACATAAAGTAAATGCATCCATAAATTATGAAAGTCATAGGCCCAAGTACGTCATAAATGCATCCATAAATTATGAAAGTCATAGGCCCAAGTACGTCATGAACTACCATGTCTCCATATGACTCTTCATCTGAGTCGTCATGTTCAGGCCAATAGTCATCATCTGCACTTTCGTTTGACTCCATTCCCCAACTATCAATATTACACTGATTGTTTACCACATCATCACTTTGTATAGCTGGCATAAATCCCTCAATCATTGAGAAATCCATTAGAGGCCTAACCTGTTCCTGCTGGGCAATAGGAGAATTGTCTCGAACATTCTCTATATGACCAACACTATATGGCTCTGGAACATCATCCTTTAAACATAGAGTTCAATACACCGATATTCGGAACACTTCGAGGGAAATGTCAACATGTGCTCTACATCGTCGTCATCCTCAATTGGAAGAAGCACATATTTTTGATGCAATGTTGGAGATCTCCACATCAATCTGATGATATGTCTCTGTTCTGGAATTGTTAGAACTGTATGTATCTGATCAACCAACTCAGCAAAGCATGTTCCCGTACTCAATTTCAAACATTTACGAGGAGGTTGATTATAATGTATCCCTTCTTGGCCACCATGTTCAATTGATCCATCATAATATAGTAAAACACGTACAGTTTCTATCTGAAAAAAAGGTGATCAAAATTTATCTCCGATCAGCTACAAACAACAAAAAAATTTAAATATACATAAATTTTAGTAGCATTTAGCACATATTGGTTCCCAAGGTCCATATGGAACATTTAATATCTCATGATGATATCATAGCTAAAATAAAACATCAATATTGCTTTCTTCTTTGTCAAAAAAAATATATTAATATCAGTTATATGAGGGAATGTATAAACACACATCTCATGCATATAAAAATCAGTTTAAGAATGGAATGTGTATCTACCTTGACAGAATCCCCCGATCTCTTTGGAGAGCAATGGAATCTCTCCGGCGAGTCGGCGTGGCTTCAAGCGAGCGGATGGGAGAAAGAAAAGGGCACCCAGCCCTTTAAAATAATCCCTCCGATCGCAGGCTCTCGGTCGGGGGGAAGACTGTTGAAATCGCCACATGGTGTGGCGATTTCATTACTGAAATTGCCACACCATGTGGCGATTTCAATCCCAGTTGGAATCGCCACACGAAGTGGCGATTCCCACTCTAATTGAAATCGCCACATGGTGTGGCGATTTCATTTGGCTGAAATCGCCACACCATGTGGCGATTTCTGCTCGGTCCCTGTCAGCCACCCAGCTGACGGGGCCGAGCCTGGAGGGATGAAGTGGCTGGGGGAAAACGCCATTTTTCCTTTAACACTATTTCAATAAAATGTTTGGATCCCATACCTTTCGTTTAAAACCGGTGCCTTTGGCACCGGTTTGAAAAACGACTCATCCGAATGATGTGGTTGGACAGCTATATCAGGCGGTCATCTAATCCTGCGCATTCTCCCTCGTCATCGAGATTTTTTGACAGAAGCCAAGGTGGCCAAAGAACAAATTCTCTGCTCCACCCATAGCAAACTGCACTCATGAAATATGCATTATTCCTCTCCTCTCTCAGGACAAAGAACTCGGCCACAGACGACTGGAAATCCACCATATGAAGGACGACGACATGGTGGAGCTGGGACGCTGTGAAGTCAGATGTCCTATCCAGGCGGTTGGCCGACGGCAACCCCCTCGCCGCTATGGTGATGAAGTAATACATGGTTGCACGACGGAGTCGGATTCTGCATACGGCGATGCTCGTCGGGTTATGGAGGAAGATGAGAAAGAGGCGAAACCGGCATGCATTGCCGAGATCTTTTGATGCTTTAGCCTCCTCCCCTAAGGATTGGCCATGCATTTGCAACCTTACAGTGAGCAGAGGCGCTTCACCGAATTTGATGTGGCTGATGAAACTACATCCAACCGATGGTGAAGATCATCTGATGAAGCTAATAAGATCACACTTGATCAATGACAGTGATCACCCTTTTAGAGTGCCTTCAACTAGCCTTTCGGATAGGATCTCGACTTAGTCATCTAGACTATACCTTCCAATCAGCCATCGAGATAGAACCCCAATTTGGCCATCCGAGCTATCCTTCGCGGCTCCAAGTCGGTTTCAGCAACCATCCAAGTAGTGCCCCAGCGATCACTCGATTAGCACTTATTATAGGGCCCACGTACCTAACTCCATCACTTGCCACTATCCGCACAAGATAACATGCGTGTAACATAGGGGATATGTCTAGTGAATGCCATAACGACTGCCCATGCTCTGCAAGCCTGCAACAGCCAGCAACACCTGTCCAAATAAGTGGCACCCACCAACCAACTACAGCCTCTCACTTTTTATGGGATTTGATCCACCAACCAACTGTGGCCTCCCATTGTTGATGGGATCTGATCCATTAACCAACTTCGGCCTCCCATGCCTAACGGAACCTGGCCCATCAACTAGCTGCAACCACCCACACTGGATAGAACATGGCATGCCAGCTCTGACATACCATAATGAAAGTAAATCCTGCTATCACTGCCCTTACCGTACATGCTCTAACAATCAAGTTCTACTGCAAGCCACATTATAGCGTCCAGTCACACTACAGGCTCCAAGCTTCCA
This sequence comes from Calamus simplicifolius, assembly GCA_900491605.1. Lineage (NCBI taxonomy): Eukaryota > Viridiplantae > Streptophyta > Magnoliopsida > Arecales > Arecaceae > Calamus > Calamus simplicifolius. Next base: position 358,199 of record UESW01004135.1, on the reverse strand, counting down.
TAAAATGGATAAGAGGGATCCCCGACTAAATAAGCCAATCAAGCCCATGTAAGGCACTCAAGCCAATAATGCTCACACAGAGCACTTCTCTAAAACTCTCGAGCTCTCTCAAATACATAACTTATTGGCCCAGATGGCAACCCAAAAGGAGGGGAGGGGGTGAACTGGGTTCTTAAAAAATTTGGCACTTAAAAATAATTTTACAAAGTAAAAGTACACAAGGATAAATGCAATGAGTGTGATGCAAGAATGCAAAACATAGCATGCAAGATAGAGTAGAGAGAAAGAGAGATAAGCACGGTAAACACAAAGATTTATAGTGGTTCGGTGTTAGCTACACATGCATCCACTCTTAACCAACTCTTGGGCCCACACTATAATTTTCTTGATTACAGCCGAAATGTTTATAAGCTCACAACTCAAACTTATTGTTTTAACAATAGGATCACAACGAATCCAGCCAATTTTCACAGGCTCACCAGCACAAAACCTACCACAAGCTATCTAGCTTGCACAAGGCTAATCCACCTTCCCTTGATTCAATCACCTGATTGAATCAGTAACCAAATATAATAAGAGTAAGGTTACAACAGAAATTCAGCTCCTCAAATAAGCAAATAAGCAATATAAATAAGATAGAAATAGAAGAGCTTGATTTAGAAGATTTTTAAAGTTGAACTTTTCTTTTTGATGTGGCTGACGTAGCCACGAGGGCAATTATGGCAAAATCAAAAGCTTAAGGCGCCCCGCCTCGGCATCTCCAAGCCGGTCGAGCCGGCTCCGACTTCCTCAAGTCGGCCCCGATACCTCCTAGTCGGCCGAGCCGGCCCCGACTTCCCAAAGTTATCCCCGGCACCTCCCAGTCGGCCGAGCTGGCCCCGACTTCTCCAAGTCGGCTCCGCTCGGCCCCGGCATCTCCAAGTCGGCCGAGCCGGCCCCGACTTCTCCAAGTCGGCCCCGCTCGGCCCCAGCACCTCCCAGTCGGTCCAGCTGGCCCCAACTTCTCCAAGTCAGCCCCGCTCGGCCCTGGTATCTCCAAGCCGGTCGAGCTGGCCCCGACTTCCCCAAGTCGACCCCGCTCAGGTCCCTGGCCTAGAAGGCCCTCTGTCAGGAATATTTCTGGCTCACCATGAGAGAGGACGCTGCCAAACTGGTTCAGAAGTGCGATGTTATCAGCGCCATGCACACATCCAGCATCAGCCGTCTACCCCGCTAAGCCCGCTTTTGGCTCCTTGGCCCTTCGCTCAGTAGGGAATGGACATCCTTGGGCCATTCTCCCTAGCTTCGGGACAGCGGAGATTCTTGCTAGTGGCCATCGACTACTTCACCAAGTGGGTTGAGGTCGAGGCGCTGGCTAAAATCACCGAGAGTAAAGTTAAAGCCTTCTTCTGGAAGTCGATCATATGCCGCTTTGGCCTACCTCACACTCTCGTCATGGACAACGGCCGCCAGTTCAACAATGATGCATTTAAGGCTTTCTGCGGTGAGCTGGGTATTCGCCATCGATTCACCTCTGTCAGCCACCCCCATACCAACAGAGAGGCCGAGGTCATGAACCGCACCATTCTCAGAGGGCTCAGGACTGGCTAGATGGATCCAAGGGTCGATGGGTGGAGAAGCTCTCCAGTGTGATATGGGCTTACCATACGACCCCCAGGGCCCCAACGGGTGAGACTCCCTTCAGTCTCGTCTTCGGATCCGAAGCTGTCATCCCTGTTGAGATCGGATTGCCTAGTCTGCACGTGGAGTCTTTCAACGAAGAAAATAATTCCACACTAATACGGGCTAATCTGGACTTCATCGACGAAGCACACGACCGGGCGAGGCTACAAATGGCGACCTTCTGCCAGCGGGCCGCCAGGTACTATAATGCCCGGGTCCATCCCAAGGTCTTTCGTCATAGAGATCCGGTTTTAAGAAAGGCTGAGATATCCAAGCCTACAGAGGGGGGCAAACTGTCCCCTAACTGGGAGCGTTCTTATCGTATCACCGAGACACTCCATCGAGGGGCATACCGACTAGAAGAGTTCAACGGACAACCCATTCCACGTACCTGGAAGGTGGATAACCTCCGCCAATATTATCAATGATGTATCCCCCCAGAGTATGAGCAATAAAGAGGGCCCCTTCCAATGCCACAGCCTATTCTCCCTTGTGTCCAAGGACTAGATCTCGGAAAAGGAGCTCACCAGCACTGCGGCCTACGAGACACCACTCGGCCCCAGCACGGAGGTGCCCCCGAGTCGGTTAAGACCCTAAAGGCTCCGTACCTGGTTGAGTCGCCCCTCAGACGACACACAAACCCTCGAGGTGGTTCTAAAGGAGCTCGCCGGCATCGCGACCTATGGAACACCACTCAGCCCGGCACGGAGGTGCCCCCGAGTCGGTTAAGACCCTAAAGGCTCCGTACCTGGTCGAGTCGTCCCTCGGGCGGCACACAAACCCCTAAGGTGGTTCTAAAGGAGCTCGCCGGCACTGCAGCCTACGGGACACCACTCGGCCCCGGCATGGAGGTACCCCCGAGTCGGTTAAGACCCTAAAGGCTCTGTACCTGGTTGAGTCGCCCCTCGGGGCGACACACAAATCCTCGAGGTGGTTCTAAAGGAGCTCGCCGACATCGCGGCCTACCGGACACCACTCGGCCTCGACACGGAAGTGCCCTTGAGTCGGTTAAGACCCTAAAAGCTCTATACCCGGTTGAGTTGCCCATCGGGCAGCACACAAACCCCCAAGGTAGTTTTAAAGGAGCTCGCCGGTATCGCGGCCTATGGGACACCACTCGGCCCTGGTACGGGGGTGCCCCCAAGTCGGTTAAGACCCTAAAGGCTCTGTACCCGGTCGAGTCACCCCTCGGATGACACACAAACCCCCGAGGTGATTCTAAAGGAGCTCGCCAGCATCACGGCCTATGGGACACCACTCGGCCCCGGCACGGAGGTGCCCCCGAGTCGGTTAAGATCCTAAAGGTTTCATACCCGATCGAGTCGCCCCTCGAGCGGCACACAAACCCCTGAGATGGTTCTAAAGGAGTTCGCCAGCATCGCGGCCTACGGGACACCCCCTGGCACGGAGGTGCCCTCAAGTCGTTTAAGACCCTAAAGGCTTTGTACCCGGTCGAGTCGCCCCTCGGGCTGCCCACAAACCCCTGAGGTGGTTCTAAAGGAGCTCATCGGCATCATGGCCTACGGAACACTACTCGGCACCGGCACGAAGGTGCCCCCATGTCGGTTAAGGCCCTAAAGGCTCCATACCCGATCGAGTCGCCCCTCGAACGGCACATAACCCCTGAGGTGGTTCTAAAGGAGCTCGCCAGTATCGCGGCCTACGGGACACCACTCGGCCGAGATGGTCCTAAGGGCCCCGCTTGGCCCTCACGGTCTTCGAGTCAGCCCAGACCTTTCCCGGTCAAGCCCCAGTCGGCCCCCGGTGCCCTCAAGTTGCTCTCGGTGCTAATTTGCCCTCAAATCATTCCAAGCCCTTAGAAGATTCGGGCACAAACGAATCTCCCTTCAAACGGCCTGCGACAACTCAAGACATCTTCAGTAATTTCCTATGCGGCTGGCATATCCCTCAAAGATGCATCCAAACGTTGGCAAATCTGGGGCTGCGATCCGGCCACGGCATCGTCAATGTGCGCAATGCTCAGAAACAGAAAACATCTCAGAAGGAAAGGTCCTCCTCATTAATAGGTACGGGGCCCGCCTTATCGTTAGTTGCACGATAAAACGTTTGACCCAGAGGAAAGAAGAAACAAGCGAGACAAAGTGCAAAAACATCTTCACAAAAGGCTTTTCTTCATTAATAATGAAATTGAAGAACAAAATTTAGCCCGAGTCCGGTTATAAAAAGAAAAGGAAAAAAGAAGAAACAGCAACACTTCAGGGCTCGCTTGGGCCCTACTCTCTCTCGTCGTCCTCTGCCTTAGCCGGCTCCTCGTCAGATTCCCCAGGGCGGATCCCCTCGAGCTCGGCGATGTCGATTTTAAGAGCCGTGGACACCTTAGTTTTGCACATATCGAAGCCCTTAACATCGGCATCGAGGCTTGCCTCGAGGACTTCCTTCCTGAATTTTGGCAAGGACTTATAGTTGGTTATGGCCTGTCCCGCCCCAGCCTCAGCCTGTTGAGCCCTGGCATCGGCCTCCTGGGCTTGCGTCTCACTCCGCTGTGCCGTAGCCTCAGCTTCCTTGGCTCGTGCCTCAGCCTCCTTGGCTCGCGCCTTAGCCTCTCAGGCTCGGCTCTCGGCCTCCTCGGCACGGGTACTAGCCTCGTCAGCATAGGCCACCGCCGCGGCCTTCTCTTGGCTCGCCTCGGCCGCCGCCCTTTCTGCAGCGATGGCTCTCTGCGTGGCGGTGTGTGCCTCTTCCCGTGCTGCCTCGACCTCCTTCTTGGCGTTTTGGAGCTGGCGAACCAGCCCCTCATTTCACTCTGCGGCGACCTTCAGTATGTCCGAGACCAGCTCCAATTTGGCCTCGGCCGCAGATGCCCATCCACTTTCAGCTTCGGCCCGACTTTCTGCCTCCCTTATTCGGCCGCCTAGGTTCTCCTCCCGGGCCTTAGCCTCGTGATGAAGCCGAGCAAGGCTCTGGGACTGCGCCGTGCTCTCCTTCTTATATTTCTCAGCCCGTGCTATGGCCTTCATGAGCGCGTCCAAGGAATGAGTCAGCGCTTCGCGAAGGCCAATCGCGCCATTGGCCATCTGTAGCAGGAGTATGTATTAATCGCAAGAAAAATTAAGGCATTGCAAAATGTATTCAGAAATGAAGATAACTCAGAAAGTTACCTGGATAATGGAGACCATCACCATGTCTAAAATTGCGGAGTGGCTTTGCCCCCGCATTTCCTCAGTGGACTCGGCAGTCCGAACTCTTGATAGAAGATGAGCGGTTGCCTGGCGTCTGCCATTGAATTGAACCCGCGCGCCGGCTGCGCCGACCCCTCCTGCCGACCTTCAACCCGAGGGCGAGTCGGGCGGCACGCTGATCATTGGGATAAGCTCTCCGGCCCATCCCTCTACTTCCTGGTCGCCTCCGTCCCAGCCTTGGGCCCCTTGGTGACTGGCTCCCCCTCTCCAGCAGTTGGGGGAGCACTCTCCGTCTCCGGCTCTGTGGCAGCTGGAGGGCTGACAGCAACTGTAACTTGCCCCGCCTCGGGCACGTCAGCGGCGGCAAGGGCTTCCTCTTCAAGATCCATGATCACCACGGCTGCTTCAGGGGTAACCAGAATCTCTCCCTCCTCTACCTCGGTCCCGGCTGGCCTCGGGACCACTTCTCCAGCCGGCATATCCGCGGCCAGCTCCTCTGTAGACGTTGGAGCTTCAGGGGCTTCGGTAGCCCGAACCGGCTCGGACTGCTCTCTTCTTCGAGCCCTCTTCGCCGGTCTTGCTGACTCGCCAGCCGCCGGCCTCTTTTGCTTCAGGGCAGCTTCGAACGCGCCGGCAGAAAACTTCATTGCTGCACCTAAAAATGATGAATGTTAGCAACAACATACAGTAATCTTCTGGTCGAGATAGAAGGAATCAGATGTCGTGATCACCAACCGCTGGGGCCAAGTCAGCCTCTATCAGGTTCTCCTCGGACAGGAGTTTTTTGTAGCTAGGGATCTGGCAGTTGGACAATTGGGTGAAGAGCTCCTTATCCCTTTCCCCCACGGTGGAGTTATCGTTGGAGCTAGTGTCCAGCTCCCTCCAGTCGGCCCTCACCCCCTCGATGTGGGCAAAGAGGAATCGAGTCTTCCACCCCCTAATTTTGGATGGGAGACCTAGGGGGAAGGCCCAACCCGGCCTGGCGGTGAATGCCCATCAGGCTCCCTCACCTTGGCGGCGGAGCTTATAGAAAGCCCAAAACAGTGATAACCCTGGCCGGGCCTCCTGGAAGTAGCAAAGAATGACAAAATCATAGATGATCCGAATCGAATTCAGAGTCAACTGCGCCAACGCTAATCTATACCTATCTAAGAGGTTCAAGAAGAAAGGGTGAAAAGGGAGGCGCAATCCACACCTGAAGAACTCCTCGTATAGAGCGATCCAACCAGGGTGGGTGGAGGTCACTCTATCTTCGGGCCCCGGCGTGGATAGGTGGATGAAGCTGGGAACCATGTACTTGCCCTAATGGCCTATACGTCTTCGGGGGTCACGGTTGAGGCCACTCCTAATGAGCCTGTTGGATCAAGACTCACCGCCGGAGGTTGTCCCGGACGGTGGGAGGACATAGGAACTGTCCTAATAGGGGAGGCTGAGGTAGACGGAGGTTCGGTCGCATCGGTCGATCGCAGATGATGATTCCGCCCACCGGCTAAGGTGCCTGATGGGCTAAAGAGGTTTGGTCTTCACTATCAGAATGGAAAGACTCTACTATGGGCCTCTTACCCTCCCTAATGGCACGACGGTTCATGGGTGAAAATGAAGGATGAAACTAACCTGGAAATCAAAAGGAATTCGAAGACAGAAGGGCTCAAGTTGTAGAAGAACTTAGGAGAGGGAAACTGGAAGAAAACAATGGCAATGTAAAAGCTTTCCCTAAGCCCTTGGGGCGCTTTTATACCCCCATTTTTGAACGACGGTAATCAAGGCCTCGCCACGTGGCGCTCTTCTATTGCGCCACGAGCTGTCTGCTGAAAATCTCGCCAGCGCTCGAGATGTGCCACCTTGATTCACCCCAGGGAGCATGAACCCCGACCAATCGTAGGGCATAGAAAACGAGGAAACAATAATAACCTCCACCTTTTTTCATTCCCCGATGGATGCTTTCCTCAGGGTGTCTGGCGTCGACGTCAGCCCCCACCTACCGCATGATTATGGAAGATGTGTGAAGCGACACTGCCCCAGAACGACATGCTAGCTCACCAAGCTATTAAAAGCGCACTAGAAAGTAATCATTTTTTGAATTTTCGCGCCCCTCTCGCCCAAAGGGCAGCAGACGCGTGGCCCTTCGCTCTCAGGGGAGGGGGGCATCTGATGTGGCTGATGTAGCTACGAGGGCAATTATGGCAAAATCAAAAGTTTAAGGCAGCCCCGCCCCGGCATTTCCAAGCCGGCCGAGCCGGCCCCGACCCGGCATCTCCAAGCCGGCTGAGCCGGCCCCGACTTCCCCAAGTCGGCCCCGCTCGGCCCCGGCACCTCTCAGTCGGCCGAGCTGGCCCCGACTTCTCCAAGTCGGCCCCGGCATCTCCAAGTCGATCGAGTCAACCCCGACTTCTCCAAGTCGGCCCCGCTCGGCCCCGGCACCTCCCAGTCGGTTGAGCCGGCCTCGACTTCTTCAAGTCGGCCCCGCTCGGCCCCGGCATCTTCAAGCCGGCCGAGCCGGCCCCGACTTCCCCAAGTCGGCCCCGGCACCTCCCAGTTGGCCGAGCCGGCCCCGACTTCTCCAAGTCGGCCCAGCCCAGCCCTGGCACCTCCCAGTCGGCCGAGCCGGCCCCGACTTCCCCAAGTCGGTCCTGCTCGGCCCCGGCATCCCCAAGCCGGCTGAGCCGGCCCCGACTTCCCCAAGTCGGCCCCACTCGGCCCCAGCATCTCCTAGTCAGCCGAGTCGACCCCAACTTTTTCAAGTCGGCCCTGCTCGGCCCCGGCATCTCCAAGCCGACTGAGTCGGCCCCTACCGTCCCTGGTCGGCCCCACTCCGGCATCTCCAGGTCAACCGTGTCGGCCCTGCTTGGCCTCGGCGCCCTCAGAAGAGTCAAGGCAATCCTGACCAGTCCCGACTTTCCCAAGTTGGCCCCAAGATGGTCCTTGTTGTTCAAGCCGCCATCTTTCTGACCCGCGCCGTCTGACACAACCAGGTCCAACCACTCACTGGCCGCTCCATTGATGGGACCAGACCTAACTACCTGCCAGCTCCACTGACTGATGGGACGTGGCTCACCAACCGCCATTTTTTCTTCTCTTCGATGGGACAGGACCCATCAACCGGCCCAGACTCACGCAACCCCACGAACCCCACAGACATTCCCTTTTCACGGAACTCCACGTGATTGTGCAGGTGTCAACCCCCTATAAAAGGGTAAGTCTACTCAGAAACAAGGTACGAAAGCTGATACACTTGCTATCGTGATACCCAGGGAGGGATTCCCCCTTTATGAGGACTCATTTTTTCTCCAAGAAGATCTCGTCTGAGCTCTCCCTAGCTGTGACCCCGGTTGTTGACTTGAGCATCGAGGGTCCCCACCGGAGCACCCTCGGTCTTGGGACTTTTTTGCAGGCCATCCACCAGGCGTGGATTCGTGGATTAAGCAGCTCTCTTCTCCCGACGTTCAAGACCGGTGATCGGGCGTCATCACTTCTTTTTCTCTTTGATGATCTTCCTCAAGATAGATTAAAGCTTTGCTATTCCTTTTGATTTAATAGAAATCCTTCAAAGTAGGCTTTTGAATGCTTTAGATTTTCCTAAACTCTTTTTCGAACAAAGGATTTCGGATCTAAGCTTTTTCCTTTTTGATTTTTCTCCCTCTCTTCTTTTTCTATTTTTTCAAACGGTCGGATGGCTTCTTTTATAATTTCCTATGAATCCATCTTTAGATAAAAACTAATCCTTGAATGTACTTGTGGATGTGTTTAGCATAAAAAAAAGGAAAGAGCCATTGAGGTTTGTTGGAGAAAAGACAAGTTCTGAAATCGTTTATGACACATCTGAAATACGCCTCTGATAGATTAGAGCTAGCTCTAAGTCGGGATGTTCGAAATAGTAATATTTGCTTATCGTGGAGTCGGCTCTGGCTTTCTGTGGGGTTGACATATTTTCATGCTAGAGTCGACTCTAACAAATGCGGGAGTCGGCTCTAATTAGAGCCAACTCTAATTGTGCCCAAAAAATTAGTCTTTATTTTAACATTAGAGTAGGCTTTAATTCCTTGCAGGAATCGGCTATAATTTGACGTAGAACGAGGATTTATTATCTTTCGATAAGAGTTCGCTCTAATCTCTGAAGGAGTCGGCTCTAATCCATGCCAAAAGTGCAAAACTGTTCCGATATGCTATGGAGTCGGCTCTAATCCTTCTAGAATCGGCTCTAATGTTTAAAACTTGACGCTAGACATAGTTCAAACTCAATTTTTCTTAAATTTTTATTAATAAACCTTTTAAAATTTTAAAATATTTTTTAAAATTATTAGCAATAAGAGATATACTTATATAATTTTTATTATTCATTAAAATTAATTAAATTGGAGTTCATTAAAAAAATAGTTTTATCAAAAAAAAGATGATCGAATGCTTATGAACAATAGTAAAATAAAAAATTTGGCGTCAACAGGTACGCCATGGGCATCCACCCATCATTTCTGAATTACAATTAATAAGGCCACAATTGAGTTTTTGGAGCCATTCAAGCTTACTTCAAAGATTTACTCAATTGAGTCGGTTTGATGACTGCGATCCACTCAAGGCCAAGCTGTCCACGAACAGCTGGAAAATAGCTGGAAAATACTAAAGATATTTCAATAAAAAGGAACGAGAAAATTACGGAGCTGACATGCAATGCTCTGATTGACATCTGGGATGGCGTTTGGTAGCCGCTGTCGGTGGAAGCACCAACCAGTATAATTCTTTTGTGTGCGTATTCACGTAGCACTACGCTCTAAATAGCTCGCTCATTTGGTATTCTCTCGCAAGAAAAACCCAACCTTTTTTTCCCTTCTTTTTTTTTATTCCTTCCCGAATTACTACGATGACTTCTTTCGTCCGCAATCGACGAGAAGGAAATTAAAAAAAAAAAATTAAGGAAAAGCAGGGTGGAGTTGGCAAGTCCCATCCTTAAATATCTGCCGCTCACGCCGAAAACAAGGCTTAAATAAATCCCAAACCATTCGTTCACCAACCCCTGTCGCATTTGTCGGTAGCCAGTCTACCTCAAGTAGCTCCCTCTCGTTGCTCCTTATTACCCTCCCCCTGGCCCTTTTCCTTGCCGAAACAACGGAGAGAGAATCGCTAGATCTACTCCGGATCCATGGCTTCCATCCTGGTCCTGATCACCGTCTTCGTCTTCGATCTGATCGCCTTTGGCCTCGCGATTGCTGCCGAGCAGCGCCGTAGCACGGTAAGCCCTCAAAATGTCGGAGCGTCAGCGAGATCTGAGCTTTAATTTTGACGGATCGGATGGCGATGGGTTTGCAGGCCACGGTGATGACGGACTCGGAGAAGGATTACAACTACTGCGTCTATGACTCGGACATCGCCACCGGGTACGGCGTGGGAGCGCTCCTTTTCTTGCTGGCGAGCCAGGCCATCATAATGGCGGTGAGCAAGTGCTTCTGCTGCGGCGGCTCCCTCCGCCCCGGCGGTTCTCGCGCCTGCGCCCTCGTCCTCTTCCTCACTTGCTGGTATTGCTATCATTATTCTCCCTTTCCTTGCTATCTTCTTCTTCCCTCCCCCGCCCCCTGTTGTTCCATCTCTGCTTCAGATCAGATCTACGACGATGGAGGGTCGTTTCCCGTTTCCCTGTAATGTTCTTGGACATATATAATAATTAGTGTGTTAAGTATTATGGGAACCGCGTGAAACGCTTGAGACGAAACCCTATTGTGGATGGAGTTTTTATGAGTGCCAAATGGGGGAACACTTTGGTCACCGGCGGTGGTTGATTTCAGGTTGACGTTTATCATAGCGGAGACGTGCTTGCTGGCCGGGTCGGTGCGGAACGCGTACCACACACGGTACCGGACGATCTTCGGGACCGACGCGCCGTCCTGCCAGACCGTCAGGAAGGGTGTCTTCGCCGCCGGCGCCGCCTTCGTCTTCTTCACCGCCATCCTCTCCGAGCTCTACTACGTCACCTTCTCCAAATCCAATGACTCCGGTGTCCCGCCCTACGGGAAGGAATCCTCCGTCGGGATGAGCCCCTACAGCTAGATATCCGGGCTATGATCGCCCTTCATCTCCAGCTCTTTACATCGATACTCGTCTTGTAGTAGCTACCTCCTTCATTTTCTTTCTCTCTCCTCTTCTTTCTCCTCTCTCTCTCTTTCTATCGCCACTTCTGCTCTAGTTACAGAAGAAGAACATCATTAACATCATTACATTGGTGGGCTACTGCTATCATTGTTTTTTTTTTTCTTTTTTTTTTCCCTTTCTTTTTTTTTCAAGTTGTTGTTCTTGTTGCAATATGTTTTTGATGATATTGGTTTAATGTGTTTTTGGACTGTGGAACGATTTGATCGTTTTGATCATTGGGTCTGTACCATGTATGCTTTCTCTAGACGATGCGCTCAACAACTCTGTAGTAGTTCAGAAACAGACTGTAGTGGTTCAGAAAGAATTGCTGTTGCGGTAGTTGACTGCTTATTTAATGTCACGTCCCAATATGAATTCTTGTTGGATACGTGAGATGCTTGAATACTCTATACGAGATTATCTTTTCAATTATTTTTTATAATAATATTCATATATTATTATTAATTTTGAAATCAAAAAAAAATTTCATAATAATAATAATTTTTATTCATCTGAAAAATAATGTGAATAAAAAGCAATCTAAATTATTAATGTACAATATATATATATATATATATATATATATATATATGCTTTAAGATCTCTTTCTATATAAAAGGATATAAGAATTTCTATAAGTTATTTATCTTAAAAATTATCGTCTAATAAATTTAAATATAAACATTCATAATTATTCCAATGATGGTGCATAGAAATTGTTATAAATTATTTATCTTAATCGTTAACGTAGGGTTTATATATGTATAAAATATTTATAGTTGCTTGAGAGGAATTCTTATATTCTTCTTGTATGAAGTAAAATGTGATGTCATTAGCCTGCACGCAACGTATTCCGTCAGTTTAAAAGTCACATGTAGCGTCACTGTCCTACACCTAACATATTCAGTCAATTTAAAAATCAATGCAATGCAAACTTGGGCTTAACCAACAATTAACTAAATTATTATCAATTTTTTTTTTAAATTTGAGGCTCCAATATCTAAACTACGTTCAAGAATAAATATATGCATTCCTATTTAATTTAAAATTAATTAATAAAAAAAGAATTTTGACTTGGTTTCAAAGTGTAAAATCCATAATCAATGACTTTTTGCCCAAAAAATTTAATGAACAATTGTACACCTAAAGGATTTGTACCAATAGTTAGAGTGAATCACAAGGTAAGCATGATCATCAAGAAGAAAAAGATAGGGCTTTCCTGATGGTTCAATAACTTGGACCAGTTAGATATAGATAACCATTTAAATCAAGGTGCAAAGGACTAGATTAAGCTCTAATAGCACAGTAATTAAGAGTTATCATGAGTGGGAGTCCAGAGTGAGAGCCTGTGAAGATCAAGGTGGGTAGAAATCTAAACCCTCAACCAACAATTAACTAATTATTATCGATATCTTTAATTTGAGGCTCCAATATCTAAACTAAATTCAATAATAAATATATTCGTTCCTATTCAATTTAAAGTTAAATATTAAAAAAAAGAATTTGCTTTGATTCATGGATCAAAGTGTAAAATCCATAACCAGTGACTTTTTGTCCAAAAAAATTAATTAACGATTGTACACCTAAAGGATTTGTATTAATAGTTAGAGTGAATCATAAGGTAAGCATGGTCATCAAGAAGAAAATATAAGAAAGATAAGGTTATCCCAATGGTTCAATAACTGGGACCAATTAGATATAGATAATCTAAATTAAGGTGCAAAGGACTAGATTAAGCTATAGTAACACAATAAGAGTTATCAAGAGTGGGAGTCCAAAGAGAGAGCCTGTAAACATCAAGGTGGGTAGCAATTCAAAAGGTTGTGACCAATATAGCTCAAGGTCTACATTTGCACAATAAGAGAATTAAGGAGAAGACTTCCATTAGGGTTCACCTAGGCTCCAGAGAGAGAGAGAGAGAGAGAGAGAGAGATGAGAAAAGAGAGAAAAGAGAGGAAAAGAGCGAGGAAGAATTCTCATATCTTTTGCAAGGGATTGTAATAGCTTTGATCTAAAGCTTGAGAACACATGTGTCACCTCATAAGTGTCATCTCATCGATGATGCTAACCGAAGAGAGAGAGAGAGGGAAGATCAACAAGGAGCACCAAATTAAAAGAGATCCAATGGATCTCACTTCTTTTTTATTCCTTCTTAAAGTTTAACTCTTAAAGTTTGATTATTATGTTTTTTTGTTTTTTACTGATAAGAATTTGGCTTTACTTGAGTCAACTTAGATGCACAATGCTGTATATGCTTAAGTGGATCAACTCAACCATTTTTTTTTATTTTGATGGTTTAGTTAGGTGGATTGGACCTTGATCCACAAAAGTCTTGCTCAAAGAGTTCCAATGAACACACGATTTCAATCAAGCCTTTTCACTATAATGATGCAATCCAAAGATTTACAAGTATAGTGATTTGGCACCTTCAGCAATAATTCAGATACTTGTGGCTTGCATATAATTATAGCATCATGCATAGAAAAATATTTTTGGAATCCATAAAATGAGTATTGACCTAGGGTATCAAATGTTCTAATGGTGAACAATCAAGTCGGTAATACTATGTAGAGAAATTTTAAATGATCAATTGAACTAGTTAGGATGTCCCCTCATTCAAGGAGATAGTTTGAGGGTCAAGGTCAGTCCATAACTGATTTGTATCAGAATGGCAGAGGTTATATATGTTCTAGGGCCGCTTTAATTTGAAAAATTGAATTAGAAATGCATGCAGTCCTATGTGTTGGTGTCAAAATACTACAACTATTTTTTAATTAGACTACATCTAGAAAACATAGTCTTTTATATTTAGACTACATTTTCTAAAACATATTCTAGATGAGTGTAGTTAAAAGTTTCTTTTTTAGACTACGTTTTTTAGACGTAGTTAAAAATCAAAGAAACGTAATCTTTAAATACATTTAGACTATGTTTTTATAAAAAAATATAGTCTATAACTATACAAAAGACTACTTTTTTTTAGTGAAAAATGTAGTCTATCGTTTACTTTAGACTACGTTTTTATTAGAAAATATACTCTATAATTGTACAAAAGACTACTTTTTTATTAGAAAATGCAGTCCATTGTTTACTTTAGACTACGTTTTTATATTTAAAATATAGTATAATATCTAATACTGTCATACAAATATATACTTTTAATTTCAAAAAAATCCTAAATATATTAAATTAAAATATCCAATACCGTCATACAAACATATACTTTCAATTCTAAAAAAACCCCAAATATTGAATTAAAATATCCAATACTGTCATATAAACATCCATAACATTTTCAGATAATCCAAACTTTAATATACTTTCTAATCAAGAACTATAATATTGTCATTTGATAGTTTTTCTTCAAATGAAATCTTGCAAGTATCGACCCATTCTCCACGCATAATATCGATCTCTTCTTGTTATAAGTTTTCTTCTTGCCAAACTGCATATATACATAAGTTACTAAAAAAAGGAGTACTAAATAACACATAACACAAAAATTTAAAATCATAAAAAGTACTACTTATATCAAGCACGCAATAATAACCTACCTTTCCATCGATTGAAATAGTATGATTCTTAATGATCTCCTTCATATACATGATGACATAATAGCCATATTCAATATCTAATGGTTGCTCAGGATACTTAAAACATAAATTTAAAAGTTTTTATAAGATTCAAACAAATAAGTTCTAATTTTATGAATTATTAAAAAGAATGTGCAACTCAATATACTTGAACTGATTTCCATGTAAGTGTTTCTCTTGCAACTCAGTCAGCTTTAGTGTTGTATATTTTTAGTGCGCTTATATAACAAAGTATAATAGTAGTGTGAGACTCAAATGATATAACTCAGGCAACTCAACTCAACTCATCTAAACCTTTTATCAACTACATGGGATTGGCTACATGAATCTGCTTCCTCTACTCTGCTCTATTCAGGACCAAGTCAATATTTAAATTATAAATAGTTACATTTTTTTTAATTATTTTTATCCATATTAGTTTAGGTCTATCTCTACCTCTATCCTTATCATAAATTATTAAAATATTATTTTTTCTAACTGGAGCATCTAAAGGTCTACGTTGTATATGTCCAAACCAACGTAATTGATTTTCTCTCATTTTAACTTCAATTGGAGCTACTTCTATCATTTTTCTTATATGTTTATTTCTAATTCTATCTTTTAAAGTTTTACCACATATCCATCTTAACATATGCATTTCTGTTATACTTAATTTATTCATATGTCGTTTAAATATTGCCCAACACTCTGTTTCATATAGCATAGCTGGCCTAATAGTAGTTTTATAATTTTTTTTTAAATTTTAATGGGATGCATCGATCATACTCAAAGCACTCCTCCACTTAATTCATCCTTCTTTAACTCTATGATTCACATTTTCACTTATTTCACCTTCTTGTTGGATAATTGATCCCAAATACCTAAATTTTTTATTTTTTGATATCTCTTAGCTTACAATCTTCACTGTTTCTTTATTTGTACTTCTACTTCTGCTAAAATTATATTTTATATATTCAGTTTTAGTTCTACTAATCTTAAAACCTTTAGATTCTAAAGCCTCTCTCCAAATCTCTAGCTTAGAATTTACTCCAGATTTAGTTTCATCAATCAACACTATATTATCTGCAAATAGATATAACGTAGGCAAATTACTATAAAATTATAAAGAAATAAATATATACTTACGTATTAATAACACCTTTCAATTCTTTTTTCACTGAACATCCAATAGAATCACAAAAATATACTTTGTTCCCATAAGGATCAATAACCACCAAGGGCCAGTGATCCCTTCATAAACATAATAAAAATAATCAATAACATCATATTAAAAGCATCAATTTTTATTAAAAAAGTACTTACCCAGAGTCATAAGGAGCTAGAAACAATTGATCAACATAATAATGCTCTAATCTTTTAGCAATCAAATCTGATCGTGCTCCAGCTGATTCAGAGTGCACAGAGATTTGTCTAGGGTCTACGAAGCCATACATGTTGAGCAGTTTTGATTTCTTGAGTTGGTTGTACAAACAACTACACAAATTAAAGTATTCAATCCCATAGTTATTATTAGAAACTTATAACATCTAGTAATTGTATATAAAATAAAAAAATATAAAATACCTTACCTCATATATATATATATATATATATATATATATATATACAACTAGAAGTAATCTTCTTTATTGAGCAAGAGTGATCGATATCTTTTTGAATAATATAATAGACCCATTCATGATTAAAGACATTAACATCCAATGGCACAGTTGTTGTATCTGTATCTCTCAAACTTTTTGCAATGTGATTCTTTAAATATGACAAACTCAATGGATCCTTTTCGTTGCTTTTTATCCGTAACTTTTGCAGGACAATCTTAGCCTATTCATAGTAATAAAATTCAATTCACATATATTACATAGCAAATAGTTTATCAATATAAATTAATCACAAATTTATAGATAAGTTAAAAAGTTTCAAATACCTTGACTCGATCATCAGCCTTGCTCCTAAATTGAGCATAACTCGCCGATGTTGGAGTTCTGCTCCTAAATCTAGCCTGACTTGATCCAAGTAGAGCTTTGATCCCAAATCGAGCCTGACTCAAACTAAATTGGAGCTGTGCTCCAAAATGGCACCTAACTCGACCTAATTAGAGCCTTGCTCTCGAACCGAGCCTAACTCCACACAAATTGAAGTCCTACTCCCAAATCAAGCCTAAGTCAATCCAATTGGAGCCCTACCCTAAATCTATTAAGATTTGACAAAAAATAGACCTTTACTCCCATCTGAAGCCTGATTCGGTCCAAGCGGAGTCTTGCTCCCAAATCAAGCTTGATTTGATTCAATTGGAGCCTTGCTCCCAAATCAAGCTTGACTAAACTTAATTGCAGCCCTACACCTAAACCGAGCCTAACTCGACTCAAATTGAAGTCCCATTCTCAAATTGATCTTAACTCAACCCAATTGAAGATCTCCTCTCAAATTAAGCCTGACATAACCCAAATTGGTGTCTTACTATTAAATCGAGCCTAACTCAACTCAATTGGAGCCTTTTTCTCAAATCGAGCCTAACTTAAACCAAATTAGAGCTGTAATCTCAAATTGAGCTTGACTCAATTCATATTGGAACTCTGCTCCCGTATCAAATTGAACTTGATAGAAATTGAAGCTGTACTCCCAAATTATGCCTAACTTGCTTCAATTGGAGCTCTACCACCAAATCAAGCCTAACTTAACCAAATTATAGATCTGCTCCTAAATTGAGCTTAACTTGACCCAAATTAGAGTCCTACATACAAATCGAGTATAAATCGAGTCGAATTGGAGTCCTTTTTCTCAAATCGAGCCTAACTCGAACCAAATTAGAGCTGTAATCTCAAATTGAGCTTGACTCAATTCATATTGGAACTCTGCTCCCGTATCAAATTGAACTTGATAGAAATTGAAGCTGTACTCCCAAATTATGCCTAATTTGCCCCAATTGGAGCTCTACCACCAAATCAAGCCTAACTTAACCAAATTAGAGATCTGCTCCTAGAGCTTAACTTGACCCAAATTAGAGTCCTACATACAAATCGAGTATAAATCGAGTCAAATTGGAGTCCTACTCCCAAATCGATCCAAACTCAACCCAAGTTTGAGTCCTTCTTTCAAGTCGAGCCTTACTCGATCTAATTGGAGCCTTGGTCCCAAATCAAGCCTAACTGTACCTTAGTGAAATTGTCTTCATAAATTAAGCCTAACTCAACCCAAACTATAGCCCTGGTCCCAAATCGATCCTCACTTAACCAAATTGGAGCTTTTCTCCCAAATTGAGCTGACTTGACACAAATTAGAGTCATACTCCTAAATCGAGCCAAACTCAACCCAAACCCAAATTGGAGTCTTTTTCTCGAATCAAGTTATAATCAATATAAATTAGAGTTCTACTTCCGGAGAGAGCCTCACTCAACCAAATTAGAGCTTTACTTTTAAATTAAGTCTCAATCGACCCAAATTGGACCCCTACTTTGAAATCTAGTTTGACTCGGCCTAATTAGAGACCTGCACCCAAAAGCCTATTTGCACAAACCTTCTATCCCCCTTTCATATAGGGTTTTAAAGCAGAACTCTAACTATTGGATCAGACAATACTGGAGAGTCACGCATAAAACCTTATATAACAATAAAAGGCAAGCAGCAAGATTTTCTATCAAACTAATCCATGCACGTTATCCTCCTGAAACATGTCATGGTCCTTTGGTAATCAAACCACTTCAAGTTCTAAAGACTTCATTCTTTGTCAAAGAATGTTTAACCTAAAGAAGCGACCATACCTTATGAATCACTCTTCTCGTTAGCTTTATCTGTCTAACAACAATAACAAAACCTTAATCTCAAACTAGTTGGAATCAGCTACATGAATTTTTCTTTTAATTACTCTGCTATTAGTTTCATCAAAAACCATTAAAATTTTGAAGCTCCAGCTATGAGATCTTTCTTATACAACTGATGAATATTAATTACTTATTTTATCATCTTTGCATGAAATGCCAGATGCTGCCACTAATGCAATAGAAATGACCAACACGTATACTAACTAAATCCTTTGCTCGATCTTAGCTTTCTGAGCAACAATTACAACCACAGAATCTACACAAATACTAAACATCCGAAGCCCCACAACATATCCACATGCATATAATCGAAGAACCATGGCATATGTATTAATTGGAAGATCAATGTCAACAAAACTAATTTGCTTTGAACTTCCACCATCTAACAGTATATCATCTATATCAACTCAACTCATCTAAGCCTTTTCCCAACTACATGGGGTCAGCTACATGAATCTGCTTCCTTCACTCTGCTAGGGATATCCTAACTCTTCGCATAATTTGATTTAGTAGATTCATATTTTAGAGGATTTGACGAGTTTTACACTGACTGCCAGCTAACTAACGCAACCCCCCTTCTTTACCCGAGCTTGGGACCAGCCTTGATGGAGTTAACAATATCATCTGTCTATTAATTGAAAAAAACTATATCCACATAGCCGACCACTTCCCTCGCACCATTATAACAAAGACTATATCATCTGTCTATTAATTGAAAAAAAAACTATAGAATCTGCCAATTAAATGTGAGACAATCACCATCAAGGTAGCACTCTCACTACCCATGGATTATTCATTCAAGTGCAAAACAAGGATCAAAGAGGATGAACCACCAAACTCCAGACATCTTCTGGTAATCTAACTCAATGCAGGAGGCCAAACTCCAGATTTTTGAAGTGCCACATAGCTAAGCAAGTAGGACTCTTCTCATATATCCCCTTCACAATTTGTTTTCATATAACAATATTGTATCTGATTGTGTCTATATGCAACTTTGTCAATATAGATCTTTTTCTTAAGATATGTTAATTTTATCCTCCAATGTTGTCTTTACAAATCAAGTTTTGTATATTTTATTATAGTTCTCTTTATTCTCAAAAAAAAAAAAAAAAAAAAACCTATAGTTCTCTGGAACTGAGTGTTCTGATGCTAGATTGGTCACCAGCATGTGCAAGTTACATGCACATGTCTTAGCCCCACCACTGTTACAAACAGTTATAAAATGATTAAGTGAAGGGGGAAAATGGTAATAAAAGCCATGATCCAAGCACAAAAAGCAATCTATCAGCAAGAAAGATACTTCTAAAATCATCTTCCCTAGCAAAGTCCTTTTTTCACTGCCCTTTCGTTGCACAAACTCTTTCAGAGAACAACACATCTGACAACATCCCTTCTTAGCCATTTTGTTATTGCATAACTAAGTGATCTAACAATGGAGCTTTGAAGCATGGAAGTTAACAAGGAAAAGATAAAGCCATGAGAATAAAAAATTCATGGTAATGAAGAGGGCCTTACTTAAAAGTCCTCACACAAAACATCTCTCCTAAAATTCAGAATTAAAAAAAAAATCGCAGAAAAGGAGGACTTGGTTCCACTTGAGTTGACCATTGTTTTTATATTTTTTGAATGTGTGAAGATTGTGAGCAAGACTCTTCGTCTTGGCAATGTTAGCAGGTTTGTTCATCCAAAGACCAGAAGCAATGTCCAATTTCAAGGTATAAGACTTCTCTGCAACCTTCCTTCTTTTATTTTGGTCAGTCCACAGTCACCATAAAGTGTTTATTAACTCAAGTACCTTAATGTGCTTTATGATTTATGATTTATATTTATTTTTATCAAGGATATGACATTCCTAGGAATTGGAACATCATTCCAGTCTTTGCAGCAGCACATTTGGATCCCTCTCTGCATGATGAGGCTCATAAATTCAACCCATGGAGATGGCAGGTATTGTATTTAGCTAATATGTGTGAATCAACAAGGAGTAGATAGACAGCTATGCAATCAACTCACAATAGCTAGAAACAATTTTACAAAGAAATCCCTAGTTCCCCATAGACAAGATTGACTTGTTCAAAAACCAAAATCAGAAAGAAAACATCCAGTTAGTCTCTTCAATCCACTTCCTTTTACCATGGTTCTTCAGTAAACTCCTTATATGACTAGTCGCATGACATCAAGGAACACGATTCCAATTTGCTTGACAATCACGAAATTCTGTTTATCTCCACTTATTTATCTGTCTTCTTCTCCTTGCAGAATGTCTCTGCCAGCACCACAAGAGATAGACAGCTACATGGCATTTGGTCAGGGCTTAAGAAGATGTCCAGGACAAGAGCTAGCAAAGATGGAGATTACTATTTTTCTCCACCATTTAGTCCTCAATTTTGACTGGGAATTAGCAGAGCTTGATCATCCGCTTGCCTGTCCTTTCCCTGACTTCCCCAAAGGCCTCCCATCAAGGTCCACAAGTTGTCACTTGACATGTAAAACAGCAAGTGACGTGTTGAAATGGACTAAACATAGGCTTGACAAGGCTCGATCTTCATAGGGACTTGGGGCCAGGGGTCTGGGGTTGTTCTATCCTATATTTCTGCATTGTAGTTAAGGAAACTAGAATTCTACACATTCTATGCATGTGATCCAAAGACTTTGCATCTTATCCACATGTGATGAAACATGGATGGATGTGACTTTTTTTTCTTTGTTTCATTCAATTATTTTTAAGTAGTAAAAAATGTTCTAAATAGTGAAGAAAAGGAAAGATTTGCTTCAGCAAGTCTCATCATTTTCCTAATAAGATTCCAATGGACTTCTTAAACAACATGATCGAGTGTTTACAGAGTTTAATGCCCATAGACAGTCTTTAGCTCGCAGCATTAAATTCATTTTGTACTCAACTATGGTTTAGAATTCATGAATCTTAACCATCTTTAGGCTAATATTATTTCAAAGTCCAATTTACCATTGGTGCCTGGAAAAAGTCACTTAAGCTTTACTGGTGTTTGTTGGGATGGGCTGAAAAGAAGGTTTGCAAATTAAGGGTCACAAGTAAATTATGTTAATAATCAAATACCTGATTGCATGATTCAGTTACAAGTATAGTTTCCTCTCCAGAACAAGACTTACAAGGCTATGAATGATCACCAACCACAATTTATCATCATCATTCATCAATCAATAAGAACTTTGCCAGTCGACTGGTTTAAAAGAGGCTACGAAAAATTTTTCAGGAGAAAACGGAGTGAAGCTGGCCAGACGACTGGCAGAACTTGCCAATCGACTATTTTCGGAAAGACTTCGGGAGTTTGTCAGAAAGAAACGGGTTGGAATTCCTCGGTCGAGTGGCAAAGTTTGCCGGTCAACTAGAATGAAAAGGCTTCGGGATTCTCTTTGCAAGGGAAGCAGAGGTTGTATTGTCCAGTTGGCTGGGCAAATTTGCCAGCAGACTGGCAAGGGAGAGATCTCTGGATTGTTAGGGAGAAGTTGGTAGACATCATAATAGTCGATTAGTTTGATTAAAACTGCCTAATACCCATTTTCAAGTTAAGTAAAATGAGGATTTGGATGAAATAGATGTGAAAATGGGATTTTTTAATAATTGAAAAAGTGATTGAGTGGTGGCTCAATGGTGATTATAGATTGGTGTATTACCTCGAGAGGGTCCTATCGACATCTTGTATTAGATCACAGGACCACTATTGTTCAACATATTGATAGATCTCCACAGGTTAAGCGTGCTTAGGCGTGAGGATGGGGCAAAATATAAGGGTTAGGAGTATAGCATTGATTTTTCATAGATTATTGTAGATAAAATAATAGTAGAGGTAATCTAAGTAGAGAAAGGATGAAAAAAAATAATAAGATGCTAGAGGTTTGAGCATACATGCATTCATAGTTTCAGGAAAAATCTTGCATATAGGTGATCCTAATAGTCACTATATCTATATGATGACCTAGGTTAGGAGGGTAATCTAAAATAAAATCGTATCTTATTACGGTAAAACTAAATTTTATCGTAATAGAGATACTTATTTCGGTAATATTTAAATATCACCGTAATAGAACAAAAAAAGATTTTAAAATAAAATCGTATCTTATTGCAGCAAAACTAAATTTCACCGTAATAGGGATACTTATTACAACGATATTTAAATATCACTGTAATAGAAAAAATAAAATCTTATCTTATTACGGTGAAACTAAATTTCACCGTAATAGGATACTTATTACGGCGATATTTAAATATCATCATAATTGAACGGAAAAAAATTTAAAATAAAAATGTATCTTATCATGGCGAAACTAAAATCCGCTGTAATAGGTATACATATTATGGCAAAATTTAAATATTACCATAATAGAACAAAAAAAAAAAGGTTTTAAAATAAAATCGTATCTTATTACGATGAAATGAAATTTCACCGTAATAGGGATACTTATTACGATGATATTTAAATATCATCGTAATAGAACAATTTTTTTTAAAAAAATAAAATTGTATCTTATTACAGCGAAACTAAATTTTACCGTAATAGGTATATTATTATGGTGATATTTAAATATCATCGTAATAGAACAAAAAAAAGATTTTAAAATAAAATCATATCTTATTATGGTGAAACTAAATTTTATCGTAATAGGGATACTTAATACGATGATATTTAAATATCACTGTAATAGAATAAAAAAAAGATTTTAAAATAAAATCATATCTTATTACGGTGAAACTAAATTTCACAGTAATAAGGATACTTACTATGGCAATATTCAAATATCGCCGTAATAGAACAAAAAAAATTAAAATAAAATTGTATCCTATTAAATTTCCCCGTAATAGGGATACTTATTACGATAATATTTAAATATCACTGTAATAAAATAAAAAAAGATTTTAAAATAAAATCGTATCTTATTATGGTGAAACTAAATTTCTTTGTAATAAGGTATCCTTATTATGGCGATATTTAAATATCACCGTAATAGAATGAAAAAAAAAGATTTTAAAATAAAATCGTATCTTATTATGATGAAACTAAATTTCACCGTATTAGGGATACTTATTACGGCGATATTTAAATATCGCCGTAACAGAACGAAAGAAAAAAGATTTTAAAATAAAATTGTATCTTATTTGGAAAAACTAAATTTTGCCATTATAGGGATACTTATTACGATGATATTTAAATATCGCCATAATAAAATAAAATATCATCGTAATAGAATGAAAAAAAATATTTAAAATAAAATCATATTTTATTACGATGAAATTAAAAGTCACCATAACAGATATACTTATTACAATGATATTTAAATATCACCATAATAGAACAAAAAAAATTTTAATTAAAATTTTTAATTATAACGATGAAAAGTTTGTTCGTCGTTATAAATAGTTATTACGATGAATTTAATTTTGATTTCATCGTTATAAATAAAAATATAGCGACGAAGATATTTTGTATAATAAGTTCGTCACAAAAAGCCCACTTTTTTATTGTTAATCCAGAATTTTAAATGATTTTAAAAGTCCTTTGAATGAACTTGAAAAATCATTAGCCTTCCGCACTTTTCTCATTCGGGCTTGAGACTTGCATAGATAGTGATAAGCTAAATAAACTCCTCTATACATATGCACGCGCATGCGTATATGATAAGGAAACATCCAAAAGCCTAAAATAACTACAGCATACCCAAAATAAATCCATATAGCAATGATAAAACAAATGCATTCATCCAGACACGAATCAGACACACCACAAAAGAAAATCAACACATGTTCATAATATCAAGAATAATTCAAACAAAAAAATTTGCATCAACTTAAATAAACCACCTAACATGACTGATCTATGATAAAACAAATGCATCCATCTAAGCACACCACATAAGAAAATCAAGCGAAGAAACAATTCAAACAAAAAAAAAAAACTTGCATCAACTTAAGCAAAGCTCCTCTCAAAAGACCACCTAACAAGATTGATTTATGATAAAATAAATGCATCCATTCAGAGAGATACACCACGGAAGAAAATTAAGCCAAGAAACAATTCAAACAAAAAAAAACTTGCATCAACTTAAATAAGCAAAACTCCTATCAAAAAATCACCTAACAAGACTGATCTACAATAAGACAAATGAAATCTATCTAGACGGGAGTTAGACACACCATAGAAAATATAAAGTCATATGTTCATAACATTAAGAAACAATTCAAACAAAGAAAACTTGCATCAACTTAAATAGCAAACTCCATTTAGAAGACCACCTAATAGGATTGATCTATGATAAAGCAAATGCATCCATTTAGATGCTACTTAGACACACCACAGAAAAAAAATCAAGCCACATGTTTATAACATCAAGAAACAATTCAAACAAAAAAAACTTACATCAATTTAAATAGCAAACTCCTCTCAGAAGACCCCTCTAATAGGATTGGTCTATGATAAAACAAATGCATCCGTTGAGACACGAATCAGACACACTACAGAAGAAAATCAAGACACACCATAGAAGAAAATCAAGCCACATATTCATAATATCAAGACATAATTCAAACAAAAAAAACTTTAACTTAAATAGCAAACTCCACTCAGAAACCACGTAACATGACTGATCTATGATAAAACAAATTCATCCATCCAGACGCAAATCAAACACAATATAGAAGAAAATCAAGCCACATGTTCATGACATCAAAAAATAATTCAAACAAAAAAAATACTTGCACCAACTTAAATAAGCAAACTCCTCTCAGAAGGCCACCTAACATGACTGATCTATTATAAAACAAATGTATCCATCCAGACACGAATCAGATATGTCACAGAAGAAAATCAAGCAACATGTTCATATCATCAAGAAACAATTCAAACAAAAAAAAATTGCATCAACTTAAATAAGCAAACTCCTTTCAGAAGAATGAATTCTTCAATAACTTTGTAAGGCAATCAACGAATAGATAAATACGAGAACCCTTATAAAAGAGAATCATAATACAATTTACCAAACCTTATCCGATGGTGAAACTGTTGTGCAATTACACAGGAATACATGCAATGTAGGCGACTCCATCATGATATGAGCAGATATAGATTTTTAAAAGTTGACAACTCAAAATTAGCTAGGGATTCTAAAAACACAATAACGGTAAATGATATACAAAAAAATTAAATTTGTACCACCTCAAGGTTTTATAGAAGATAAAATTAAAAGAAAAAACACTTATGAAAATGATAGTAAAAAACTCAATAAATTCCTACAAAAATGTATCGTGCATATTATGTATATTCCTATGCAAATTCTATAACAATAGCATAACCAACAAAAATAATGTTTCTTGAGAAGATATCACAAAAAACACCCTGAACTCAATGCACCATATAATATAAACCCTGAAATCATAAAATGTGGTCATAAAAAGAAGCTAAAGAAAAAAAGCCAAGGTCCGTAATGGCAAAAAATGACTCAACATTAGTATCCACATTATTCCTAGATCTTTTACATCCTACAAAACTATCTAAATTGGCACCTTGCGGTATACCAAGCCCATTGACTGGTTGAAAAGCAACATCGAAAAACCAATATTAAAGAACCTAAGGTATACCACAAAATATAATATTTTTTGAAACAATATCAATAACACCGTGAAAAAAAAAGGTGCAATGAATTCAACATCAAGGAACCACCATAATGAGAAATCATCAGTTCTATCCACTTTTCTCATTCGGGCTTGAGATTGGCATAGATAGTGATAAGCTAAATAAACTCCTTTATACATATGCGCGTGCATGCTTATATGATAGGGAAACATCCAAAAGCCTAAATTAATTGCGGCATACCCAAAATAAATCCATGTAGCAGTAATAAAACAAATGCATCCATCCAGACACGAATCAGACACACCATAAAAGAAAATAAACACATGTTCATAACATCAAGAAACAATTCAAAAAAAAAATTGCATCAACTTAAATAAACCACCTAACATGACTAATCTATGATAAAACAAATCCATCCATCTAAACACACCACAGTAGGAAATTATGCCAAGAAACAATTCAAACAAAAAAAACTTGCATCAACTTAAATAAGCAAAGTGATGGGGCTAGTTAACAGGCCCATAAGCGGTAGTTCTTGAAACGGCCTTCTCAAATCAGCAAATCAAGCGTGATATTTCTGTTCACGTTCTGTTTGATGTTTTGTTCTCAACAGCCTTGGGCAGCTAGAGGAAGCGGGGACGGTTTCTCCGATGGCAGCCCCAAGCTCTCTCTCTGCTGCCACAAGCCTTAATGATAAAAGGGCTGGGTGGTGAAAAGGAAGGAAAAAACTTCTGATAGCTCCGATAAGACGAGAGAAGCATGAGAGCAACAGATGGGGATTCTCGGCCGTCTCGGTTTTTTCCGCTCCGGACTCCCACGGCTTTGGATTTCTTCCCAACAATGCGCCAGTCATTCGTCCCAGGCTCTCCGCTCCGACTCCAACTTCATCTCGGCCGCATCCGGAGCCCAGCAACATTTTCAACGGCCTCAACAGCCGAGTCATCTTCAACAGCCGGGCTGCTCACCCTCAACGGCTTCTCCCAGCCTATCTCTCTCGGCGGCTGCCAAGTTCACAACGGTCCAAGGCGGCCTGCTTCTCCCAGCCGACCATCCACGGTGGCCCCTTGCTCAATAGCCTCATCCACGATGGCCTCGACCTTCCTCGGACCTCCTGACTCCCCTCCCAAGGCAGCCCTAGGTCCTCCACGGCGGCCCCTGCTTCTCCCACGGTGACTCCCAAGTCCATAGAAGCCTCCGTTTCCTTCCCAAGTTTCTCCAAACTCCACGGGCGATCCTGGATCCACGTCCTATGGCTGCCTCCTCCAAGTGAAGTCGGCCTCCAGCTCCCATTTCCAAGCTCACCTTCCTCCCAACTTCCGCAAGCTTCTTCTCCTTCAGCTCAAGAAGCTCGCAGCTAGCGGCAAGCTCACGAAGGTCAAAAACTCCCACAAGCTCCCACCTCTTTCCGACCATTCATCACCAAGCCACCAGGCCATCTCCCTTTCTCTCTTTCTCTCTCTCTACCGCAAGCCCAGGCCGAGCGCCCAAGGCACCACCTTTTCTCTTTTCTACCGTTCATCAAGCTAGCCCCTCCCTCTGTTGCTTTCGGCCCTCTTCCGGTGTCATCCTGACCCCATGAACCGAGCCCAACACGGTCCCGACTTCCAACCGCTTTCGTTTCCCCTCCAGCACCGACTCGCGACGACTCTGTCCCGACCTTGGCTCCATCTTCGTCGTCCCAGATTACTCAGCTCCCTATTCCAAGAAGGGTTCTCGGCTGCCTCTAGACTCCCAACTTCGTGGTCCAGCCACTCGGTCTGAGGGATCTTGCTCCTGAGTCTGGGCGAAGACTCCTAGCTCCAAGTCTTCTCCCAGCTTCTTCTACGTCTTCTTCCTGCTCTTTGCTCCCATAGGCTTGCGGTCCTTGGTTCCACCTGGCAACCAGCTCTGGCCATCCCTGAGTTCAGCCAGAGGTTCCCAAGACCATGCGGAGACTCCCGACTACCCTCTGCCAACTCTTGCTTTCAACTTCGGGCAGTCCCAACGCCTCGGCCTCAGATCCACGGCTCTGCCTCTCAAGTTCGACTCCATGGTCCTAACAGCCTCGACCGACGACGGCTTTATCCCAACTCCGTCGGCCATCGCCACCTTCTCTCTCTCCGGATGAAACCAGCATCAGCCTCGGCTCCTCCCACAACACTTGGCCTTAACTCCCACTCGGCTACCACCTTCTCCGCATGAAACCAAGCTCACCTCGGCCTCGGCTTTTTCCTTCGGCCATGTACAGCCTCGGCCTTAGCGCCCAGCACCAAGCCTGCCTACCATTAACGGAGCCGATTTTGGTAGAATGCATGATTCGACGATTATCCTCGAAGGGTAAGAGGGACTCCCGAACAGGTATATAAAGACCCCGATTCATAATGAGGAGGGGGACTCGACCTGTACCACCTCATTTGAATTCATGTTCTCCAAATCGCTGACTTGAGCATCGGAGGGTCCCTGCCGGAACCACCGGTCCGGGACTTTTCTTGCAGGTTCCTGGCTGAAGGAGGCGGTCCTGTCATTCCTTTGGAGGCCCACAAGCTTTCCTCTCGCCTGACGCTTCTCAAAAGTGATTTGGCGGCAACACAAAGCTTCTCTCAAAAGACCACCTAACAAGATTAATCTATGATAAAACAAATGCATTCATTCAGAGAGACACACCATAGAAGAAAATTAAGCCAAGAAACAATTCGAACAAAAAAAACTTGTATCAACTTAAATAAGCAAAACTCCTCTCAAAAAATCACCTAACAAGACTGATCTACGATAAGACAAATGAAATCCATCTAAACGGGAGTCAGACACACCATAAAAAATATAAAGTCATATGTTTATAACATCAAGAAACAATTCAAACAAAGAAAACTGGCATCAACTTAAACAGCAAACTCCATTTAGAAGACCACCTAACAGGACTGATTTATGATAAAACAAATGCATCCATCTAGATGCAACTTAGACACATCAAAGAAAAAAAATCAAGCCACATGTTTATAACATTAAGAAACAATTCAAACAAAAAAGACTTACATCAATTTAAATAGCAAACTCCTCTCAGAAGACCCCCTAATAGGAATGGTCTATGATAAAACAAATGCATCCATCGAGACGTGAATCAAACATACTACAGAAGAAAATTAAGACACACCATAAAAGAAAATCAAGCCACATATTCATAATATCAAGACATAATTCAAACAAAAGAAAACTTTAACTTAAATAGAAAACTCCACTCAGAAAATAACCTAAGATGACTGATCTATGATAAAACAAATTCATCCATCCAGACGCAAATCAAACACAACATAGAAGAAAATTAAGCCACATGTTCATAACATCAAACAATAATTCAAACAAAAAAATACTTGCACCAATTTAAATAAGCAAACTCCTCTCAGAAGGCCACCTAACAGGACTGATCTATTATAAAATAAATGTATCCATCCAGACATAAATCAGATATATCACACAAGAAAATCAAGCAACATGTTCATATCATCAAGAAACAATTCAAATAAAAAAAATTTGCATCAATTTAAATAAGCAAACTCCTTCTAGAAGAATGAATTCTTCAATAACTTTGTAAGGCAATCAATGAATAAATAAATACGAGAACCCTTATAAAAAAAAATTGTAACACCATTTACCAGACCTTATCCGATAGTGAAACTGTTGTGCAATTACACAGGAATATATGCAATGTAGGTGACTCCATCATGATATGAGCAGATATAGATATTTTAAAAATTGACAACTAAAAATTAGCTAGGAATTCTAAAAACACAATAACGATAAATGGCATACAAAGAAATTAAATTTGTACCACCTCAAGGTTTTATAGAAGATAAAATTAAAAGAAAAAATACTTATGAAAATGATAGTAAAAAACTCAATAAGTTCCTACAAAAATGTATCATGCATATTATGTATATTCCTATGTAAATTCTATGACAATAGCATAACCAACACAAAATAATGTCTCTTGAGAAGATATCACAAAAAAAATCCCGAACTCAATGCACCACATAATATAAACCCTGAAATCATAAAATGTGGTCATAAAAATAGGCTAAAGAAAAGAAACCAAGTTCTGTAATGGCAAAAAATGACTCAACATTAGTATCCACATTATTTCCTAGATCTTTCACATCTTACAAAATTGATTTTACATGAAAGTCGAATAAGGGCTAAAACGAGATACAAATCTACAAAAGGATAAAAAGAAAGCTCATCAAAGAGTAAGCAAATTCAGAAACTATCTAAATTGGCACCCTACGATATACCAAGCCCATTGACTGGTTGAAAAGCAACATCGAAAAACCAATATTAAAGAACATAAGGTATATCGCAAAATATAATATTTTTTGAAACAAAATCAACAACAACATTGTGAAAAAAAAAGGTACAACGAATTCAACATCAAGTAACCACCATAATGAGAAATTATCCATTTTCTCCACTTTTCTCATTCGGGCTTGAGAATGGCATAGATAGTGATAAGCTAAATAAACTCCTCTATACATATGCACACGCATGCGTATATGACAAGGAAACATCCAAAAGCCTAAAATAACTGCAGCATACCCAAAATAAATCTATGTAGCAATGATAAAATAAATGCATCCATCCAGACACGAATAAGAAACACCACAAAAGAAAATTAACATATGTTTATAACATCAAGAAATAATTCAAACAAAAAAAATTGCATCCACTTAAATAAATCACCTAACATGACTGATCTATGATAAAACAAATGCATCCATCTAAACAGACTAGAGAAGGAAATCAAGCCAAGAAACAATTCAAACAAAAAAAAACTTGGATCAACTTAAATAAGCAAAGCTCCTCTCAAAAGACCACCTAACAAGATTGATCTATGATAAAACAAACGCATCAATTCAGAGAGACACAACACAGAAGAAAATTAAGCTAAAAAATAATTCAAACAAAAAAAACTTACAACATAAATAAGCAAAACTCCTCTCAAAAGACCACATAACAAGACTGATCTATGATAAAACAAATGAAATCCATCTAGACGGAAGTCAGGCACACCATAAAAAAAATCAAGCCATATGTTCATAACATCAAGAAACAATTCAAACAAAAAAAACATGCATCAACTTGAATAGCAAACTCCTTTTAGAAGACCACCTAACAGGATTGATCTATGATAAAACAAATGCATCCATCTAGATGCAACTTAGACACACCACAGAAGAAAATCAAGCTACATTTTTATAACATCAAGAAACAAAGAAAACAAAAAAAAAACTTACGTCAATTTAAATAGCAAACTCCTCTCAGAAGACCACCTAACAGGACTAGTCTATGATAAAATAAATGCATCCATCTAGATGCGAATCAGACATCATACAGAAGAAAATCAAGATACACTACAGAAAAAAATCAAGCCACATGCTCATAATATCAAGACATAATTCAAACAAAAAAAAACTTTAACTTAAATAGCAAACTTTTTTCAGAAAACCACCTAATACAACTAAAAATTAGCTGTGGATTCTAAAAACACAATAACGGTAAATGATATACAAAGTAATTAAATTTGTACCACCTTAAGATTTTATAGAAGATACAATTAAAAAAAATACTTATAAAAATAATAGTAAAAAACTCAATAAGTTCCTACAAAATTGTATCATGCATAATATGTATATTCCTATGTAAATTCTATAACAAAAGCATAACCAACACAAAAATAATGTCTCTCGAGAAGATATCACAAAAAAAAACATGAACTAAATGCACCACATAATATAAACCCTAAAATTATAAAATATAGTCATAAAAAGAAATATAATATAAACCCTAGAATCAACCATATAACAAGCAGGCGACTCATCACTGAGCATATACTTGCAATTCGAGGTAGCAATTCTATCATAAAAGGAAGGCAATCAAGAAGATAATGTTCCACAAACAAAAGTGGATTTTCTCCCTTAAGAATGGGAGATCCTTGGAACACAAGCTTTTTTATAAGAACAGAATAAATAGTATATCACATAGACATTTATTATGCTAGAAAACAGACTCCACTATGGAAGGCAAGTTACACCATCATACAACAGAAAACATATGATTTGATGTCATTTTGTTCACACGATTCAAATATCAAATCAAGGTAATGGTGAAATAAATAAAAGTAAAAATCAAAGTGCATAAAATCTTATAAACCAGGGTTCCACAAACACAAACAGAAGAGCCAAAATTAAAAAAACCTCAAAGCTCATTACAAATTTTTCAATCCCAAAACTTTAGGAATCCTCCTAGATTCCCCTGAGGTTACCAATCCATCACAGGACTATATAAAACAATAAATACAAATAAGAAAGCACAAAATAAAGAGAGACCAATAGACAATTGGACAATATAAAGAATGATATGTTAGCTAACCTTTTCTCCCTTAGGACATAACATGTATAAACAATGACCACAAAATAAAGGGCAAACTCTCTACCTTAGAAAAATTGAAAAATGAAGCTCATCAACAAAAAAACAAATTTATAAACTAACAATATCTACGACTGTACACCAAACTTATCAATAATCTCAATATTAAAGATCAGCCAATTAAGTATCTAACAGACCGTAAATGATAACTAAAAAAAAATGAAAGATGCTAGCTATTAGGCATTCACCAAAACCCACCTAAAAGTAAGACAACATAAATAGTAAAACCACTGGGTAGGGAAGAAAAGGTTAGTACAAATCCTTTCAACCATGAAAGATAAGCCGCCTCCATCACAAAAAAACATCTCACATAATCCTCCAAAGTGCCTTCAATGATCAAACCGATGTTATGTTGAAACAATGAAAAAACAAAAAAAAAAAGAAACATATTTTCAAATAAAGGACTAACAGTGCCTAAAAAATAACAAGTAGCATAGCAATAAAAAGAATCAAAGATAGCCCAAACACAATAACAAAAGAAATGTAGTTCACCATACATTACAGGAAGGCATTATTTAAAATATAGCAAGTACTACAATCAAAGAGATCAGGGGATACTGATAAATTTAAACTAGTACAGAAAAAATAAAATCAAGAACTTAAACATTTGTAAGATAATAATTAAAATATAAAGCACCAGAGGATAGTACCCAATATAAGCACATCTGCAACATACCAAAATCATCCACTTTCTCCACTAATGTCAAAATTACAATAAACAAAAATCATCAATAATTCAAATATTGACGACAAAGTAGAAAGAAAATAATGACTTAAGAATAAAGACTAAGCATAAGGGCAAAAAAATTAATAAAACTTATTATTAACCAATTTCAGAATCAAAGTTGAGGAACCACCTTTATGATTAAAATAATAATAATCCACTTTCGTCCACACAAAATGTCTCGCTTCCCTGGTCAAACTAATTACACAAAACCATCAAGTGATAACCAACATAAATGGAACGAATGATATTTTAGAACATAAAGAACTAAAAAATAAAAGAGATACTTAATGCTGCATATCAACCACAAATTCACTTATCATCATGGTAACGATATCATTTCCGACATGAAAAAGCCTTCATGAAAAATCTTTCCTCCATCACAACTACTCCATGTCATCGTGGATCAAATCAAAGATTAGAAATCAAAGCTTAGAATAAAATTGATAAATTATAAATTAATGTTGAAAAATGATGAAACCTTTAACTTAGGTAAAATCATGAACTGCATTTTGTTCATCTACAATAGGATAAATAATAAATTAACCTTTATAGTTCCTGATGTTCAGCTAGCATAAAAAAAGATACCATCACCCCACTATCAAAGATGAGAAATTCCTATAATAATTTTTTAAAAAAAAATCAAACTACCATAATCCAATTCTTTCGAAGTGCAGCATAGCGATAAAAGAACCGAAAGATAGACCAAACACAATAACAAGAAGAAATAGAGTTCACCACATATTGCAGTAAATCATGTTTCAAAATATGGAAAGTACCATAACCAAACGGACTAGGGGACACTGATAAATTTAAACTACTATTGAAAAAAGAAAATCAAAAACACAAGTTTGTAAGATAGCAAGAAAATACAATATGAAGCACTAGGGGATAGTACCTGATATAAGCACATTTGCAACATACCAAAATCCACTTTCTTCAATAATATCAAAACTATAGTAAATCAAAATCATCAATAACATAAATATTGACAACAAAGTAGAAAGGAACATATGTCAATGATAACAACAATAAAATTAATGACATAAGCTAGAGGTACCCGTTCCATTCAGCCAATGCAAAAACAGACTTCCTTGTACGACAACATAAAGAGAATAATTTACACCTACAAAATAAAGAATGACATAAGCTAGTAAATACTTTCATATAAATAACAACTAAAACAGAATGCATTCAGTGACAGGTATACGAGTAAATGGTTCTTTAACTTATGAAGTATCTTTTTGTTAAAAATCACTTCGCAACTCCAATTGTGGCATCTTTCCTTCACCGATAAAATTAAGGTGTTCTGGCAAAGCAAACAAAGATATTAGCCCAATAAAAAATTATTAGTGCTCAGAACGAAGACTGACAAATTATAAATTAATCTTAAAAAGGATAATTAGGAACATAAAGGTACACACAAAATTATATGATATAAATCAAGGACACCCTCTAATATTGAAAAAAATAGGAATGCTAGCTCTATTTTAAAATATGAGAAAACCCCTTAATTAAAAAAAAATCATAATATCACACTACAATTCCTCCAAACAAACTTCAATTATCAGATAAAGACTACACTTGAGTAAAATTGTCCCATCATGCACAAACTCTCTATAACATCAGAAATAACAAACTTAAAAATAAAAGCTAAGCATAAGGGCCAATTTTTTTTTTTGCATTAATCAGTACCAGTAAATGGTTCTTCATCTTATGAGGAATCTCTTTATGAAAAATCACTTCGTAACTCCAATTCCACCATTTTGCCTTTACTGCTAAAATTAAGGTATTCTAGCGAAGCAAACAAAGATACTAGCCCAAAAGAAAAATTTTAGTGCCCAGAAAGAAGACCAACATATTATAAATTAATGCTAAAAATAGCAATTAATAATATAAAAGTACACAAAATATAACTATGATATAAATTAAGAACACCCTCTAATGCAAAAGAAAATAGGAATGCTAGCTCCATTTTAAAATAAAAAAATACCTTAATTAAAATATAATCATAATATCATACTACATTTTCTTCAAACAATTTTTAATTATCAAATAAAGACTATACTTGAGTAGGATTGTCCCATGATGCACATGCTCTCTGCAACATTAGAAATAACATAAATAAGAATAGAGTCTAAGAATAAGAGGATAAAAAAAACTTAGTATTAACCAATCTAGAAACGAAATTGAGGAACTCCCTTTATGATTAAAAAAAAAATCTATTTTCATCCACGCAAAATGTCTTGATCGCTCCCATGGTCAAACTAATGACATAAAACCATCAAGTGTTAACCAACATGAATGAACGAATGAAATTTTAGAACATAAAGAACTAAAATACAAAAGAGAAACTTAATGCTGCATATCAACTGCAAATCCACCCATCCTGGTATCCATATCATTTTTGATATGAAGAAGCCTCCATGAAAAATCTTTCCTCCATCACAATTCCTCCATGTCATTGCAATCAATCAAAGATTAGAAATCAAAGCTTAGAATGAAGATTGACAATTATAAATTAATGATGAAAAAATGATAAAACCTTCAACTTAGAAAAATCATGAACTGCATTTTGTTCATCAGCAATAGGACATAATAAATTAATCTTTATAGTTCTTGATGATTAGCTACCGTAGAAAAATATACCATCATCATCCCACTATCAAAGATTAAAAATTCCTATCAAAAAATTAAAAAAAATTAAACCACTACAATTCAATTCTTTCGAAGTACAGCATAGTGACAAAAAGAATCAAAAGATAGCCCAAACGCAATAACAAGAAGAAATAGAGTTCACCACACATTGCAGTAAAGCATGCTTCAAAATATGACAAGTACCACAACCAAAAGGACCAGAGGACACAAACAATTTTAAATTACTACTGAGGAAAGAAAACAAAAACAAAAATGTTTAAAATATAATAACTATAATATGATGTACCAGGGGATAGTATCCGATATAAGCACATTCGCAACATACCAAAATCCCAATATAAGTACATTTGCAACATACCAAAATCATCTACTTTCTCCACTAATGTCAAAATCGCAACAATATCCAAATATTGACAATGAAGTAGAAAAAAATAACTATTAATGATAATAATAAAATCAATGATGTAAGCTAATGGTACATGTTCACTTCAGCCAATGCCACCTAAACAGACTTCTTTGTACGACAGCATAAAAAAATTTACATCTAAAAAATAAAGAATGACTTAAGCTAGTACATTACTTTCAGATGAAATAGCAACTAAAATAAAATGTATTTAGTGAAAGATGTACCGGTAAATTCTTCTTCATCTTATAAGGAATCTCTTTATAACAAATCACTTCGTAACTCCAATTCCACCATTTTGCCTTTACCAATAAAATCAAGATGTTCTAGCGAAGCAAACAAAGATACTAGCCCAAAAAAAAATTTCAATACTCAGAAAGAAGACCAACGGATTATAAATTAATGCTGAAAATAACAATTAGAAAATAAAGGTACATAAAATATAACTATAATATCAATTAAGGACACCCTCTAATGCTGGAGAAAATAGAATGCTCACCCCATTTTAAAATTAAAAAAATATCTTAATTAAAATATAATCATAATATCTTACTACATTTCTTTCAAACAATCTTTAATTATCAAAATAAAGACTACCCTTGAGTAGGATTGTCCCATGATGCGCAAGCTCTCTGCAACATCAAAATAGCATAATTAAGAATAGAGGCTAAGAATAAGGGGCTAAAAAAAATTTAGTATTAACTAATTCTAGAATTAGAGTTGAGGAATCCCCTTTATGATTAAAAAAAAAAATCTATTTTCGTCCATCCAAAATGTCTTGATCGCTCTGATGGTCAAACTAATGACACAAAACCACTAAGTGTTAACCAACATAATAGAATGAATGAGATTTTAGAACATAGAGAGAACTAAAATATAAAAAGAAACTCAATGCTACATATCAGTCGCAAATCCATCCATCATCCTAGTATCCATAACATTTTCGATATGAAAAAGCCTCCATGAAAAATCTTTCCTCTATCACAATTCCTCCATGTCATCGCATATCAAATTAAAGATTAGAAATCAAAGCTTAGAATGAAGATTGATAATTATAAATTAATGATTAAAAAATAATAAAACCTTCAACTTAGGCAAAATCATGAACTGCATTTTGTTCATCAGCAATAGAACATAATAAATTAACCTTTAGAGTTCCTGATGATTAGCTAGCATAGGAAAAAATACCATCATCACCCCACTATCAAAGATTAGAAATCCCTATCAATTTTTTTTAAAAAAAATCAAACCACTATAATTCAATTCTTTCAAAGTGCAGCATAGCGACAAAAAGAACCAAAAGATAGCCCAAACGCAATAATAAGAAGAAATGGAGTTCACCACACATTGCAGTAAAGCATGTTTCAAACTATGACAAGTATCACAACCAAAAGGATCAGGGGACACTAATAAATTTTAAACTACTACTGAGAAAAAAAATTAAAAACAAAAATGTTTAAAATATAATAACTACAATATGAAGCATCAGGGGATAGTACCCAATATAAGAACATTCGCAACATACCAAAATCCTGATATAAGCACATTTGCAACATACCAAATTCTTCACTAATGTCAAAATCATAACAATAATCCAAATATTGACAATAAAGTAGGAAGAAATAACTAATAATAATAATAATAAAATCAATGATGTAAGCTAGTGGTACCCGTTCACTTCAGCCAAAGCCACCTAAACAGACTTTCTTGTACGATAGTATAAAGAGAAAATAATTTACACCTACAAAATAAAGAATGACTTAAGCTAGTACATACCTTCAAATGAAATAGCAACTAAAACAAAATGCATTGAGTGAAAGATGTACCAGTAAATTCTTCTTCATCTTATAAGGAATCTGTTTGTAAAAAATTACTTCATAACTCCAATTCCACCATCTTGCCTTCACCGATAAAATCAAGGTGTTCTAGCGAAGCAAACAAAGATACTATAACCCAAAAAAAAAAAAAAAAATTAGTGCCCAGAAAGAAGACCAACGGATTATAAATTAATGATGAAAATGATAATTAGGAACATAAAGGTACACAAATAAAACTATGATATAAATTAAGGACACCCTCTAATGTAGGAGAAAATAGGAATGCTAGCTCCATTTTAAATAAGAAGAAAACACCTTAATTAAAATATAATCATAATATCACACTATATTTCTTTCAAATAATCTTCAATTATCAAATAAATACTATTCTTAAGTAGGATTGTCCCATGATGCATAAGCTCTCTGCAACATCAGAAATAACATAATTAAGAATAGAGACTAAGAATAAAGGGCTAAAAAAAACTTAGTATTAACTAATTCTAGAAACAAAGATGAGGAACCCCCTTTATGATTAAAATAAAATCTACTTTCGTTCGCCCAAAATGTGTTGATCGCTCCCATGGTCAAACTATTGACACAAAACCACCAAGTGTTAACCAACATAAATGGAATGAATAAGATTTTAGAACATAGAGAGAACTAAAATATAAAAGAGAAACCTAATGCTGCATATCAGGCACAAATCCACCCATCATCTTGGTATCCATATCATTTTCGATATGAAAAAGCCTTCATGAAAAATCTTTCCTCCATCACAATTCCTCCATGTCATCGCACAGATCAAATCAAAGATTAGAAATCAAATAAAAATTGATAATTATAAATTAATGATGAAAAAATAATGAAACCTTTAACTTGGGCAAAATCATGAACTGCATTTTGTTCATCAGCAATAGGACATAATACATTAACCTTTACAGTTCTTGATGCTTAGCTAGCATAGAAAAAGATACCATCATCACCCCACTATCAAAGATTAGAAATTTTATCAAAAAAATTAAAAAAATCTAACCACTACAATTCAATTCTTCTGAAATGAAGCATAGCGATAAAAAGAATCAAAAGATAGCCCAAACGCAATAACAAGAAGAAATGGAGTTCATCACACGTTGCAGTAAATCATGTTTCAAAAGATGACAAGTTCCACAACCAAAAGGACCAGGAGACACCAATAAATTTTAAATTAATACTAAAAAAAATTAAAAATTAAAATATTTATAATATAATAACTACAATATGAAGCACCAGGGGATAGTACTCGATATAAGCACATTTGCAACATACTAAAATCATCCACTTTCTCTATTAATATCAAAATCGCAACACTAATTCAAATATTGACAATGAAGTAGGAAGAAATAACTATTAATGATAACAATAAAATCAATGATGCAAGATAGTAGTACCCGTTCACTTCAACTAAAGCCACCTAAACAAACTTTCTTGTACGACAACATAAAGAAAAAATAATTTATACCTACAAATAAAGAATGACTTAAGCTAGTACATACTTTTAGATAAAATAGCAACTAAAATAAAATGCATTTAGTAAAAGATGCACCAGTAAATGAGGAATTTTTTTGTAAAAATTACTTCGTAACTCCAATTCCACCATCTTTCCTTCACCGATAAAATTAATGTGTTCTAGCAAAGCAAACAAAGATACTAGCCCAAAAAAAAGTTTCAATGCTCAGAAAAAAGACCAATGGATTATAAATTAATGCTAAAAATGGCAATTAGAAATATAAAGGTACACAAAATAAAACTATGATATAAATTAAGGACACCCTCTAATGTAGGAGAAAATAGGAATGCTAGCTTTATTTTAAAATAGGAGAAAATATCTTAATTAAAATATAATCATAATATCACACTACATTTCCTTCAAGCAATCTTCAATTATCAAATAAAGACTACTCTTGAGTAGGATTGTCCCCATGATGCGCAAGCTCTCTGCAACATTAGAAATAAAATAATTAAGAATAGAAGCTAAGAGTAAGGGGCTAAAAAAAAAAACTTAGTATTAACTAATTCTAGAAACAAAGTTGAGGAACCCTCTTTATGATTAAAAAGAAATTCTACTTTCGCCCACCCAAAATGTCTTGATTGCTCCCAATGGTCAAACAAATGACACAAAACCACTAAGTGTTAACCAACATAAATGAAACGAATGAGATTTTAGAACATAAAAAGAACTAAAATATAAAGAAACCCAATGCTACATATCAACCGCAAATCCACCCATCATCATGATATCCATATCAATTTCGACATGAAAAAGCCTCTATGAAAAATCTTTCCTCCATCACAATTCCTCCATGTCATCAAAGATCAAATCAAAGATTAAAAATCAAAGCTTAAAATGAAGATTGATAATTATAAATTAATGTTCAAAAATGATGAAACCTTCAACTTGTGCAGAATCATGAATTGCATTTTGTTCATCAGCAACATAACATAAAAATTAACCTTTATAGTTTTTGAAGATTAATTAGTATAGGAAAAGATACCATCATCACCCCACTATCAAATATTAGAAACCCCCATCAAAAAAATTTTAAAAAAAGCAAACCACTACAAATCAATTCTTTTGAAGTGCAGCAAAGCGATAAAAGAGCCGAATGATAGCCCAAATGCAATAACAAGAAGAAATGGAGTTTACCATACATTGCAGTAGAGCATGCTTCAAAATATGGCAAGTTCCACAACCAAAGGGACCAGGGGACACAAATAAATTTTAAACTACCATTAAGAAAAGAAAATAAAAAATATAAATGTTTATGAGAAAATAACTACAATATGAAGCACCAGAGGATAGTACCTGATATAAGCATATTTGCAACATACCAAAATCCCGATATAAGCACATTTGCAAAATACCAAAATCATCCACTTTCTCCACTAATGTCAAAATTGCAACAATAATTCAAATATTGACAATGAAGTATGAAAGAATAACTATTAATGATAACAATAATAAAATCAGTGATGTAAGCTAGTGGTACCCGTTCACTTCAGCCAAAACTACCTAAACAAACTTCCTTATACGACAGCATAAAGAGAAAATAATTTATACCTATAAAATAAAGAATGACTTAAGCTAGTAGATACTTTCAAATAAAGTAAAAATTAAAATAAAATGCATTTAGTGAAAGATGTACTACTAAATGATTCATCTTATGAGAAATCTCTTTATGAAAAATCACTTTGTAACTCCAATTCCACCATCTTGCCTTCACCGATAAAATTAAAGTACTCTAGCGAAGCAAATAAAGATACTAACCCAAAAAGAAAAATTTTAGTGCTCAGAAAGAAGATTGACGGATTATAAATTAATGCTAAAAATGGTAATTAGGAACATAAAGGTACATAAAAAATAACTATGATATAAATTAAGGACACCCTCTAATGCAGGAGAAAATAGGAATGCTAACTCTATTTTTAAATCGAAGGAAACTCCTTAATTAAAATATAATCATAAAATTACATTACATTTTTCCCAAACAATCTTCAATTATCAAATAAAGACTACCCTTGAGTAGGATTGTCCTATGATGCACAAGCTCTCTGCAACATCAGATAAAACATAAATAAGAATAGAGGCTAAGAATAAGGGGTTTAAAAAAAACTTAGTATTAACCAATTTTAGAATCAAACTTGAGGAATCTTTTTTATGATTAAAATAAAATCTACTTTTGTTCACCCAAAATGTCTTGATCACTCCCACGATCAAACTACTGACACAAAACCATAAAGTGTTAACCTTCTTGCCTTCATCGATAAAATCAAGGTGTTATAGCATAGCAAACTAAGATACTAGCCCAAAAAAAAATTTTTAGTACCCAAAACAAAGACTGATAGAAACATAAAGGTGCATAAAAAATAACTATGATATAAATTAAGGACACACTTTAATGCAGGAAAAAATAGGAATGCTCACTCTAATTTCAAATATGAGAAAACATCTTAATTAAAAAAAAATCATAGTATCACACTATATTTCCTCCAAATATTTTTTAATTATCAGATAAAGACTACCCTTGAGCATGATTGCCCCATTTTTAAGTAGAAATATCTTTAGTACTTTTTTACATGATCTAGTGGTGCAATATAGTAACTTATGGACAAGCATTGATTAGCCAAATATTCAAGTTTGAATGAATGAACTTATAGCTTCAGATAATCTTTATTCAAAGCAATGATTTTCACTATTATCAATAATTAGATGTTACTATTAAATCAAAGAGTGTTATAAATAAGAAATTGAAGATGCCAAGGTTTGTCATACCAAATACCAATATTGAAATGTAGTTGAGTACGCAATGTACCAAACCGATGATGTATTGATTAAGTGGACCATGAAGTCCCCACTCCTTATTGCCATTGTACCAAGCCAAACTGAATGGTTTAATTCAGAACAAGGCAATTTGATACGTCATACAGGGGCAGTATTGGCGATTCAAGATGGTTCACTCCTCGTACTGAACTGCTCCGAGCTAGACTAGTTTGGTATAGTTTGGCTAAACCCAAAAGAGACATTTTGCAAAATGTCTGCACCACTCTAGAAAGCAAAGATTGGAAGATTGATGCAAGCTACAAAGAGAGAGAGAGCATAAAAAGAAAATAAAAAAGAAAAAAAAACTTCCAAACAAAACCACCAGAGACTATCACAATCAACTCAACTCATCTAAGCCTTTTCCCCACTACATGGGGTCAGCTACATGAATCTGCTTCCTCCACTCTGCTCACCAAAGACTATCACCAAGATCAATAAATATTAATAAAAAAGAGAGGGTATCTAGTAAAAAAATATGCAGATGCCCTTGAATCTTACACTAAGGCGTAAAATCAAAAAGTTCAGCGATGTAATCCTTTTAGCAACTTAGCTAAATAATTAAATGTAGAAAATAGCATAATTAAAAATTACAACAGCATTACCTTGGATATGTGCTCCGCTGCTGCAACCCTTGGTTTCATGACTTCACAATTTAATACGACAGAGTATTTGAAAAAGTGTCATCAGTCCAAAAATTAATACATAAGAAGCCATAAGACGTTGTTGTTATCATATCACTACCTTTCCTGTTTTCATGTATTGCTTTGAACAAATATCAAAAACAAGCATGATAAACAATAAGCGCATTCACTAAACTGGGAGAAAAAATTGACTTTGACAGTACGACAGGGAACTCACCTGATAAGCAACATATCATCCAAATAATGAAAAAGA
The DNA here is from genome assembly GCA_900491605.1 of Calamus simplicifolius. Classification (NCBI taxonomy): domain Eukaryota; kingdom Viridiplantae; phylum Streptophyta; class Magnoliopsida; order Arecales; family Arecaceae; genus Calamus; species Calamus simplicifolius. The sequence goes on along the minus strand of UESW01004135.1, from coordinate 314,956 downwards.
AAAAGACCATTGGAACAACAACATGAATAAAAAAAGAAGGTAAGCTAGCTAAGAAGCTATGCTGAGAACAAAAACAACCAAAGAACCGCATAATGTCTCTCGAGAAGATATCAAAAAAAAACCCAAACTCAATGCACCACATATTATAAATGCTGAATAATAAAATGTGGTCATAAAAGAAGCTAAAGAAAAGAAGCCAAAGTCCATAATGGCAAAAAATGACTCAACAATAGTATCCACGTTGTTCCCTAGATCTTTCACATCCTACAAAACTAATTTTATATGAAAGCCGAATAAGGGCTAAAAACATATCTACAAAAGAATTAAAAGAAAGCCCATTGACTCATTGAAAAGCAATATCGAAAAACCAATACTAAAGAATCTAAGGTATATCGCAAAATATAATATTTTCTGAAATAACATCAACAATAACACTATGAAAAAAAGGTGCAATGGATTCAACATAAAGGAATAACCATAATGAAAAATCATCAGTCCTCTTCACTTTTCTCATTCAGGCTTTAAACCGGCTTTAGGTAGTGATAAGCTAAATAAACTCCTCTATAAACATGCGCGCGTACGCATATATGACAAGGAAACCTCCAAAAGCCTAAAATAACTGCAGCATACCAAAAATAAATCTATGTAGGAATGATAAAACAAATGCATCTATCCAAACACAAATCAGATACACCACAGAAGAAAACCAACACATGTTTATAACATCAAGAAACAATCCAAACAAAAAAAACTTGCATCAACTTAAATAAACCACCTAACATGATTGATCTATGATAAAACAGATGCATCCATCTAGACACACCACAGAAGAAAAACAAGCCAAGAAACAATTCAAACAAAAAAAAAACTTGCATCAACTTAAATAAGTAAAGCTCTTCTCAAAAGACCACCTAACAAGATTGATATATGATAAAACAAATGCATCTATTCAGACAAGAATTAGACACACCACAGAATAAAATTAAGCTAAGAAATAATTCGAATAAAAAAACATGCATCAACTTAAATAAGAAAAACTCCTCTCAAAAGACCACCTAACAAGACTGATCTACGATAAAACAAATGAAGTCCATCTAGACAGGAGGAGTCAGACACACCATAGAAAAAATCAAGCCACATGTTCATAAAATCAAGAAACAATTCAGACAAAGAAAACTTGCATCAACTTAAATAGCAAACTCTTTTTAGAAGACAACCTAACAGGACTAATATATGATAAAACAAATGCATCCCATCTAGATGCGACTTAGACATACCACAGAAGAAAATTAAGCCACATGTTTATAACATCAAGAAATAATTCAATAAAAAAAACTTGCATCAATTTAAATAGCAAACTCCTCTCAGAAGACCACCTAATAGGACTGGTCTATGATAAAACAAATGCATCCATTGAGACGCGAATCAGACACATTGGCGATCTTGGAGAATGTTATCGGGCCCACATTGAAAATAAAATCCAAAAATCGGTCTACTACATCAGCAAGTTGCTTCACAATGCTGAGACCAGATACACTCGGATCAAGAAGATCGTGCTGGCATTAGTAACATCCGCCCAGAAGTTCCACCCCTACTTCCAAGCGCACAGCCGATCAAAGCAGTCCTTCATTGTCCAAAAGTGTTAGGAAGGATGGTGAAGTGGGCTATCGAGCTGAGCGAACATAACATTCGGTATTAGCCTCGCCCTACCATTAATGCATAAGTTCTGACGGATTTCCTTCTTGAGTATACAATACCAAAGGATGGCTCAACACTAGAGATCTCAGAGCAAGAGAAGACCGAAGCTCTATGGCTGCTTCACGTAGATGGATCCTTCAGCACAAACGGCTTTGGTGCGGGTCTAATCCTCACTATCCCAGAAGGAGCCATGTTCGAGTATAGCATCCACTTTTTCTTTACGGTCTCCAACAATGAGGCCGAGTATGAAGCCTTACTGGTCGGACTCCGAATTGCTTGCAACCTAAAAGTCAAAAAATTGAACATCTACACCGACTCCTAGTTGGTCATTGGCCATGTACAAGTAAAATTTGAAGCTTAAAAGCTGAACATGGTTTGGTATCTTCAAAAGGTGCGTAACTTATCGTCTAGCTTCTTTGAACATGAGGTCATTCAGGTTTCGAGGATCGAGAATACTTGCACCGACCTTCTCTCCCGACTGGCCACCACGGACCCCATGGACCTAGAGCGAAAATTTTACCTAGAAGTCCTTGAGAAGTTCCAGTATAGCAAATTCCAACCAAGTGATGCAAGTCGAGGCCAAACCATCTTGGATCGACCCAATCCTCGCTTACCTCAGAGATGGAACCCTCCCATTAGATCGAAAGGAAGCAAGAAAATTAACGATGCAAGCATCACATTATGTCCTACACGATGGGCAGTTGTACAAACGTTCCTTCTCCATGCCATTGCTCAAGTGCCTTCGACCATTGGAGGCTGACTATGCTCTATTGGAGGTCCATGAAGGCATCTGCGATAATCATCTGGATGGTTGAGCCCTCTGCCACAAAGTATGCGCCAGGGATACTATTGGCCGACTATGCAAAAAGACTCGGATAATCTCGTCCAAGCTTGTGACTCATGCCAACGGCACTCTAACATTCAGAGGCTCCCTTCTGCGCCTTTGACACCCATCGCATCCATCTGGCCCTTCGTCAAATGGGGCATGGACATCTTCAACCATTTTCCCCTGCTATCGGGTAGAGAAAGTTCTTGTTCATGGAGATCGACTATTTCACCAAGTGGGTTGGAGCCAAAGCAATCGCCTAGATAACTGAAGCCCGAGCCAAAGACTTCGTATGGAGGTCGATCATCTGCCGGTTTGGTCTTTCACATACTATCATCACAGACAACGGCTAGCAGTTTGATAATCCGAGGTTTGAAAATTTTTGTGAGGACCATGGCATCAGCCATTGGCTCACCTTGGTCGGTCATCCACAGATCAACGGCGAAGCAGAGGTAACGAATCAAACCCTGCTACAAGGTATCAAAGCTAGGCTCATCAGGGCATGGGACAGATGGATGAATGAACTTCATCATGTTCTCTAGGCTTATCGGATGATGCAAAGGATCCCCACTGGCAAAACTCCATTCAGGATGGCCTTCGGCACTGAAGTTGTCATCCCTGTTGAAGTGGGCCTACCTTTGCCGAGGGTTGAAGGCTACTCAGAGGAGTCAAATGACGAGCAGCTCCGAGCCAACCTTAACTTAATAGAAGAAGTTAGAGAAAAAACTCAAGTTTGGATGGCTGCGTATCAACAGCATGTGGCCTTCAAAGTTAAAGAGAAGTTGTTCCTCCCTGGCGACCTTATTCTTCGCAAAGCATATGTTTTTAAGCCTACGGAGCAAGAAAAGCTGGCCCCAAATTGAGAGGGTCCCTACTAAGTTGCAGAAGTTATCAGGCTCGGAACCTACAAACTTTAAGACCTTAATGTAAGAATTATTTCTTGGGCAAAGAATTTGGATAACCTCCGAGTGTATCATCAGTGAAGTACATCTAAATTGAGCCATTTTGCTTATTGTAATAAAACTTCACTCTTTGATTCAAATATTTCTTATTGAATAATTATCTTTCCTAAGTTATAGATGAAAAGCAAGTCTTGCTCGATCATTGACCCATGGGTCCATGCTTCGAGCCTTGGCAAGGCCGATCGGAGTTCTTCAAACCTCGGTATGGCTGAGTTTTTTCCATTCCTTAGCAGGACCAAGTAAAAGATCCTTCGGGTCTCGATAAGGCTGACCAAAGTTCTTCGAACCTTAGCACGATCGAGTTTTCTCCGTACCTTAGCAGGGCCAAGTAAAAGATTCTTCGGGCCTTGGCAAGGTCGATTAGAGTTCTCCGAACCTTAACACAGCTGAGTTTTCTCCATACCTTGGCAGGGCCAAGTAAAAGATTCTTCGAGCCTCGGCAAGGCCAACCAGAGTTCTTCGTACCTCAACATGGCCGAGTTTTCTCTGTACCTTGGCAGGACCAAGTAAAAGATCCTTCGGGCCTCGGCAAGGCCGACCGGAGTTCTTCGAACCTCGACACGGCCGAGCTTTCTCCATGCCTTGGCTGGGCCAAGTAAGAAATTCTTTATACCTTGGCAAAGCCAAAGCATTTACATGCCTTAGCGAGGCCAAGCTGTCGTCGCACTCTGACAAGCCGAGTCATCTACATGCCTCGGCAGGGCTGAGCTACCTTCGTATCTCGGCAAGGCCGAGCCATCTTTAAACCTCGGCAGGACTGAGTCATCTCTAAACCTCGATAGGACCGAGTCATTTTCGTGACTTGGCAAGACCAAGTAAAATTCTATCTCCGAACTTTGGCTCAACTGATTAGAAATTTGTGTACCTAGGCTAGTCCATGTCTTCTCTATGACTTGGTTGGAATGAGGAATCTTTATATAACCTCAGTATGCCTGAGTCTAGTTTATACCTCAGCAAGACCAAGAGTAGCTATATGTCGTGAAACCTAATTATCTAAAGTGACAAATATTCACCACAAGGATTGAACAATTAAAAAAGTAATTTTTTATTCATTTAAAATATCTTATTACAAGGTATTATAGGTGCATTATAGCATAAGAAATATAAGAAAATTTTTACATAGTTTGCTTGCAGCTACTGCAACAGCAACGCTCCGATTTTAGAAGGTTGCGAAGATCGCCCTCAAATTTCGTGGGATGGTAAAGCCTTCAGGCCTGGAGTGTGAGGTGGCATTATGCCTACCTTAAGCATCCTTTACCAAGAAGATGCCCGATGCATCTCCAAGCATCTCCTCTAGTGGAGCAGCAACAACAGCCATCAGCTATGAAAAGCCTGAGGAAGTCATAAAAGAACGCTTTTTTGCATTTTTCCGTATGACCTCTATGGTCTCCTCCCTTTCTCTTCTTCATGCTTACATGTTGAAGAAGATATTTTGATGGTGCCTCATCTGTGGCTTTGTGAGATCCAGCGGAATCACTCTTCGGTGCCCCACGGGTGGTCTGCTTTTCAGTAGCTTCTTCATTCGAGCCCTCAAGCCCAACTCGAATCTTAAAGAGGAAAGCCAACTCTTCTATCTCTGACAAAGACATGATTGAAATTCTCTCAAACTCTTCCTCAATCGAAGAGAACTCTTCGTCTGGCTGTAGGCAGTGTTCTCCCTTTCCCCTTTTTATAGCCGTCGGGTAGGGATCAGAAGCCATAATCAAGAGAGAGCTGGGGAACCGAAGCTCATCGACCCCCATGCTTTGATCATCGATTTGGCCACATGTCGCCCACTTAGGCATCTTTTGGCAGAATTTGAAGTCTCTCTCTTCACCCCATGATATGTATACTTCCCAATCCTTGGATTGGACACGCGTCACCTTTTCAATCGCCCTTAATGGGTACATGAGGAGTCCTTCCTCGCCCAGCGAGATCGAGTAAAGGCTCACCATATCGAAAATGTCATCCTACCTCGATCTTAGGCCTCTCGGATTAAATGCAATTAATCAGCTCCAATTTTTGAAATGTGAATAAAGGTGGCAGACCAAGCATTGGGAAGCATGTGATACGAAGAAGGAAGTTCTCTGATAGATCAATTAATATACATGACACTAGCAGACCCACCTTGGGAATAGAGCCCAACAACTGTCAAATGGATACCTTGGCAAAATTGAGTTATCCTATACCTCGGCAAAATCGAGTTATCCCATATCTTAGGAAAACCGATCTATCCTTTTATCTCAGCAAAGTCGAGCTATCTCATACCTCGGCGAAACCAAGTCTCGGCATGGCCGAGTTACATTTCTGTAATTCGATAGAGCTAAACTACTTTCAATGTTCTTTTTCCAGGAGGGGCCTAAGTAATTGAATTTGCCGAATTCTGAAAAACAGTCGATACTCAGATTACAAATACACAAGACAATTAAAAGAAAATAAAACTTTATTTTTGAAAATCTGTGTTATAGAAGATCAAGGCATAACAATATTTTTTACAAGAAGAAAAAAATTTAAAGCTCATTTTCTTCTTCTTTGAGGGCAGTTGTCGATAGGTGTGTAGCCAAAGCAGATTGGCTCGCCTAATTTGCTTCTCTAGTAGCTAATAAAACCTCGTCGGCTAATGGCAAAGCTTGGTCTTCCTTGGTAGCAAGCGGGGGAACCTCAACCTCTTAGACAGCCGCCACTGGAGTGCCGACTAGACCAACATCCTGAGCTACTTTGAAGTCAATATTAGGAACATCTTCATCGTCAGCTTTAGCGAACGACTGAGCTGCTACTGAGGATTTAGCATCGACGTAGGAGTACAATAGTTCTCAGCCTCTAGAAAGGAGAGATCCAGATCGGGATACTCTCAAGATAATCTCAATCGTGCTTTGTTCGCTCCGATTCGATATAAATCTTCAGAAAATGCAAGTCGCTCTTCAATGAACTGAGCATAGCTCTTATATCTCTCCACTACCCAGGCGGCTTGGTTATTAGCTTCGACCACTTGTCACCGAAGTTTGAAACATTACCTTTCACTCGAAGCTAGCTCCTCGGCCAAAGTTTTCGCTTGCTCTGCCGTGTCGGCTTTAAAATCAGAAATGATCATTACGAAGGAATCAACAAAGTTCTCACCTCCTCAGCTACCTCCGCTTTCTTGGCTCGCTCTTGAGTCCTTTCTCTATTCTTTCTGTACACGCCCATTTTCTTCCAGGCATGCTCGAGCTTCTTTAGGTCTTCCTCGGCCTCAAGGCAAACTTGAACCAGATCGGCCGTAAGTTGGACGACCCGCTCCTGATAATCTTTTGGACTTGCCACTTTCAACGGCAAGTTGATTATTCAAGTCAATGATTTTCTCTACAGCCTCAACTTAGAAATTCAGCAATTCCAATGAAGTTTCATTAGCCAATTCTAGAGTCTGCCTAAGCTCGGCAACTTTAGTCCAAAGTCTTGATGCTTTTGATCGAGCATTTTTGGCCGATTTAATTGTCTGATCGAGTATGTCTCGAGTCATGACTAAGGCTTCAAAGACTCTACTGGTTGATGCCTCTTTGTCCCGAAGTTTGGTATTCTCCTTCCTGGCTTGGGCATAGGCCCTCGACACTAAAGTTAGGTGATTGCATATCACCCTTAAAAGAATCGCATTCTGCAGTAAAATCCAATAAATGAACGTCAACCAGACAAGTTAAAAAGGAAAGAGAGTATCATCATTCTTGCTTACTCGGGAGGCATAGACAGTCACGGTATTCATGAGAACAAAATTATTGAGGTCAAGTAAGAGCTCCATATCTCTTGGCAAGCCCGATTATCCAAGCCGATGGAGATGAGATCTTCTTCGTCAGGATCCACCCTGGAGGGACCTTCGTCCCACTCGAGGGCAGAACAAATCAGAGCAGTCAATGCCTCTTCCTCGGCATCAAGAGGAGCTAAACTGGGAGCCTCAGCCTGGTCATCTTCTGTTGCCAAAGGCTCTCCATGATCCGTGGTTGCTTGCTCACCCTCCCTTGGTTCTTCGGGGAGGGGTTCTTCAACAGGAAGCTCTTCTTGTCCTTCGGCGGCTTCCTCAGCCTTCCTTGTCTTCGCGAAGAGAAACTCCTTGATTGGAGGCTCTTCTCGGCCCCCGACTTCTTCGGGGAGAGATTCTCTGTCTCCCGAAAGAGGAACCGCAGGGCTGGCTGGTGGTGTTCCTTCGGACTCATCCAATAACACCACCACTCTCGGGCTTGGAACCCTACCAGTTTCTTCCCTCGGACTCTCCTCGGCCACCGGATCCTTCTCCTGCAGAGCTAATCTTTCTTCTTCCCTCTCAATCGATGCCTCCTTTTCCCTCCTCATCAGTGAAGGAGACCACTAACTAAGTTTGACCTTCTTTGCCTCTTTCGAACTCGATTCGGGGGAACAAGGCCTCTTCTCAGATTTATGTTCCTCTTTAGAGCCATGCTTCCTAGCTCTTTTACTGAGCCTCTCCCTCAACTGAGCTTCAATTTTCAACTTCTCAGCTACAGATACAATAAGCAAAGATTCAGTTAAGCCTAAACCTGCGTAGCCCGACAAATATAATATAAAGGCAAAACTTACATCGAGGGTCGACAGAACTAAGCCTAGCATTATAGAGGGCATCCTCAGCCAACAGAATGTTGATCGAGAGCACCATACTTTTGAAAAGAACGTCAAAATCTTCCTTCTCTTTCTTTGATAGTCTCAGGTGCTCATTCGGATCCATGGGAAAGTTCGCCCATACTTGGAGAAAATCAAACCCCGTATCCTATTCAGCGAAGAAGAATTAAGATTTTCATCCCTTTATGAAAGATGAAACATTCGATATTCTCTTGAAAGATCTTCGAGGCCCGATGAAGGGCCATTCAACGTTCTTTGAAAAAATGAGGCTGTGGCATGCCCGAAACAGGGAAACAGTTGCCGTCACCCCCATAAGTGTACACATCGAATGAATCCTATGATGTATCGCAAACTGTTCAGCGATACCATTATAGGACAGATGTCGTAGAACACCATTATCTCCTTGACCAAGGGATGAAGGGGAAAGCGAAGACCCGCTTGTAGACTCTTATAAAAGAAGGCTTCAGACTCCAACTGCTCTGTAACCCTTTGCTCAGGCCCCGACACTTGTAGCATGATATCTTGGGGGAATCAGTAGTCATGGTGGATTCTCTCCAAGTCCGCCAAAGTCATCATCGAAGCAAAATTAGTCGGGCGCTTCATGTCTCCGAGATGAGTAGAAGTGACATTGGTTGTGCAACTCTCTAGCTAGAGATGCTCGATCTCTGAGGAAAAAGGCAGGAAGAAAGTGTAACTGGGGAAGACACCACCCAACTCCTTTTAAACCGCTTTGGCAGAAGGTCAAAATACCTTCGGCGGGAATCCCCAAGCATCGTAGACCTTTGGTCCAAATGCAACAAGCCCCGGATCTGATACGTATCATTCCACAAACCGTTATTAATAGAGAATGAAGGTCTCCTCGTCTGGCTAAAAAAAATGATAGAACGATGGCTTAGCATTTATGAGGCCATCATGATGCGCCTCTGTAGGTTCAAATCCCACCAATAAAATTGAGCCATCTTAGACTCTACTCCCTATGCCCAAACCTATGTTTCGAACTAGAGAGTGGGTGGCATTTGATACTGGAGAAAATCGTCATCACATCAGTTAATGTACGCAGCACTAGGCAAGTTTCATTTTTAGGTTAGACCCGCTAACTGCTACAGTCAGATAAAGACAAGTTGCACTGCCTGCTATCTTCGAATCTTGATAGGACCGAGCCATTTACATACCTTGATCGACAAGGCCAAGGATCTTCCTCTCAACTCGGGCATCATCGCCACCTGATACCACACCGAATATCCTGGAAGACAAACCGCTCTGATCACTAAGATCTCAGAGTGAGTCTACCAAAACAGAAACAGAAACTAAATAAACACTTCACCTATGATCAACAAAATTTTAAATTCTTGATAAGGCTTCCTTCAGCCTCCTCAACCATCGATATCCATAACTGACGGGATCTCAATCGTATCAGCTCCCAACTTTCTAAAACATGCCTAAAAAATCAAGTAACAACTTACCATCTCGACGGTGCCTAAATACCACGTCCCGAGACCTTCCCCAGGTATGCTCTCACGCTCCCTAAGGCAATTCTAAGCCTCTACAGCTCTGGGTAGAAGCCATTACAACATCTTTCTGTAAGAGCCTTCTTCTCTCATCTGTTTGCTGAGGATATCTTACTAACTTGGGCATCAGAGGGTCTTCTGTAGGGATCATCCTCTGTGACCTTTGCGTGAGGATTATCTTGCAGGTCTATTTGAACGAGAAAGAATGCTACCTAAATTTTGGCGTACTTCACCCTCAGGTCGAAGAACGAGAATCAGCATCAATAGATTGTATCGAAGAAAGTCTATTTTCAACTGAAATGGCTCATGGATGGGCACCATCCATCCCAAATGCGAGATCGACTTGCTATGGATGCAATTGCTACCACTTCCAGTAAGATACCAGTGATTCAATCTGACCATGTTTAAGGACAAGAGAACAAACAAAACTGAATAACAGATTCCAATGTTATTTGACACTGGTTTTATACATTTAATATCGAAACCAAATATTTTATGAAAAAAGGGTTAAAATAAAAAACATCATTTGAAATAGCATTTTTCACGTTCATTGTCACTACACCTCGGGACAAGTGTGCCGAGTGGTGCTTCTTAAGAAGCACCACTTGAAATGGTGCTTTTAAAAGTGCCATTTGAAGTGAGAGGGGGCTCGAGTGCGGAAGTGGGACTGAGAGTGAAAGTGGGAGGGGGCTTAGAGAAGTGCCATTTCAAGCGATGCTTTTCAAAGCCACGGTGGATGTGGAAAAAAATTCGCTTTAATCTATTTTTTGTAAAATATTTGGTTCCAATATCAAATATGAAAACTGATGTCAAATAACACCAATTGTAAAAACAACTCTTCTACATTAAGCGGTGAACACAGAATTTGCATGGAAACTTATAAAATTGATTTGCTAGATTCGTTGGTTGGCATCTCTTCTCCAAAGACCCTCCTATCCCGAAAGGAGGTTTGGATGAAATTTTTCATATATAAAAATTTTGAGTCTTTTAATTATATGACCAAAAAAGTTTAAATTAATAGAAAGAAAGAATGTTTTCTTCAAAATATGCAACTAGATATAGCCCCAACAAATAACCTTTGGATTGAAAATTTTCATATAAATAAAAAAGTTAAACAACACATGAGTCCAAGAATATGGGGTGAGTATTAAAAAAAAAAAAAAAAATTCTAAGAGAAAATATTTGCATGGGTGAGTATTAAAAAAAAAAAAGAGCATTTCAGGCCTATTAGTCTATGCACTACTTTGTATAAGATCTGTGCTCGTCTCTTAGCCAGTCGCTTTCGGGCTATGATTCCCCATCTCATCTCAGAGAAACAAGGGGCATTTATCAGAGGGCGGTCTATTTCGGACAATGTTCTCATCACTCAGGAATTTATGCATGATCTCCATAAAGCCCCTGCCAGAAGTTGTCTTATGACTGTCAAGCTTGATATGGAGAGAGCCTATAACATATTGAGTTGGACCTTCTTGTATCGCTCTCTTCAGGAGTTCATTTTTGATGAGACATTTATTGAATAGGTGATGGCTTGCATCCAAAGGCCTTCTTTCTCTTTGATCATCAATGGGGGAATGACTAAGTTCTTCCACTCCTCTGTGGGATTACGCAAGGGTGCCTTTTATCCCCCCTCTTGTTCATATTGGTTGTGGATGATCTGTCTCGTGCTTTCCATCAGGCTCAGCAATATCAGAGGATTGTCCCATTTAAGATGGGGGATGAGGGCCCTTCTATCTCTCATCTTTTGTTTGCTGATGACTGTATCCTCCTGGGTCAGGCCTCTATTGATAATGCCGCATCCTTTGATTCCATTATTCAGAGTTATTGTCAGGCTTCGGGTCAAAAGGTCAACCTTCAGAAGTCCTCTATCTGTTTCAGCCCAAAGACTTCCAGATCCATCAGGGAAGATATCATCAATCGGCTGGGTATCTCTACTCAGAATGATCGATTTATGTATTTGGGGATCTCCATGACTGGCAGACGACCTCGTTGTGCTAATTTTGCGGATCTTGAGAGGCGGGTCCGACAGCATATCGAAGGTTGGCATGTTACTGGCTTATCTATGATGGCTAGAGTTATCATTGTCCGGTCGGTTCTTTCATCCCTTCCGCTCTATATGCTTTCAAATGTGGCTATCCCAACTACTTGCTTAAGGAGGATCGAGAGATGCTTTAGAGATTTCTTATGGGCATCTATGCAAGATGGGCACGGTACTCATCTCATATCTTGGGACATTATATGTATGCCAATTCAAGAAGGAGGTCTCGGGATCCCATCCCTGAAGGTTAGGCGTCAAGCTTTATTGGCCAGACATGCTTCTCGTTTCCTCCTGGAGCCGCAATGTCTTTGGAGCTCTGTTATGCGAGCGAGATATGGTGATTGGAAGGCAGGGGAGTATATTATGCCGCCTCGGGGGTGCTCTTCTTTTTGGAAGGAGGTATGCCAGTTTGGAGACTCCATCATGAAGAATACCTCTTGAATGATTGGTGATGGCCATTCTATTGACGCTATTCAGGATTCATGGATTTCTGAGCTCCCTCTATCCCGATGGCCCTCATTTTTTAGTACTGATGTTTCCACCGATCTGAGGGTTAAGGATCTAATCTCATCGGATCCCCCCTCCTGGCATATCCCTTTGGTGACCAGTCTGTTTGGAAAGGAACTCTCTCAGCGGATTTTATCCATTCCTCTTATCTCTGGTCCCTCGGCTGATGTCAGGCTATGGCAGCGATCCTCCCTCTCTAGGGCCCCTTTCAGAGACTTGATGAAGATATTCAGGCCTCAGTCCCAGGTAACGAAGGATGCTGCTTGGATATGGTCGCTCCCCACTCTTCCTAGGGTTCAGCTCTTTCTGTGGAAACTTCTTTGGGACTGCCTCCCGACTTGTGCCCTGCTCTCTCGTAGGGGAGTCTCTATCCAGCCGACCTTCCCTCTGTGTGCCTCGGAGGATGAGTCGACAGACCATGCGATATTCATATGTCCTAGAGCTAGCCAGATATGGCACCTGGTGGGCTATGCTTGTAGAGTGGATGCTTTTGGTTCCCCTTATCTCCTCTTTTTTCAGGATCTTCAGATGGCTTCTCAGCATACTCGGGGTCTTTGGGCGGCCACGGCCTACTCTATCAATTGGTTCTGACATCTCTGGCCTCTGGGGTTTCCCTGCTGTTTCGACAGCAAACCATCGTACTGTTTTCATTTCCTGGGAGCTCCCTCCTCCAGGGTTTGTCAAAATCAACTTTGATGGGAGTGTCCGTGGTAGATTGGCTGGTTCGGCTTTCATTATCTGTGGGCCTCAGGGTGATATGTTGGCGGCTGGAGGATTTGGCTCCCTGGATTCTTCTGTCCCTACGTCTGAGCTTTATGCTGCTTGGGTAGGTATTTCTTACGCTTCTCAGACTCTTCGAGCCCAGAGACTAGTGATTGAAGGCGATTCCATGACAGTTATTCAGTGGTTGCGAAAGGAGAGTATTCCCGAAGTATCCTCTAATCTGATTCTCAGGGTTATATGGTCTATGCTTCAGGAAGTTAACACTGCCCAGATTCGTCATGTTTTTCGTGAAGCCAATTCGGCGATGGACTGGGTGGCGGCTGCTATGGCATAGCATGTGGGATTTAGGATATGGAGTAGTAGTGATCCTTGCTCTCCTATTTTGTCGCAAATTTTATATTCTGATGCATCTGGGATGACTCACATCAGACTTGTGTGATTGTTCGTCTGTTCCAAAAAAAAAAAAAAAAAAAAAAGAAAGAAGAAGAAGATAGAAATAAGCCTGAAAGTTTAGATAATATATAATTTAGGAGAAATAATTTTTGAAGACAAGGAACGCGTTGATAAAAATTGAACAAAAATATATAATAAAATATAGAAAGACAGCTTAGCTTGATATGAAATCCGAATTTGTCGAAGGATAGTGAAATTGTAGGATTCCTGCTATAAATTAATTAAGAGTTAAAAGATGCTTCCTTAATTGTTTAGTCAGTGCTATCTAACTCATAGATTTAAATAGTTTTAATAACAGGGAATGATCACCTTCATCACCCCACATGATGATTCAGACCTAATAACCTAATCAGCCAAAGAAGCACGGATTCCGATCAACTTAGCTCATGCGCTCAAGATTTCTAAAGAGATGCGGTAAAGATCTATTTCTTGCGATCAACCTCATAATTCAAGATTTGAACGTGTAGCTCTAGGCAAATTTTTTTTTTTTTTTTTTTTTTTGTTGTTTAGAACAAAGAGATGTAGACGCATCCACACCATAATAATTCAAGTCCAAAAAAAGAAAAAAAAGAAAAAAAAAAGGAGATGATGTAACTTCTTTTATCCTCTTAACATTTCTTCTTTTTAACAATGAATAAATAATTTGCTTTTTTAGGCTCTTCAGTGTCAAATAACCTAGTACGATTAATGCCACGTCACTGACATACCAACGTGCGATGGACGCTTGAGACCAATACCCGAGCCTTGTTCACATGGGCAAATGGCAATCATGCTGCTGCGACCCAAGATCCCCCCTACCCAACGCAATCATACAATCTCGCCCATGCTGATGCGCCCCACCGTTAAAGCTTGCTTCTTCTTGGGAACAATCTATACAAAATCCATCGGGACCCCGTGGATGGATCTAGAAGCCGGGTGAAATATCCTCAACGAGAAATCTGAACCAGGAACTCCCATTGGAGGATATCCTGCCGACTTGGCTCGCGGCGAGCCGGTTTCGATCACCTTATCCTGCCCTGCTATCCCCCCTTCTATTTATGAGCCCTCTCCCTCCCCTCTCCTTCCACAGAACAAACGGCTCCTCTCTCTCTCTCTCTGTGTCATACCACTACCACTCTCAATGGCCCTCCAGGCTTCCTTCTTTCCTTCAGCTCTCTCCACCCACAAAGAGGTGAGTTGAGTTTGGAGACGCATGCAGTTTCGCTTATTTGTTTCTTCTTGTCGTTGCAATGGGTGATGTGAATAAGGTCATCCAAGTGTGGTTGTGTCGACGATGCAGGGAAAGGGAAAGGGAAAGGTCTGTGTTAAGGATTCGGCTTTCTTTGGGGTTCAACTTTCGGACTATGCTAGATCTGACTTCAATTGTTCAGTTCTGAGGTCCGGTAAGGTATGGATTCCTCCCCTGCTTCTTTTTTTTTTTTTTTTTTTTTTAAGATTCATTGATTGGTTTTCATTAGACATGAATGCTTATGTGATTGAAAACAGCGGTGGTGGTAACTGACTGCTAAGAATTGCTATATTGTCGGTCTTCTTATCTCGCTCAGTTGAGAGGGAAAACAAACACTCCTTGCAGGTGGAGGATAAATTGTTCATATGGGGGTGGGAATGGAAGCCCCACCACACTCTGTCCCGGGACAGAGACGTTGACCAATTTAATAAAGTGCTGATCCTTGAGGATAATAAAATTTTGAGGCTTGATTAATCTAATTTTGATTTCATCGCCCGTGCTTTCACATCTGTAACTTATATACTTGTGCAATGGATGCTCTCTAACTTGCTGCTGAGTTTTTCCTGGATATTGGCCGGGGAGGGGGTGTGTCAAGGAAACCAGTTTCCTTTCAGAGCGCATGTTTGCCGATGGGTTGTCTGTCTGTCGTAGCTTTTCCACTCTTTATGCTACCCACCACCACCACCTCATGCTCAATTTAGCTGTTTCACAACACAAAAGACAAGGTTATTCGTTCGTTCGTTCATTCATTCATTCATTCATTCATCATCAATTCGTCTTATTTTCGGATTTCATGATGAGACTTTCTCAGAAAGGGAATTTGCTAGCACGTTTCCTCTCTAAAATTAAAATCTTCTCATTTTCACTCCGGACTTGCTAGCAGTTTTTTACTTCACCTGTTAAAAAACACTTTTCAGTACTTGCTTCTTGAGACCACAAGGGCTGCTGCTCGAGTAATTAATTAATGAATGAGTTTGTGTTGGCAAAATGGCTGTGAACTTGCAGAGAGTGAATGTATCGGTGGGAGTAAGAGCACAGACAACGGCCACGGCCTCCCCGGCGGTCACCGTAGCCACCCCAGATCGGAAGAAGACGCTGAGAAAGGGCAATGCAGTGATCACGGGGGCCTCCTCTGGTCTGGGTCTCGCGACTGCCAAGGCATTGGCTGAGACTGGGAAATGGAATGTGGTGATGGCCTGCCGTGACTTCCTCAAGGCGGAGAGAGCGGCGAAGGCAGCCGGCATGGAGAAAGACAGCTACAAGGTGATGCACATCGACCTCGCATCCCTGGATAGCGTCCGTCAGTTTGTGAAGAACTTCCGACTCACCGGGATGCCGCTGGATGTGCTGGTGTGCAATGCCGCCGTCTACCTTCCAACCGCGAGCCAGCCCACTTACACGGCTGATGGATTCGAGTTGAGCGTCGGGGTCAACCACCTCGGCCACTTCCTCCTCGCCCGCGAGCTCCTCGAGGACATGCAGTTGTCCGATTACCCCAGCAGGCGTCTCATCATCGTCGGTTCGATAACAGGTAGGTAGAAAGAATATTGGATACATGCTGGAGGCCTTTGATTCTTCTTCTTCTGATTTCTTTCTCTCTTTTTTAATCAATCCATGCATGACTAAATAAATAATCCTTTATTTTTTGATCGTGACCACCAGGGAACACAAACACTATAGCAGGGAATGTCCCACCGAAGGCAAACCTGGGAGACCTGCGGGGGCTTGCAGCGGGCTTAAATGGAGTGAAGGGCTCCTCCATGATCGACGGCCGACGGTTCGATGGAGCGAAAGCATACAAGGATAGCAAGGTCTGCAACATGCTAATGATGCAAGAATTCCACAGGCGATACCACGAGGAGACAGGCATCACATTCGCTTCCCTCTACCCTGGCTGCATTGCCACCACTGCCCTCTTCAGAGAGCACGTCCCCCTCTTCAGGCTCCTCTTCCCTCCCTTCCATAAGTACATCACCAAAGGCTTTGTTTCTGAAGAGGAATCTGGCCAAAGACTTGCGCAGGTTGGTAGTTTTATATATATATATATATATATATATATATATATATATATATATATATATATATATATATATATATATATAACATGATCAAGTTCCTCCTACAATACACCTTACCTTACTTTTTTGGGATTATGGGCATGGATGAGGAGGAGGCTTCCCTCACTTCGATTTTATCGGTTTCAGGTGGTGAGTGATCCCAGCTTGACCAAGTCCGGCGTATACTGGAGCTGGAACAAGAACTCGGCATCATTTGAGAATCAGCTGTCGCAGGAGGCCAGCGATCCTGAGAAGGCTCGGAGGGTGTGGGAGATGAGCGAGAAACTGGTTGGCCTGGCTTGATGCCCGATCATCTCTCATCTCGTCTCGTCTCATCTCACCAAGTGTTTTGTATCAGCCCTTTTCCAGCCTCTTTAAATGCCACTGACCTGTCATGTGGTTTCGCTTGTAGAATTTTGTTTGTATAATTCTGTTGTCGAGATAATAAGACTGCAGGAATCCCTTCTTGCCGACTGAAATTATGTGGAGGCTGCCTTCTATTGATTTAAGGAGTAACAGCTATCAAACAAAGAGTTGAATATCTAAAATCATGTGGATGATCCAAAGGAAAAGAATTGTAGTAGAAATTTGTTGATTTTTTTTTTTACATTTAAAAAAAAGTTTTTAAATAAAAAAAAAAAAAAGAAGGAACGCCCGTGAGCTGATGCGTGCAGACATTTCCGTGAGCAGTGCGATGCGCTCACGAGCGTTTCGTGAGCGCTTGCATAGCTGCCCAGTAATAGACGTGAACGGCAAGAAACAGCTCAAATAATTTAAATTTCATACCTTTAAAGATCATTATAGGTTGAGTTGTTGAAAGTTTTCTGAGCCAAATCTATAAATAATTTAAAATTTAAAATTAATTAATTTTTCCATCAAGCTTGAATCTTATGTCAGAAAGAAAATTTTATTTATTATTTTTTTTGTTACTCTCAATCTTTTATTGGGCATTTGCCAAAGTCATTTGATTGCATCTCTTAGCGATCTTGCTCGTAGTAGGAGATTTGAATCGAACCGAATCATTGTACCTTAAGGATAAATCATGCTCGTAGTAGGAGATTTGGATCGAACCAAATCATTGTACCTTAAGGATAGATCGCCTACCACCTTTACGAAGGGGCAAAATTAGTTTTTAGAACAGTGTCTAATACGTCTCGATCCAAGCATGGTTCTCATCTTCTTTTAATTTAAATTTTTTGCATTTAAACTTTTAGCTTTAAATTTCTAGCAATTTTTAAATAGGTTTTCAAAATCAACTAATTTTTCAATAGCTAAGGACTAGTTTTCTTTTTTTTTTATAGAAATTATTAGGATTTTCATTGTAAGTTATTAAAAAAACCCCTACTTTGAAATCTATCCAGGAATCTTAGAAATTTTTTTTGAAGAAAAAAAGAGAGGTTGTGGTTTTGAAATTTAAAATTCAAACCTAAAATTTGAAATTTAAAATTCCAATTCAAAATTTGAAATTCAAATTTAAACTTTGAAAATTAAAATTTAAATTTCAAAAATCTTAAAAAAATATTTAAAATTCAAACTTAAAATTTAAAATTCAAATCTATTCATTGATGTCATTCACACAAAGGCAGCTATTAGAAAAGTAACCTCTTACATTATGCCTAAATACTCTCTTGCTTTCATTATCGAAACTTATTTCTTTTTTCACCTTCAAATTTTCAATGACATCCGTGTATGAAGGTTTCTCTATGCATAGGCACTTAGTATAAATTTAAAGTATTTACTGCATTAAAGAAAAAAATTCTGCAAATGCATCATGATTCTATCAAATTATACTGATATATTAATAATATTTTATCAAGATGATGTTCTTGGTAATTTTATGATAAATCAAGATCATATTTTGATAAATATGTTGTCTGTTGGATGCATTATGAAACAAGGAGAGAGATCTTTAGTAAAAATTGATCAATAGCTAAATAATAATTTCTTTGCACTTAACGATGAAAAAATGATTTTTTACTTCATGAAGCAATTGAGACTAGAGAACATTTTTGTCTAGGTGCACTTCAAGTGTGACATAGACATGGTACTTGATGTTGCATTTTTCCGGTTGAAATAATGTTGTATGTGACATGAGCAACATTTATATGTCACATGAGAATTAAATATTGCATGTAGGTTTAGTTGATCCAATGATATATGTAACATATCAAATGAGTAACATCTCTAAGTTAATTGAGGATAAGAATCTCATGCCAGCCTGGTATATTATGTGTGGCATGCTCACATGCCGCGAGTTTAGACATGCCAACTCATAGCATGCATTGGTGCACATGCTAGTGAGGCAATGATATAGTGCTACATATTGTGGGTGCTATTAGTGCTGGCTAGTTAGTAAATTCATGAATTTACTAAATTATATTCCTTTTATTTCAAAGGAAGTCCAAACCTCAACAAATGAGAAGATTGCTGGTACAGTTTGCTATATATTTTTATCTACTTATTTGTCAACCTACATATAGAGCATCTTGGTATTAATTTGTATGTCTAACTTATTATTTATCTTGTATTTGGTTAAGTTATTTTGCATTATTGAATCTGTTAGCAACTTTCTTTTTATCAATTAAAATCTTTGGTTTCTAAAATAAAATTTTAAATTATTAGTACTATAGAACAACAGAGTTCAACATGTGTTTCAAGTTATGAATAATATATACACTTCTATTTTATTTGTATTTAATTCTACTGTATCCTTCTTTGATTCTATTATTTGAGGTTCAATCTAAAAATAATATCTTCTTGAAATTTGTCAAGATCAATGAACCAAGAAACTATTTAGGAGTGGAGTCCTAGAATCATTGAGGAGGATGGGGCTTATGCCCATTATTTAGTCACCAGCAGTGGATACCCAACCTTTGTGATTAAAGATCCCATGAAAGAGGTTCAATATGGTAGAAATGAAACTGATTGAGTGATCGTGTTAGAGCACAATTTTTTTTTTAAAAAAATTCTCATCCTATCCCTACGATGAATGCTCTTATAAAATGATAAAATAAATCTATGTAAGGTTGAGTTACTCTTAATTAATCCAAGGTAGGTTATCTGTAGGGTATGAGTCATAAATACCCTTGAAGAATTCACCTATATGAGAATTGTCATATTAGACCATGACTAAGGGTTTGGACTAACCTTAAAAAATTCTCATAAAAAATTAAAATACTAAGTGCAAGGCCTTTAATATGTGTTGACGGCTTAAACCCAATTGATCCATACTATGTGTGTGATTAGTAGAGGTCTGAGTCAAGGACATAGTTTAAGGTTTAATCTACTATGGTTCCTTTATATATATATATACAATCAATACTAAATGGAGTTCAAATTCACATGACACCTCAAATTCTTCCCTCCTCTCCAAGCAGAAAGCAAAGTGGAAGCCTCTATTATACCAATAGGAAGATAAGGATGGAGCCTCGACAACGATCTCCGATCAACTTATCCTCAATTTGGAGGGATATTTGTAGAAATTATGATGCATTTTGGAATTATTATTTCTTCAAACTTAGGAATGAAAGAAATATCAAATTGTATTGGTTGTTCTATACATCACCCTCTATCAAAGAGTAGTTGGGTGCAATTGTTCAATAGCCTCTCGGTGGAGCTAGCATTCTCTTAGCTACTAAAGCTCTAGCATTCCTCTTTACCTTCTAACCAATACTGCTATTTCGAGAACTTGCTTGAGGAGGATAGAGAGATAGTTTAAGACTTTCTTTGGGCCTCCATGCAGGACGGCCATAGTATCCATCTGATGGATTGGGACACTGTCTACTTGCCTATCTTTGAGGGTGGCATGGGTATCCAATCTCTGATAGTCAGAAGAGAGGCGATGATTGCTAGGCACGCTTCGCGGTTCCTTCTTGATCCGTCGTGCTTATGGAGCTCTTTTATGCGGCCTTGTTATGGGGCATGGACTCCTTCTAAGGACTTTCAATCTTTTCGTGATTATTCATCTTTCTAGAAGGAGGTCTGCCGACATGCTCCAACAATCTTGAACAATATTTCGTGGATGATAGGTGATGGATCCTCGGTAGATGTTGTTCAGGATACGTGGATTGCTGAGCTCCTCCTCTTTCTTTGGCCCACTTTCATTAGTATGGATGTTCCTATCAGCATGAGAGTTATGGACTTGATCTCTCGGGATCATACATCCTGGCACATACCCACGGTATCCCGATTCTTTAGGGAGGAGTTATTGCATAGGATACTCTCCATTCCACTCATTTCGGGGTGCTCACTGGACACCAGAGTTTGGAAGAGATCGTGTCTTTCTATTGCACCTACTAGGGAACTAATGAAGATCTATAGGCCAGAGTCTTAGTACATGATGGATGTGGCATGGGTCTGGAAGCTTCCTATCCATTCCAGGATTCAGCTTTTTATTTGGAAGCTCGAGTGGGATTGTCTTTCCACTTGCTCTCTACTTGCTGGGCAGGGTATGCCCATTCAGGCTCTGTGGTCGGGATGATGAGACCATTGATCATACCATTTTTAGCTGCCCGAGAGTGAGATAGATATGGCAGATGATGGGATACAACCCTAAGGAGGGTCGTACTGGTTCTCGGCGGCTTGCCCTTTTGAACGACAATCGAAGGAGAAGTCGGCAGCAGGTCGCTATTTGGGCTGCCACAGCCTATCAGATCTGGTTATCGCAGAATCGGCTTATATTCACTGATGATGTTGTTTCTTCCCACATGGTTGTTAGTAAAGTCATATCTTTATCTAAGGAATATACACTCCATGGTTCTGCACTTGATTCTGACAGTTCTAGCCACTGGGACTCTTCTGCTGCTTCAGCAGTGCACCAACATATGGTCATTATATCTTGGGAGCCCCCTCCTCCAGGATTTGTCAAAATCAATTTTGATGGGAGTGTGAGAGCTAGATGTGCTAGCTCAGCTTTTATCATCCGTGGAACTGATGGAGTATTATTAGCGGCTGGTGGCTTTGGTCTCCTAGACCCTCAGTTCCTATGGCTGAGCTCTATGTAGCTTGGGCAGGCATTTCGTATGCCACTCGGATCCCTCATGCTCAATGACTCTTCATTGAAGGGGACTCTACTACTGTTATTTGGTGGTTGCGACAGGATTACTGTACTCATGTTCCAAACAACCTATTACTACATGACATCTGGACTACTCTTGGGGCGACCCACTCTGTCCAGATCTACCATGTTTATAGGGAAGCTAACGCTGCAGCAGATTGGGTGGCAACTACTGTGGCCTATCACTTTAGATTTTGGACATGCAGGCAGGGAGATCCTTGCCCTATTGTATTAAATTAAATATTATTTTCTGATGTATCAGGATTGACTTGCACTAGACTAGTGTAGTCACCCATCTTTTTTATTAAAAAACAAAAAGAAGGGGCTTCATAGGTCTCGCTCAATAAAGGAAGACTCTTAACTTCAAGCTCTCAATGACTTGATTGCCACCCTAAGGCCCTCGAGAATAGCCGATACCGTGGAAGCTTACCAAGAATGGTACATTCACAGTTAACTCTTTATACATATTTCTAAATTATGATGGATTGATTTAACCTTTTCAAAAATTATCTGACAAGTAGCTATACCCTTAAAGTACAAGGTATTTTTATGGTTAGCATTAAGGAATTGGTTGCATACAAAGAGGTTCCGGTAAAAAAGGGTTAGCTTATTAGCAATGATTGCGCATTATAAGGTACTTCCAATGAATCCATTAGTCATTTGTTCATTAAATGTGCCTCTTCAAAGCATGTTTGGCTTCCATTTAAAGATGGTTTGAGTATCAGAAGTTGGCCAGCTAATTTCCAAGATCTTTAGCAAAGATAGAGAATAGAGAATATCAAATCCCAGAAAGGCTTGGCATCGACTAGCTTGTACAGTATGCCAGTCTATTTGATTAGAGAGATTCAAAACTCTTCCGTAACAAATGGTTCTCCAACAGTGTTGTCCTTCAAAGCTCTCCATTTGTTCCCAGCATGGAATCATCTTTGTTCATCAAAGGCGTCTTCCAAAAGCCACCAGACTCTGCTGCAGTCTCTCCTATTCTGGGCAGAGCTCTAGTGAATTAGTTGGCTTTTGATTTTCCATGTTTATTATTTTGTTGTCTGCATCTGATCTCCTCCCCTATCTTCCTTTAGACCCCTTTCCTCTGATCTATTCTGCCTTCTCCTTGTATTATTGTAAATATTTTTTGCTAATAAAATAATGGAGAAGTTCTTGACTTCTCCACATTGCCATCCAAAAAAAAAAAAAAAAAAAGATTGTAGAGTAAGTTTTAAGCCACATCATAAGCTGACCGATTAATGAATCAACACCGATGTGCATTCAGGAATCTTAGAGGCTTACGGTCTACATACTCAACTCATCTAAGCCTTTTCAAAACTACACGAGGTCGGCTACATGAATCTATTTTCTCCACTCTGCTCTATTCAGGATCAAGTCAACTTCAAATTTCAAATAGTTATATCTTTTTTAATAACTCCATCAAAGTTGATCCCAAGCCCGGATAAAGAAGGAGGATTGCATTAGGTAGCTGATAGCTAGCATAAAATTCTTAAAATATGAATTTTGTAAATCAAACTATGCTTATGGTCTACATCTAGACCAAATTTTCATATCTACAATTTCACATTTGGCACTTCTAGAATGCAGCTTTGCATCCATTGGTTGAGCCTTTAAATCCACCACCACTGGAGCCATAAGACCACAACACCAGCATTATTGCAGAGTAAAAAGATAGGAAATAAGTGGCTTGCTACTGCAGAGAATTTGAGAGAAGAAGAAAAGAAACAGGCCGGCCACTACGACCTGTATCATGCTCCTGGAGTGATGATGAACTAGCACTCATCATCTCCTGGGCCGCAGACACTTCAAACGAATCAAACCTATTTGAAACCATTTTTTAGCCAAAGCTCAATATCCCACCCATTCCTCATCCTCTTCTAACAACCTGGAGAAATTTTCTTAAATCGATTTGGAATGCAATAGTTGTCATTTTCTGCTGGAGTATTTGACTAGAACGGATCTATAGTGTTCACGGAGAGCAACTCCAGAATTCCAGCTTCTTGGAAAGTGTTTTCTTCCAGGAGACTACGTGGAAGGATCTGCTACCTAGGTTGCTTTACATTTGTAATACCCAAAATAATCCTATACAAAAATTTTAAAAGCCTAATTCATCTGATTCAAAACCATGTAGACCCAACCCCCTAAGAGATTAATTAGATCATTACAACATTTATCAAGTGATTTTTCTTGCTGTAACTACTGTTATTTTAAAG
This sequence comes from Calamus simplicifolius, assembly GCA_900491605.1. NCBI lineage: Eukaryota > Viridiplantae > Streptophyta > Magnoliopsida > Arecales > Arecaceae > Calamus > Calamus simplicifolius. The sequence goes on along the minus strand of UESW01004135.1, from coordinate 291,109 downwards.
ATTGGCTTAGTTTTTTCCCAACCTTTCCTACCAAGCAAGAGAGGAAAGAAGCAGCAGCCACCCCTTGGACGTGGGAGGCTGGAAGTGTGAGAAGCATCAGCAAGCTGTCTTCAAAACCTTGTACCAAGAACTTAACGCAGTGAACATAGGCCTAGCATCGCTACATTAAGAATCAGATTCGATTGAGAACAAACCTATGACTTCATTTAACGTAGAATATTGGTTTGCAGTCCATTACCAAACAAAAAATCAGCAAGCAAGAGGGACTAAAACTGCATTATGGAAAAACTCCTCTCTCAATTTTGTGGAAAGACTAACTACCATTAACAAGACCAAGCTTCGTTCATGAGCTTCTGCAATGAGGCTCGAACCATTAAAAATGAACAGTGAAGAGTAGACCCAGATGCCGTCCAACAAAATTGGCAGCCTGCAATTCCAGTGACCCACTCATAACTGTTAACTGAACCCGATCTTTACAATTGACAGTTTCCCAGGCTAACAGATGTACAGTGAACTAAGGAACCTCTGTGATCTCTGTTTTCAGATCAGAAGCTGTCTGAACAGTAGTTTACGGTGAGAGTGATCAGCCCTTCTGATCAGCTGTGAACAGCCATTTTACCGACATCCAAGAAGCATCTGAGAAGAGGCAGTAATTAGTGTTAACGGTTGCCTTGGAAAGCCTGTCTTGGGCTACAGACGATGCTCCTTGCAAAATTGGCATGACCTCCTCTGCGACCTTGACCGGTTCAATCTCACCACTAAGCTATAGATGAATAATTAGAGGCTTCATTGGAAAACTGTGGTAGTAGTCTATCAAGGCACTGGAGTTTCGTTCCTAGAATATCTACCAGAAGATGGAATTCTCTGCAGCACCTGTGAAAAATCTGGCTTTAAACGCTTGTTTGGAGTTGCTGGCAGTGATCTGAAAGAAGTAAGAAATGGCAGATGGGAATGAAGAAGTGTTAACAGTTTTCCAGCCACCCATATAAAAAAAAGAAAAAGAATAGAGAGGGGTAAATATAATAGTAGTTAAAACAACACAACATCACAAGCAGAAGCCACGTACCAGACTGCATGCATGGAATTAAAAAGACACAAGAAAAACAATAAGATTGTCCCATTGCCAAAAATCAACTTGTTCGTGGAACAAAACAAACCCAACCACGAATCAACTAAATAATGCTAGTACATTCCTTCAAAAGTTCGCATAACCATCATCACATGGAAGCGCTAACTTTGCATACAAAATTCACATTTCAGAAACTTGCCATCTATGTAAGAATGAAAAGAAGTCAACGAATCAGATGGAGAGAGTCATCATGACCATCATCCAAGCTTTTTCCACCTCAATGGGGTTGGCCATGGAGCACTGCAGCTCTAAGATAGGAGAGACTCCATATGCAAGGATTGAGCAGACTTTTGATGTTTGGCAACATCAATCTAAGAATCGGTGCATGTGCAAGGCCAAGGCAATTATAAGCAAATGAGGAACTCAACTTGAAGATGGGAAAGTTCGGCACAGCAAACATTCATCTTTAATTCATAATTTATACAATCCAGTTGTCAGACACAATTACAATAGATGAAGACTATAAATATATTTAAAGAATGGGAAAAATGAGACTAATATGACTTGAGTCCATATATACAAAACTAAATTTAAAACAAATATCAAAATATAGTTATCAATATGGAAATTTTGCAGGTTTTTTGTTGTCAAAATGCTTTTTGAGATATTCCCAAGCAATAATTATGCATGATTCATTACATTTTTCAGTTTGACGAATTGCTGCTGAATCTTTTCAAGAAATTCACAAATGATCTGGTATTTTGTTGGAAAATTTCTTCTGTTCCTGCTATCTTTACTGTTCTCCCATGATTGATGCTTTGCATATGAGTTTGATGTTGATAATTTAAACAATTAATTGGTTTAACATTATTTTACATTCTACTTTTTAATATCTTGAAAATTTTCTAAATCTATTTTCCATAATTTCCTAAATTTCATAACTATCTCCTCGCCTGAATTTCTTAACTACCTCCTCACCTGAATTTCTGATTACCGGTACTGTAATTTCTGAACTGAAAATGGTTCTGCTAGGCATCAGTGTAAGTGCATAACTACATACTTTCAGCACAAAATAGACACTGACCTTGGAGATCCTGAGCGTTTCTGAATAAATTGACCAAGCATAGATTTTAAAGTTCCATGGGCCTCTTCAGCAGCCTGTGGAAAATACAAGAATTTCTTAGATAAAATGGTCATGTTCGCACCCATTATTTAATAGATTCATCTTTCAGCATATGGACACTGCAAATCAATAGAGTGTGCAAAATTGATCTAATCAATCGATGAAAAGAAATTGAACAATAACACAAAGTATTCCCCAATCATTTTTTCTTCAATTATCAGCTCCACCAACTCAGTGCAAACTAATAGTTGCAAACTAAACACAGTTTCCACCAAAATGATAGATTCGGTGGATCTCAATAATTCCACTGGATGTGAAGAAATCGACCGATGCAGGTTTCTCATATACAACTGGGTAGAGAAACTAATGATTTAGGTAAGTGGAAGTCAAATCATCTCCAGCATCCTAGACAGTAAACATTATCACAATCTAGGCCAGCTATGTATTTCCTTCAACATTTGTTTCTATCAGGGGTCATATGCAGGAATCAGTTGCACAATCATTTTAATTAGTTCTCTAAATTCTTGCCATGAAATTCTTTCAGGAATGCATATTCTCATGTGAACTTCCTGAATTACAAAGTCAGCCATAAAAAAGGAAGATAGAAACTGAAAAAAGAGAATACCTGCAGCTTAGCTTCTTCCCAGGTTGTTCCAACTCCTTTTCCTAATATCTGCCCTGCTACTTCAACCTTATTTAGTTCATAGACAGCCAAAAGAAATGATGACCAAAATCAGTAGCAGAAGAATAATTTTTACATATGCACTGTGCACAAGACTGCACCCAATTGAGATCTTACCCTCAACAAAAAGTTTCAATTATATTTTCAAAATTAATGAGACATTAGTACAACATCACGCAATATACAAGAGTTTGACAGCTTATGTGGATGGTCATAAATGACTGCACTGGGATCTATAGACAAAATCATGTCTTTTATCATGCACTACAAGCATGCATGCAAACAAAAATGGAAGGAAAATAAAAAATAATGCAGGAGGGCCACAATAGAACAGATCAGATGAGCCCAGACCACTCAGACTGCATCCAGTTGTTATATACTTCTCCATACTAGTAAAATCTTGAGAGGTTTCCAAAATCACCCTGAATATCTCATTGTGCGAATTGGGATTGTTAGGTTTACTTCTTAATTCTAAATATCTAAAAATCAGTTTCAGTATGAAGTTTTGAATTATAACAAAAATACTAACATTCTATGTCTCTAATCTATATTTGCAAAAACATGACTTTATCATATGGGCATATAAATCCAGGAACTTAATGTTACACTTGGAATGAATGAATGAAGGAATAAATGAATGAACAATTGGACAAATGAACAAATAAATGAATGTCTTAACCATAACACATTAATCCATGAATTTCATGTATGTATGGGTACATACATATGTATTAAATATTTTTGAAAATAAGAAAACAGAAATCACAAAGATGGCATAAATAATAAAGTATTAGATTGGATAAGAGGAAAGATGCCATCTGAAGGTTTTCAAATTGCATCATATGACTTCAAACTTTATTACAGATTAAGGAAATAATAAATAAACCAATATCTCTATTAGTATTATCTAAATGGGAAAGTTTTGTGTCTAGACTCCTTTTTCATAGCTGGACTTGTCCTTTTTAGCTGGCCAACTTAGAGTGCCAATGTAACTGAAGAGAGAAGGGAAAACAAAAACGAGTCCACGTTCCCAGGCTCCTCATACATTAGTTTCTTTATACTTGTCTTCTTCATAGAGCAATTTTAATAGGATCAGAGCCCACAAAATTGTAAGATCACAGCCATTATGCTTCTTAGCATACTGAACATGCCGACTACTAGTTCACAAGTAATTCGATGTAAAATGCCTCATTAAGAATGACCACTTTGCATACATCCTGTTATCCAGTTCCTTTTTCTCTTCAGCCAGGGCATGCTGATATCATAGTCACAAAGATAATATTTTTTATATATCATGAGCCTCAGACTCTCAGACATGCTGAGTGTATTTTGCATGATATAACATTCAAATAAATGATATGGACCCATCACGGTAACAATAGTGATTTTGTTAAGTCAAAGCAAATCATGTCCAGAGGGAAAGAAGAACCTTGCCTCCCCAAGAAGAAACATTTATTATACATATAAGAGCCAACCTATAAATCAGTCAACTACACCACAATCAGATTAGATGAATGCACAATATGAGGATAGAAATCCAACTCAAGTCATATAATGTGTCCAACCATAGATGCGCATTTAGATTGCTGCATTAATCAGAATAAATATTGTATTCAAGTTTCATATAGATGGAAAAATAATTGGACCTCTGGTTCCTAAGCGGGCTGTTATCATCCTTTCAGTTCAAACAATTTCAGCCAAAGTAGGTAAAATTCAGCAGTGACCGACCATCCACCAGCTTGCATACAGATAGATACTTTGTGTCAACTTTATGAATCCCAATTCCCCAAGCATTCCTATTTAGGACAACCTCTGATATGGCTGTGTACGTATGGACACATACACACATACACAAAGAAATAATCTAAAAATACTATAAGATATGTTGCATGAAAAATTGAGTAATTCAACAAATAATAAGACATCTTTTAATATTTGTCAGCATAAATGACTGCGAGCATAACCTACATTCCATATCAACATTTTATCAAAGTAATAGATATATATCTGCTAAAATGAAAGCATATCTAGAATAAAATTATAATGAATAACCATGTAATAATTTGGAATTATATATACAATATTTTTGCAATGTACAAAATTCTGTCCATGACTAAAAGATTTTACATATATAAACATGCAACATAACATAAAATTTCACTTAATACCCAGCATTCTTTTCCCTCATAGTAGTCAACTTTCACTATTAGCTAAAAATATATTTTAAAAAAATGATCTTCCTCTATATGATGAAAGGCAGCAAGTTTGAAGTTAAATTGTCATCAGTTAATATGATGTAAGGCATCATTTAGAATAATAATATGACTTCAATCCCAATATGTAAAATGAATCTCAAAGCTTGGAATCAAGCAGAACACACAACCTATAAGAAAAATAAGGAAGCATCAAGGGAATAGAACCTCACATGCAAAATTTTCATCAAGAGTTTGTTATAACTCAGCTAGGGAAGCCTCATCCTGGCTACCTGGATGACTAAGTCATGGAAGGGCCATGCAAGCCATGTAATGTGACTTGTGCAGCAAAGTACTCAAGTGTGGGCTTAGTTGTGGAAGACCATGTCTTTAGAGTAGTCCAAGCCTCCGTAGTTTATTGCACAAACATTGTATTTAGTTGGGCGAATCATGTAGTTGAGATAATATAGGGTTAGTGGGTAAGGTTAGTAGGCTAGTGGCCTGACATGGTGAAGCCAGACGGGTTCAAACTTTTATAATGTAAAGAACACAATAGAACAAGAGAAGTGACTAGAGTTATCTTCTTCTGAAACTCTTTTCTTTGTGATGCCATTTTGACCCGAATTGGTACTCTCTTTCCCCATTATTTTTAATCCTTGCACTATTTACATACTAAGTTGGTATCAGAGTTAGGTTATGGCTTGGCTTACCAACAGAGAGCCGATTGAAATCTTAGAAGAAAGGGTGCACAAGATAACACAAAATCTGCAACAGTCTGATGTTGCCATCCATTCTAACTCTCAATATTACCAAATGAATCTAAAAGACAATCATCGGCCACCAATTCCTCTAACGAGGGACAACCACAACCTGCATGTCCCTTTTTCCATGGTGAAAGTAGTGCTGCCTCTAGAAGCCATTTTCAGCCACAATACATTAAGATGGATTTCCCTCAATGATCAAGGATAGAGACAGTAGAATGGATCGATTGGGTTGAACAGTTTTTTAAGTATCAAGGGATACCCATGGATCAAAAAGTTGATCTAGCTTCCTTTCATATGAAAGGGGAGACAAACAATTAGTATCAGTGGATCCAAGAAACTAATGGCAAGGTCACATGGGCAACTTTTGTGGATGAGTTGTGCACAAGGTTTGGGCCAATAGTGTATGAGGACATGGATGAAGCCTTGGCAAAGATCACTTGAACTAGGATTACATGTGAAATGCCAACAAAAATTTGAGTGACCCTCCAAAAGAGTGCGACAATGACCAAAGAAAGGTTATGTTGGGCTCCCACATTAGTGGCCTGAAGGATGAGATTGTTGCAGAGGAATGTATGTACAAACCCAAATCCTTAAGATATGCTATTGGACTTGCTTGCATACATAAAGAGCATCTCAAAAGAGGGCAGTGAAGACCCTCAGACCTCAAGCCACATTGGTAGGCAGTTGTATCAGCAGAATAGCTGCTAAAACAATCAATTGGGAGATGCAACATTGTCATAAGAACGGATTGTATTTTTACTACATTGAGAAATTCTCTGTGGGAAACAAATCTCATAAATCTCGGCTCCTAATTATCAAAATGGAAGATAAAATGGAAGATGATGATGAGCTTATGCCTGCAAATGAGTCATTGAAGTCATGTCAAATTCCAAAAACCAGCTTGTATGCATTCTCCAGTTGGTGTACTCCACGTGCAATGAAGGTTATTAGTTTCCTTGTCAAACACCCTATTATAGTGCTAACTGATAAATAGGTTACACATAACTTCATTAGTAATGACATTTCCGAGCAACTTAACCTTCCAATCACCTCTGTTGCTACCTTGCCACTCATGGTGGAAAATGTAAATCATGCAAAGAAAGATATGGCAAGTCAGGAGCATCAATATATTTATCTAAACCTTTTCCTTTGCGACCGCCTTATACTTCTACCGTTAGTTCTGATCGTGTTCTTGGAGTTCAAAGGTTAGAATAACTTGGACCCATACTCTGTGATTGGAAGAAACTGACTGTGGAGTTTACAATGAACATCACCGGTTACAAATTGGTATGCCAGGCTATGCCCACTACCTAACCTGCATCTCTCCAAGCTTTAGAAGGAACTGTGTCATGGAGCAGAATTATTTTCCTTACAACTACAATGTGAACCCAAGAAAAGGGTTGTAAATCCTCCAGCCCAAGTGAAAGCCCTCCTACAAAGACTTTCTTCTATACTTGCTGAATCCCATGGCTTGCCTCCTGTTTGTAAACATGGCCATTGGATCCCTCTCAGAGAGGTGCTGCCCCAGCCAATGTGAGGCCTTACCACTACAAACTTCCTGAAGAATGAGATCAAGAAAATGGTGGCTCAAATGCTTTTTGTAGGAATTATTCAACCAAGCAGATTTTTTTTCCCTCCAAATTAACTTGTTCCTAGGAAAGGTGGCACTTGGAGGTTCTGCACAGGTTATAGAGCTTTGAATTCTATCGTGGTCAAAAATAGATTTCCTGTCCTACCATAGATGGCATGCTTGATGAATTATATGGAGCCTCATATTTTTCAAAACTGAATCTACAGTCGGGCTATTATCAAATCAGAGTGTACCCTGAATCTAATGATGTATCAAAGACTACTTTTAGAACACCAAACAGCCACTATGAGTATTTGGTGGGTGGCCTTTTGGGCTAACTAATGCACCCTCTACTTTCCAAGCTCCTATAAGAAAACATATGCTGTCCTTTCTTCAAAGGTTTGTCTTGGTTTTCTTCCATGACATCCAGTGAGTCATGGGCAATTCATCTACAGTGCCTTCATACAGTATTGAATATTTGTTTCACCACAAGTTTTCTGCAAAGGCTTCCAACTGTGTTCCTGCAGGACAAAGGTTGAATATCTGAGGCACATCGTATAAAATCAAGGCGTGAATGCTAATCCTATAAAGGTGGAAGCTATGCAACAATGGCCTATACCAAAATCAATCACTGAGCTATGTGGATTCCTAGGCCTAACAGGCCACTACCACAACTTTGTGAAAAATTATGGCATTCTTAGCAACCCCCTTAATAGCACTATTGTAGAACATCATGAAGCAAGCCATGTCATCTACACCAGTCCTTGCCTTACCTAACTTCTCTACAGAGTTTGTTTTGGAAATAGATGCCTGAGATAAAGGCACTGGCGCCATTCTATCACAAAAAGGCAGACCTTCAATAAGCAAGGCACTCAGCGTGTCTACAAAAGGGTGTTTCACCTATGCAAAGAAAATGTTAGCCATCTTTGAAGCTGCACACCTTTGGAGACCTTATCTACTTGATCTTTGTTTTCAAATACAAACAGATGAACTCAGCCCAAAACATCTCCTTTATAAACAGATTGGACACCAGAGCAACAAAGGTGGCTTTCAAAATTGTTCAACTATGATTACAAAGTCATTTATCATCCTGGGCCAAAAAACTTGGTTGCTAATGTTCTCTCGTGGCTGCCTGATCAAGAGGAGGTCATGCCTATTTCCTTCCCATGACACTCCCTCTTGAAGGGGCTAAACAAGATGATGACTCCCTTTGCCAACTGCAGAGCATCTCAATCAACAACCAACATTGCTACCTGCTTATTGTGCCAAGATGGTCTTCTCTATTTCCAAGGAAGGTTAGTAGTGCCATCAAAGCCTTGTTTTCTTGAGACACTATTGACTAAATTTAATGACTCCTTTGGGAGGCAACTTTGGTGTAACAGATAAAAGGCTTTCTCTATTCTTCTTTTGGCCCACAATGAAGAAAGATGTCCAAGAAAATGTTGCTGCCTGTGGTATATGCCAAAGAAACAAGTACAAAACAAGAGCACCCTCTGGACACTTACAACACTGCCTGTTCCCACCCAAGCATGGGAAGACATCACAATGGATTTCAAGATGACCTTCCTCAATCTGTCACCGAAAACTCCACTGTGGTGGTAGCAGACTGGCTCACAGTATGCACATTAGTTGCATTGGTTCATCCTTACACAGCAAAAAATTAGTTGCATTGGCTCATCCCCACACAACAAAAAAGATAGCCGAAGCTTTTGCTGCTAAAATCATTTGCTTACATGGCATGCCTTGCTGGACACTATAAGTGATCAGATCATATTTTCATTTGTAATGGACATACTGGAATGTACTAGCAGCAAGCCGAGACTTGCTAAGAGGGATGTATTAAGTCTCCATATGCCGAACCAACTCCCATACCAGGCATATCAACACAGTATTGGTGTCAGTGTCTAATGCCAATATTGCGACCAATGTTTTGAACTACAAGGGACTCAACTCAAAGCAAGCTTTGCCTACCATCACTAAACAGATGGGCAATATGAGGTGTAAATTGTCTTGTGAAACTATATCTTTGTTGTTTTGCTAGCCAGGGCCTAAGCTATGAAGTCAATACTTGCCAAAGGAAGGATTTTGATCTGTGATTCAACCTCAGCGAGATGAGAGCCGAGACAGTCATCCGTCTCATCCCAAAGAGATTGCAAGACCAATCTCAATCGTCTTGTCCCATTTTGTCTCAGCCATAATACATTATAGTTTCAATTTAAATATATCTAATTTATCATCAAAATATAACTTTTAAAGTTCAAATATGTCTAAAAATTGAATAAAACAATAAAGCTTATAAATAATTTTTTAAGAAAAAAGAATCTCAAGTACCGAGATACCTAACTAGGTCAGGGATCGAGAAGGGACGAGATACAGGACATCTCAGTCCATGAAAAAAAAATCAAGACATTTTTATCCCACAAGATTTAAAACCTTAATCTTGGTACAATACCAACTACAATCAGCCAAGGTTCTAAATCTTGTGAAATAGTATTATCACGATTTTTTCATAAAACGGGATGCGCCAGCATCCCAACCTATCCTAACATTTAAGATAGGCAATGTCCCAAGACACGCTGATTAAGATAGTAGATGATGGGGGACGATCCTGTCCCAACACTTGAGAGGTAACCTACGTCCGCATCCTATGAGATGTCCTACTGGGACTTGAAACCATGCAATGATTAGGTATGACTCCATTCCAAAAAATAGGGCCATCCTCTGCCAATGGTTACTAACAATTGATGGCTCTGCTTTTGTAGCTGAAGTTGACAACAATCTTCTTAAATGAGATTAAGTGCATAATTAGGTAAAAGAAAATTTCGCTAAAGCCCAAAACTGGATCGAACAACAAGCTTATGTAAAAGTACCAAAGCTTTGACTTTGGGAACTTTGTATACTTAAATCTCCAACCTTATTGTCAGAGTACACTTTCATCAAGCTCATCAAAATCTTGCCAACAGAAATTTCAGGCCTTATCAAATTTAAAAGATCGTGGGAGTAGTTGTTTATCATCTAGAGGTTCTTTGCATCCCTATCATAGCTTGCTGATATCAACCTAGCAATGAACTTAATATAGGAATTGGAAGACCCAAACTGTCAGGTAGGTATATAAATGCCAGCTCAAGGACAAAAAATGCTATGTATGTCAAAATTCATTATTCTCTTAATTATGTTTAGAAAGGATTATTATGACCTGCAACTATAATTGGTAATTATTTTGTTCATAGAACATGCAGCATCATGAAGACATAAACCTGTAAGAAAAAAATTATTGGAAAAATGAGGGTCCTAATTACCTGTGCATACACTTCCCCTTTACTGAATGAACCAGCTGAAGGTGAAGGCTGAGCTTGAAAAACTAGGTTGAATCCCTTGATGGTACACTGAATGGTAGAATCAGCATGTCAATATTCTGTACAAGGTGTTAAATCCCATGGAATGGGGTAATCTGAATTTTTCGTGGAATGAGGCACACCGCTAGCCCATCCTATCCCAACACTTGGGACAGGTTCCCAAGGCACGCCAATTGGGACATAAAATATTATAGCAGGACGGCCCCACCCCAACATATACGATAACCAGTCCCAGCATCCCACAAGACGTCCCACCAGGAACCATGATTTTGTATACATAAAATATACATTTTTATGTATACAAGAAGAAAAGGTGTGGGGTCTTACTAGTTCTTTGAGGGCGGCAAGAGAAGCTGTTGCTTTTTTTGAACCCTCAAGTCTCTGGTCCATAAAACAAGACTCTTCTGAAGTGCTTGCTACAGGCAAAAGGTCAACCCTGGCACATGCTGGAAATCCACAAGAGTTAAAATCACTTAAAAAAACATTTTCTTTGATATGAGAAGGTTTAAGCACATCTCCATGCAGAGTATTAGGGTCAGATGTAGCATTTGACAAATATTTATCTGCAATCAAAACCAGCATTGATCAGAATTGGATAGAAAATTTCTTAAACAGCAAGAGTATTTCTTCCAAAGAACCGATCATATATTAATGAATGATGATATATTCAAGGAGTTCCTAAGTGCACATCCATCATATATTATGTTACTTATGAAATAACATAATATAAATCACACAAAGTTACTCTTCTAAACTTATCAGGAACGATGTCCAAGCAATATGAAATAATAAATTCTTGTCTCCATCAGCATCACCACTAAGTATCATCAAAGAAAAGTTAAGTAATGGGGATAGAAATTTCTGAAAAATTAAAGATTATAGCAGCATTCCTCCAAGCTTAAATGAACAGAATCTGATAATGCATCTCCCACCAAAAAATAAAATAAAACAACAACTGTGAAGTAGAAAATTCTGCATTATTCTGGTTGCTCCCTCATATAAGCAAATTATATAAATCAGCAAGTAGAAGCACATCATGTAATGAAAAAGCCTCAACATTTTGAAGGTTAAAAATCAACCAACAAAAAGTCTAAATCCTAAAACTTAGACATCAGATATATTTGATTATTACTCAATCATAGGAATCGAAGGAAATGCTGCTATGCTTGCGATATAAAGCATGGGCATACAACATTAACAGCATGAAGATGTGATGATGATACTGATAATTACTGCCAAGTGACCAAGAACCGTAAAAGTGTTCATGTTCTTACTAGCCAAAGTTCGAAGGGAGATCTCAGCAGCTTGCTGCTGGGCTTCCTTCCTTGTTTTACCAATTCCTCCACCAATTTTTACTCCAACAAACCAAACCTGGAATGAGCAATGATAAGCATGCACATGAGTCTTCCTAAAACAAGAATGGTTATAAGTTGGTAACATAGGTAAGGTGCATAAGTATTATAATAAAAAAGTCCTAATCTGCCTTTTTTTTCTTGGCTTTCACACAAAGTAAAAATGCAATATTTCCAGGTTATGCAATTCCCTCTAAAATTTCATTGTGAACAAATGATATGCAATAAACAAGTTCATAAAATTTAGCTTGATAAACCATTCAACATAAGGTTGTGGGATTGTGGTTTATTTGGCTCTCTGTTATTTGTGATTTAAAGACGAAAACAGCTCCCTGTATCAAAACTCATCATCTTTGAACATATGCTAGATCTTTTTCCCAAGTCTAGCAGTATTTTTGAGGGCTGCTCTTGTTTGCATGAACTAAAACCAGCAATTAATAAGAAAGATCATGCTATCCATAAAATAGCCTTATGGTTTCATTGAAGCCCCTCTCTTGTAAGAGATCTGTTTAAAATTTAAGTCTCACTGAAATACTCAAACTAAAATAGTGGGTCCAAAAATTATTCACTTAATGAAATAGGTAGTCCTGTACCTTGATGCTTAAAACAATTATAGAAAGTAACAAACCAGCTACTCATAAGCAGAGGGAAGAACCCAAGGATTGCCACTGAGGCAGCAGACGACCCAGAAAGATGCCCATTGTCAGATATTGGACATATGCATCCCAAAGTCATTAATGGGCAACAAAACTAAACACCTTCTGGACTAAAACAAGAGTCAGGACTACATCAAAGGAATGAATGCAGTTGATAGTACATTATTTATCCACCTTAACAACATAAGAGACAACAACTTAATACTAACAGACAGTGGCATCAAACCATAATTTAAGGTTCATATTTGAATCCAAATCAGAACACCAAAAGGAGCTGTTTGGTTCATGGAATGCAAGGCAAAATTTGATTCCTAGAATTTAAATGCCTAAGCATGTAGGATACCCACGGTTAGTTCATACAATAATCTGATTGCATATTGTTGGATATCTCATATTGACATGTTTTGTTGATAAGCTAGATTACCCGGAATCCAAGTGAACATATTCAAATTTCAACAATACCCCTATTTTCCAAATTGAAAAGCAACCAAAGCTGAGTATTTTTTCAAATATAATAATTATATATAAAATATATAATAATTATTATATTATTTTTTATATATAGGATATAGTAATTAATTATATTATTTTTGTACAATATGATACATTTATTATTAATAATATTATATAAAATACATAATTAACACACAATAATAGAATATATTGTAAATATATTATATAATTATTATAATTATATATTATACAAAAGTATATAATATTATATTGTAATATGAATAATTATTTAAAAATATATTAAAAAATTAAATATTTATAAATATAATATGCATAATTTTATTATAAGTAGATTATTATTATAACCATTTAATATGATTAAATATTATAAAATATTATTATTAATAATATTAATAAGAGGTAGACTTGGCTGCATTCAAATGCAGCGAAGTCCAAGATACAAATACCTTCTTATCCTTAAATCCACACGGATCCTGAAGCCCCCTATACTTTTTACTTTTTTCATCTTTGGGATTTGTGCACTGTGTAATTTAAGGATGAAAGAGATGATCGAATCTAGGTTTTGCTACCTTCGAAAGTAACCAAGTCTACCTCTATTAATAGTACTATATATAGTATATAATAATAAATATTAATATATTTATAATATAAAATATATTATATTCATAATATATACTATTTATTATATTATAAAATGATACAACATAAAATAATAATGCAATATTACTACAATAATAATAATAATTTATGATAAATTTAATATTATATTATAATATATTAGAATAAGAATAATATAAAAATTATATAAATATAATTATATTGAAGTAATTAATTATTATAATATAATTTAACATAACAATTTTTATTATTTGTATTAATATGTAATAAAAAATAATATAACATATTTTATTAATATTAAATTTGTTTCAGAAGAAAATTGGCTCTCCCTCTCTCACGAATGATTTTGTTTCAGGGCAAATTTGAAAAAAATGGTAGGATGAAGATTCCTATCAGCTGGCAATCTAAGATTACCAAGCCCCTTAACAGAAATCAGATTGCCAAACATTGCAATCTAATGTCCAAAGCAATCTTAAATGCCCATCAACTTTCTTATATATGCTGAACCAAATGCGTCAATGTAGCATTGCCATTAAAAGTTTGCCAGTAATCTTTAAACATTCCACGAACCAAATACCTCCTAAATGAATTGTTGATCAGGTTAGAGCATAGCTAAACTGTCTAAAGGACAACAGCTGTTATCTATGCATCTAGAAAACTATTATTTTGGTATTATGCCTCTAAAACTTTCTGCTAAAGTTGTATATTTTCACTACCTCCGTAGAAAATTGCAGTTCTGCAGTGTCACATAATGCTGTCCGAAATTCCACCTACAAGTAAGCAATTAGAACAGGCATTATCAATAAAAGTATATTAAATGCATCATAAATACTTGACAAGAAGTTTTCAAAATTCAAATTACCTTTGCTCCACACTTCATTGCAATATTCTGAAGGACTCCAGCAGGAGTTTCTGCATACCGTGCAGTGGCCCGTCCAGATTCAAATTGGATGTCCTTGTGACTGGAAGAAATTTGACCAGCTGACATCTCCTCACCTTCAGGTTCAAAGTTAGGTTAACCAGCACGACCAATTAGTTTCAATTGAAAAATAGTATGTACAGAAAATTAGATAAGGCATGTTCTGCTAACAAAATTATACTCCACAATGAGATATAGCCCTCACACATCTTGCACAGGAGCAAAAACATCATTGCAGATACGAAAAAGTTCATTACTCTTATATAGACTAGAATTTTAGCTTATCGCCTTATAATCCAAAATCAATTGCATATTACTTTGAAAAATTACTTAACAGGCAGTCTGAGTATAAATAATAAAATAGCCATTACTGCAAGAAGCTAACCTAAATCCTAGAACTCTTTGATATAAGAAAAATTGTATCCTCCAAGGCCTCCAGTACCTATGAACCAAACTTATAACCACATCATCCAACGCCCATTGCACTTTACCTCATTTATAAACTGCCTTTTTCAATCTATAGCTTCCACTGTATTAAGCTCCCTCTCCAAATAAACCTTCAAGTATTTGATTAGATATAAGCCCATAAAGGTACAGATTTACATGTCAGTGAATAATCATATCCTCAATGACTCTTTATCTTTTCTTTTTTCTTTTTTTTTGCTTCCTTCTGACCTAATCTTCCCACCTTAAAACTTTTCAAGTAATTCACATCTTCAGTTTTCAAAATTGCTTAAGAGTCGATATCATTATGACCTCCATCATTCCCTCAGTTTCCAACCAACACATTATATTATTCAATTTCATCAAGGACTTCTATTGGATTTCTTCAATCCATTTGTCATAGGACTCTCCTCATTGGAATCCTTGTTTAAGCCGTCTGTCTTCTCATTATTCTTTAATGTAGTCATCAAGCTGACCAACAATTTCTTCACGACGCAGATTGGTTGACAACACCACCATACACAACCACCAATATGGATGAACAAGACATTATACTACTTGCTGGTAAGCTACGAAAAAACTTATGCTTTAAAGTGTTTCCTCCAGTCCCTAAATTATGGTCAGATAATAAGGGTATGAACCAAGATCCACAATTTTGGTATAGGGTGTCACATTTGTATGTTACTGATTCAGTATGGCATGGTATACACCCATACCAAAACAACTCCGAAGTATATTATATAATTGTACCACTCAAAACCCAACAGTGTGGATTGGTACTGAGACGGAATTGAACATTACCAGCAGAACAGGGTGTGATGCTGAGCAAAACATGGTACGGTACCAGGCAAAACCAAGTGATACTAGGAGGAACTGAGCTGAGCGGTACTGTACTAAGAGGAACCACACAGTCCCCTCAGTTCAACCCAATATGGGTCAGCATGGACTGAGATGAGTCGATGGAGACTGATATGGGTTGGTACATACCTAGACAGTTTGATATGGACCAGTTCCCATACTGAACCAACACACACTAATCCTGATTAGGTGGGTCAG
This sequence comes from Calamus simplicifolius, assembly GCA_900491605.1. Lineage (NCBI taxonomy): Eukaryota > Viridiplantae > Streptophyta > Magnoliopsida > Arecales > Arecaceae > Calamus > Calamus simplicifolius. Next base: position 274,834 of record UESW01004135.1, on the reverse strand, counting down.
GTCAGATTTGCAATCATTGGTATGAACTTATGTCCATCTCAAAAGTGAGAATTGCACCAAATGAATAAATTAACGAAGCCACTTGAGACAAATGTTTGAAATTTTGTAGCATCTCTCCACCCCCCGCCCCCCAATCTATTCATAGTTTGCCAAACCAAACAATTACCCCATGTTGATATAGCATGCAATACAGGGTTGAGATAGCAATGTACAACAGAGATTTCAAACCTTACTTGGGACTAGTAATTGAACTATACAATTTACATAGTGCAGCATAATCTTGGTAATAGACAACATAAAACATCTACTCTTCAAGAGATGACCAATCAGCTGCAGATAATCCACATATTTAGCAATACTTATAATCCCACCAATTTAACTACTATCATAGCACATGCAATTACAATATGTTAGAACCAACAAAGAAAATACCTTATAATATGTTTTAAGCCTCACAAAGATCTCATTTTACTTCAGGATCTTCATTCTGTAAAATATTAGAGTAAATCATAGCCGACAAAACTAACATGGAAGATTGCTTAAGTTTCCAATCTAACATGTATAAAAATTAATCTTGCAGGCATAACAAACCACAAAATGCCTGCTCAATTCTGATTGCCTCATTTCAAACACACAACTCATCTTGGACACCCCTAATCACTATCATATTGTCTTGGACACCCCAAATCACTATCCTACCACCCAAGTGACCACTTATTGGGTACCATCAAGGCAGAGAAACTTTATCCATGCAACCTACAGGAAACAAAAGGCTGCTCAACATACTGACTGCCTTGGTCTGAACATGCAACTTATCCTGGACACCCCAAATCACTACCTTGATACCCAAATGACCTGTCATGTGGTATCTTAAAGGAAAAGAAACTTTTATTTATGCAACCTATGAGCTTTTGTAGGCTCATCTTTTCCCTTACATCAAGCCCATGAATATTCTGCAAGGAATCTAAATAATTAACTAAATCAAAACCAATTTCTACATCTGCAATGTCTATTCCGGCATCATAAGATCCACTTCGCCATGCTTTATCACTAGGATCCAAGTTTTCAGATCTCCCACTCATGGATTGATCCCTCTCTTGATGATGCTATTTCTCAACCTCAAATGATTCTTTCACCTCTTTCACCTCCTTTCATATAAACTGCAAGTTTAACAGTCCTCTGGGGATTTCCTAGTCATCATAACTTGAACTGAATTGGAGTCCTCAACCCAGGTCAATGTAAGAAGCAGAACTTGCAGGTTAACATTTCTGAATATAATTTCATGGTAACTAATTTCTAAGAGTCCATGATATCTTATATAAATGCTCCTCTTACTGCTTCATTAAACTTCCAAATTCATTTGCCAAGAATGCCAATATCAAACAAGTTATCTCAATGTACCATTTATAGTACACAAAATAAGCACCAAAGAACATTGCAACATTGTAATTGAGCAAACTTTCCCTCCAATTATAGAAAAGTTCACCACACCTAAACATCCATTCTGACAAAATAAATTAGATTCACTTATCCAATTCCGCAAATTATTCCAAATATAAGATTCATGAAATCCTCCAATTTTGCACATTGCAACCATATGCAGTATTGAGTAAGCATCCATACTATACAACCCTAATCAAAATCCACATGAAACACCCATTAGTGTATACAAGCACAAAGAAGTTGCAGTGCATCCAATGATAGTCGCTGGTTTCCACCTCTATCATTGAAGGCATAAAAATAGAGGTGTTCTAGCCATAAATAACCATTGAGTACCTAATAGTCTCTAGTAAGAAGTCATGGATTTCGGACAAAAAGAATTAAAAAAAAGTTGAAATATACATAAGAGTTGTTGGCATAACAGTCATATGGTAAATTAAGAGTATCATAAATGATAGTATGTGAAAGATAAAATGCTAGACTAAAACTATTTCAGTTGAAAATTATGATTTACTTTTGGATATGTTAAGCAATAAAACTAGAGAGAGAGAGAGAGAGAGAGAGAGAGAGAACTTTAAGAGAAATATATGATAGATAATCATAAGATTTAAGTCACGCCTCATCGTATGGTTTATGTTTCAATCCCAAAACACATTTAAATAGGGCTGCAGCAAGGAACAAGTAAATTGGGATCTAAATTATCTTAATTGAAGCATTGCTGCAAAAGCATTACCTCCTTGCTCCCATATATAACTCCTCTATTTAGGCTGCAAGTTGCATCCTATATGTATAAGCATTTGAAAACACATAAACACATGAATGCATCCATGCATACACAAATATGTTAATAAACATATAGACACACATATACATGTCTGTAAATAGCCCTTTCAACTCAGTTTTTTGAAAAGATTTGGATTCTATTGTTCATCACAAAATCTTCTTTTCTTTGAGAGCCCCACCTAAGTTGCTCTGGTGTCATAAAATTATTTCTTAGATTTGATTGGAAAAAGGTTGCCAGTTGTTAATCCTTTAGGAGCATATTGCATTGCTCCTGATCCTAAAGTTGTTGCTGCCTTATAATAAACTTGCAGAAATATTTTGGGTTCTGCACTCTAAATCATAACTGCGAGTCTATAGATTTGAAGTTAATGATTTCATTAATTGAGATTAGTCAAGGACACAAAAAAATCAGGAAAAGTATTTTAAAAAAAGTCTATCACTAAGTCTTGCTTCAACCAAAACTAGAAGTAAATCTGTGAACTTTTTATTATGATAATTTCTTGAACAGACTAAAAGTGAAGTATATAATCCTCTTTGTTTCAAAGGATCACAAGCCACTTGAACTAAACCTATATGAACATAACCATAATAGTGGTTTTTATTGCAAATATTGTCGCAAGGGCACAGACATAAGAATCAGATTTAGAAACATACCCAAGTATCTCGCTTGGCAAGAGAGAAAAAAGAGAGATATGAGGACACAGGATAACATGTAAATTTAACTAAATTCTTATTTATACCCTTAAACATTATTTGTTTAAACTAAGGTTGGCCATACCAGAGAGTGGTACCATTTTGATACAGAACCAGTATGATTCAATAAGGGGCATACCATGCTGAACTAGTATGGTTCAGTACAGAACGTACCATACCGAACCAGTAGTATGCCGGTTAGATGGATCAAGGAGCCCCAACCGATGAACCACCCTAAATCGGACTGAACTGGTGGTCCAGGGCAGTTCAGTATATTAGTAAGGGGCCGGTTCGGGATCAGTTCGCCCCATACCTAATCAAGAGGCTGAACTGTCCCAAGTCCGGGCTGGTTCGGCTCAGTCCCAAACTGTGCGGTTTGAGATTGCTCAGCATACAATGGTTTAAACATTAAAAAAATATTAAAAAGATATTATTCATTAAGGTCTTTCAAAATACATGTTTTTCTTATTCAAGCTTCCCATTTAATTGAAGGATATTAGCAAAGTACTATTCTACAAAGTTATTTCAAACTCTCAAGCCAGCATCCTAAACAAATATTATAAAAAGGACAAGTACTCACTCTTACTATCGAATTAGAGGATCAAACTTATAGTTGGAAGAGTCCAACCCGGTCATTGTTGGAAGAGTTCAACCACTCATTGTTTAACAGTGACCATCAAAGAACTTTACAAGTATCTAAGTATTCAATATGTATCCAACTCAAATACATATCTGACATGGAATTTTGAGCTGAATGCAAGTGTCCTGGTAACATGATTGTAAAGCCATGAGTGAAAGTTTCAAGCTGTTCTCTGGAGCTACGAAGCCATTGACAAATCAGAGAAACATAATAATAAGATTTGATGGCATGGTTTATTAGAACCCTTACTGGAAGTCATGTTAAAGTAACACTGAAGAAAACATAGTTTTATTCAAAACATTTCTGTTCAAAATTCATCTGAGCATTTAGATAAGAGTAAAGAAAATAGGAATCAAATGTGCCAATAAAAGAAATATATATAAATCTTTCATGACAACGCTAGTAGTTCAAGATTCAGGTTTTGTTAGGAAAAAAAAAGATTGTTTCAGCGAACCAGACAAAATTAGTGGAACACCAAATAATAAATCTAAATTTGCAAGAAATAACAATAAAGATTATAGGATCTTTTGGCAATATAAATATATGAAGAACAGGTGCGTCACCAAATTCAGCATCAAAGAGCACTATCCTGTGAAAAAAATAAAAAATGAAGGATTTATCGAATAAAAAAAATAGTGGTTGAAACTTAAGGGCCTACAATATAAGTTCATATAAATAAAATGTATGTGTATGTGAATGGATATGAGCACACATGAGAAAACATGAAAGAAAATAAAAAGTTGAGAACTGAACATGGGAAATCAGCAACGGACTGTAAGAATAAGCAATCAGAACTTCTAGACTTCCAATACAATAAAGGATGGCAAAATAAAATGAAAGAAAAAATGAATTGATCTACACACCATAACAAACACAATCTTCAACCTTTGAGAACTGCAAAGGCTCTGAAAATAGCTTTATTTACTTATTAAAGAAAATAAAATACCTGGGAAGGAATTAAAGTTTACTGCTGCATGTATAGGTCTCAGCAGATCATCTCCATGATGTAACTGAATTATGTAGTCAATAGTCATTCCACCTTCTATAGATAAACATTTAAAAAATCAGATAATAGTTTCTATGTTAAAATATCATTTACCTGCAAAAGCAATTTCTGATTTTCATGAAGAACTCTATCAGAAGAAATGGAATTCTCCCTGCTGCGAAAATATGATTGAATGTTGGGTCGTTTTTTATCAAGACGTGAAGTTTCTGGTTTAAAGGAAATTCTTTAGGTATCCTCTTCAGTTGTCTTGGATTCATCTCTTTCTCCAATGGAAACCAATTTCCCCATGACTGCACTGGAGGAACTGCAACATGGAGAGGGGGTCTCACAGTAAAGGGCGGAGTAGGCTCTCGTTGGTCTTGACCATGTTGCAATATAAGAAGCCTTCTCCTCATGTCTGGATCTAGTTCTGACTCTGGAACTTCACCCTCTTCCCTAGCGGGAGAACCTTGCAAACTGGGTTCCGCAAGGCCAGGTTGACCTAATGGCCCACCTAATGCAATTGGCTGTGGGCACTGGTTGTTAGGCAAAGGCATCATCACTTGATTGGCTGTCAGCAGAGGTGGACCAGATGAAGAAGCCGTAACATGTTGTATAGGAGAAATTGCCCTCGGTTCAAAGTTATTGATCAAAGGATGAACAGCTTGCACATTGCAATTTGCCTCCTGAACAAAGTTCAAATAGACTAAGTTCTATTTCTCTTACCACATGTGACCAGAAACAACAGTGGGGGAAAAAAGGAATGATTGGAATCATACAGACCTTCAATCTCCTCTCAACCTCAGCACCTGCATTGCCCTCAAAACAGAGCTGGTCTTTATTTCCATTTGAAGTAACATTTTCATCCTGAACCAAAATAGGAGTAAATATATTGTGGAGAATAAATAATATAAACACAGGTTTCAACATATTTTACCTCTGAAATTAAATAATTGCCCATGTCTGGAGCAGATGGGAAATCTTTCATTTCATCTTCATAGAAAATGTCACTCACTTGTGGAAGTAAGCCTTCATCAAATTCTCTGTCAATAATTTGTGACTTGTAATGTCAAGAAAATGTTGACAATTTATGTGCATAAGACTCCAGAGTTTATTGTCATTTTGCCCATGGTAATCAAGATCCACATTGGGAAGAGGTAAATTCTAATATACTATTAACAGGAAATTATTCTCTTACCTGAAAAAACTACCCCTAACATTGCATGCAACATTTCTTGCAACACATAAGCAGGGACATTGCCGTTTGCCTATAAACATGAATCAAAAAAGATTCCTTTTAGTGGATTCAGGAAATAAAGAATTGCATAGTTTTGGTCTCATAACCACAGATTATTACATGCAGATTCAATTTTACCTCTGCCTGAGGAGCATAATATGGAGCAAAAGCAGGGACAACATGAACTCGAGGCTGATCTTTTTCATCCCAAACTTTCAGACGATCATCAACCACTAGAGCCATCTTTGGATGGCAAATTCCTTCTTGAAAAACACTAAGCAGACTTTCTTGAGCCTGTCAGCAACATATCAATACAAAAACTATGAAAATCAAATATGCTATGGGCCACAATAGAAGCTGAATACAAAACTAGAAGGTAGAAAGATATAAAGAATTTCAAAAATGTGAAGGATCACTCAGCAGATTGCTTATTTGGCTTTTACCAACAAAAATATCCCTAGGATGTAGATGGCAATGTTACTTTGTGAATATCATCATGCAACATACAAAAGCAAGCTCTCTGAATGACATACCTGATTTGACACACACTATCCGATCAAGAAGTTGTGTAGAGTTGATCAGGCTTGAATCTGGGTCAAGAAGCCTCCACATTTCCAAAGCATAATCTCTTTCTGCCATTGTACAGACATAGACCTCAAACGCTTGCGACCTCTGGCAGTTAAGTAGCTTCTCAGTTCCTCCCATGCAGGTCTTAGCCGTACAAGAACACTAGTATCCCGTATCTGCAAATATTTAAGTGAACTTTCTCTTTACACATAATAGTTTTTTTTTTTTTTTTGAGGGAATACACATGTGATAGTGTTGGTCTGGACAAAATGCAAGCAAGGAACTGCAAGGAACTTCCTTTAATAGAAATTGTTGTTCATGAGACAAAAATCAGATTCTCATAATTGCTCTATGCAAGTGAAGAAGTGATATATTACTCCAATGAGAAAACACAAACAAGCCTTTAATTATCCAAAGAATAACCTAATGGACATCATTTGATGAATCATATAAATAGTGACTCATATTCATTAAATAATGCACATAGCAGTAAGTAGTTCCCTCTGACTCTTTTAATAGTTGATTGGATGACAACAATTTGTTAGCAAAAGTCTCCAATATAAAGTGGCATGTCAATGCAATGAAGGTCAAGGGAAAAAAGATCCCCACATTTTGCAAGCACTAAAGATAAATTAAAAAAAAAAAAAAGACAGCCCAGTGCATAAGGCTCCCACCATAGCAGGGTTTAGAGGCTCAGATGTATGCAGCCTTAGGCTGTTTTTATATTTCAAACTCGTGACATACAAGTCCAAATGGAGCAACCTTGCTGTAGCACCAAGGCTCAACCTCTTTACAAGCATTAAAGATAGGATAGGAAAACATACCGATGGGTTAACACGTGTAAGAATGATATTTTTCTCTTGTAACCTTATAATTGGTCGGGTTATCAATTGATGACTATCAGATAAAGGCTGTACAAACTCAGATTGAACCTTAAAGACCTTCCCATTTTCAACAACTTGATCATTTTCTGCATACTGCTTCAAGATAGATTTGTCATCTTGATAGCGCTTGATCTCAGCCAACATACAAGTAACACGTTGCGGATCTGTCTCATTACTTATTTTTCGCTGAAGAGCATCTATCCTGTCCTCAAATGAGCGCATAGTATTAGCAACTATAAGGGTTTCATCAAGATCAAACACAATCCCAAGGCACCTCATGTTCAACATGCCAAGGCAAGAATTGTACAGTCCCACTGCAACATTAAAACCCCAAAAACAAGCATGGTGCATCAGGCTTTTCCTAGAATTCATGGCCACCAAGTGCAGTTCTTCCTCTCCTAATGGAATAACTGCAGTCTGCAAGCATAAAAAAGACACATGACACATTAACATGAATTCCAGTTATTTGGAAAAAGGAAAGCCACAATAGCAAACATATCAATGAAACTGCCTATTCAAATCAGGATAGCTTATAGCACTAGCATATGATACATGGATATGCATCAAGCATACCATACTTTCTATAGAAAATCAACATTATAGGTGGAAATTTCTTCCTCAAATTAATTATGTTGATAATTTGACAAATTAAATATCAGGAAAAAAATAATAAAGTCAAAGGAAGTCACACAACATGGCATTGCACAAACTTTCAGCTGTCCTCACAGTGAGATCCGGCCCATTGCACCATCAATATACATGCAAACAGTATACAGATATACAAAATCGATTATTCAAAAAAACTAAGAGATTTTAAATCAACAACCACCATCAATGGAACAGTTAACTTTTATCATGAACTAATTCAATTCTCCCTTTGTAAGCACTTAAGAAAAAAAAAACAAGTCAACAAAAATTTCAGCAAGACAGGAAACATTTTTATTCCTATGTTGAAAAGACTGAAAAAATACATTCAAAAAAAAAATCATATGGTCCTTAGTCATCTAAGCCAGAAGTAAGCACCAAAAGGATACACAACCCAACATGGATTTCTGACCACCATTAAAAATCAATGCAACTTCATAAAGACCCTTCAGAAATGCATCTCTTTACAAACCTCAAATGATTCCAACTTTTCACCATCCTCAGTTAGGGGAATCTTGAAATCACTGTTCCACTTCATATTCTTTGACATTGGTACCAAGACTGTAAAAGAAGTGCCAATGATCCAAATAACCAGATCCTGATTTGCTTTTGAGAAATGCTTTGAAAATTTGTTAATGGTCAAATGTAGATCCTAACATTGGGTCCAAAATAGTTCCAGTTTTGGATCCTACAGATCCTAGATATCAGATACAAATCATTACCTGATTCGGCTAGTGCCTTCTTCAACTTCACAGCCGTGCCAGCTGCAGAATATGTTGCACTTGCATATCTCAGTTCAAGTTTAGAAATGCAAACCTTTCTTTAAGAATTCAAAGATCCCAGGTTACTAGGATAGAAAAAAGGTCTTTTTTTTTTCTTTGTCAAATGACCTTGGAATTTGGATTCCCAGTTTCCATTAATGACACCAACGAAAGATGAATCAACGACAATTGATTGCTTCATACTGACTACATTAAATCTTGCCAAAGCCTAGGTAGTAGTGTTAAGTTGTCTCTAAAAACTCGACAATCTCGGTAAGACCATGCTAACATCCCACATGTATCATATATGCGACAATCTCTGCCTGAGCCCATGCTAAAGTTTACTCCAAGTGAGAACCTGTGTTTCAAGGCGTGTCACAGAGTTCCATACATGCACATCCATTTTCCCAAGTGCAATGGGTTCCCTCTTCATATAGAATGGCCTAAATCAGAATTTCTGTAAGGTCCCAACCTCCAACATCACTAAACTTCATTTCAATATTGTCTCAGGAAGTCTGATTGCACAGAAGCACCAGCAACACCTTATAATTCAAACTACAAGATTTAAATTTTTTGATTCCATTTATTTATTTTAGTAGACTTTTTTATTTGAGATTTAATGAAAATGTGAAACTTAAAAGGGTTGATTTTGCATAGTCAGTGTTCAATTCTTAGATAAAAGATTTATCTTTCATTAGGAATTCCATTTCATACAAAAAGTTGAACTCTAGCATTAAGATTGTTGAGATATCAACTCCCTGATTTTGTGCTGAAGATTCGCTCCCTGATTTTGTGCTGTTAAGATATCAACTCCCTGATTTTGTGCTGAAGATTCATTCCCTGATTTTGTGCTGATTTCAGTCTTGATTTCAGGCTAGGATCTATAAATATATTGTTTCCTTTCTGTAAATATTTACTTCTATTTTGTATCAAACATTCAGTTTATATGCCCATTAAGCTGATTGATTTCAGACTTCATCTCTTTTTCTCTCCCTTTTTTCTTCTTATGGTATCAGAGCCCTAAGTGGTTCTCTGTTTCTCTCTCTTCTTTCCTCTTCTGCTCCTATTTGTTCAATAAGCCTGACTTTATCTGTGCATCTTTTCTTCTCACCGCCATTGCCATTAGGAGCGCCGACACGTAAGCCCTTCTCCGGCCATGATTTTTTTTTTTTTTTTGAAAACCAAGCCACCTCTATTTTTTGGTATTTCAACCTCCCTTAACAATGGCCGACATTTCAGCCATACAGACAAATAGCCAGCAAAAAAAGGAAAGGGAAAGGATCCACTCATTGTGATAAGGGAGGCCATACACGTGACACTGGTTGAGCCCTTCATGGAAAACCTCCAAGGAATACTCAGAATAATCGATCTGTTGCTCATATGGCTCAATCTCAAGGAGATGGGATTCTTCCTCTACCAACTACCCAAGCTCAGGGTCGAATTTAGTTACATTAACGGGTGCTTATTAGGATGAATATTTAAAGTATCAAAAAGCATTGAAACGACAGTCATCTTCTTCTATGGTTTCTATTGCTCAATCGGGTAATTCTTTTGCTTGCCTAACACAATCTTTATCCAGTGGATCTTGGATCTTGGATTTTGATTTGGTGCTTCTGATCATATCTCTGATAATAGAAACATTTTCTATACTCTTCACTCTCCACCTATTTTCTCTACGTCACCTTGGCTAATGGTTCTCAAACAGTGATTAAAGGAGTAGGAGAAAGTAAACCTCTGTCATCTATTCCTTTAGCTTTTGTCTTATATGCTTCAGACTGTCCGTACAATTTAATTTCCATTAGTAAACTTTCCAAACAACTTAACTGTAGAGTAATCTTTGACTCTCATTATGTTTCTGTGCAGGATCGGAGTACGGGAAAGATGATTGGCGAAGGTCATGAGTCAAATGGATTATATTATCTCACTTGTCCTGTCAGCCCTACTGCCTTTTCTTCTGCTTCTTAAATTGATCTTCTTCATAACCGCCTGGGTCATCCTAGTTTCTCCAAACTTCAAAAGATGGTTCCTAGTGTTTCAAAACTATCTTCCATTGAATGCGAGTCGTGTCAACTTGGGAAATATACCCGTAGTTCTTTTCCTAAGAAATTAAATAATAAATCGTCCTCTATATTTGATGTTGTTTACTCTGATATATGGGGTCCTAGTCGTATCAGTACCAACTTGGGTTTTCAGTACTTTGTTACTTTTATTGATGGCTATTCTTGTTACACTTGGTTATTTTTAATAAAATCAAGATCTGAGTTGTTTGCTATCTTTCAAAATTTTTGTGCTAAAATCCAGAATTAATTTGGTGTTTCAATTAAAATTTTACACAGTGACAATGCACGAGAGTATGTCTCTTCCTTTTTAAGAATTCATGGCTTCTCGAGGAATTATTCACCATTTTCTTATGCATATACCCCTCAACAAAATGGTGTGACTAAAAGAAGAATAAACACCTCATTGAAATAGCCCAAACTATGCTCATCCATCATAATGTACCACTTCATTTTTGGGGGGATGGTGTCCTAACTGCATGTTATCTAATCAATCGTATGTCTTCATCAGTTTTGCAAAATCAAAATCCTCGTTCTATTTTGTTCCTAGGTCAACCATCTTACCCTTTCTCTACACGTGTGTTTGGGTGCACTTGTTTTGTTCATAATCATACCCCTGGTAAGGATAAGCTTCATTTCAAATCTATTAAGTATCTTTTAGGATATTCTTGCCAACATAAGGGTTACAAATGCTATGACCCAATAAATAACATATATTTATCTCAGCAGATGTAACCTTTTTCAAGACATCATCTTATTTTTCATCAACCACAAACCAAATGGGCATGATAGAACCTCTTTCAATCCCTATTTTTTCCATCACACCGCACCTAAACCATTACAAGTCTACTCTCGACGGCATTCTATGCATCCTCTTGATGTTCCACTTGCAGGTATAAACCAGTTAGATACTCCAAGTGACTCATCACCTTCCCTACCAGTTTCTTCAACATTGGCCATGTCTCAAACAGAAGAACCCACTCCTCCTATTACTATCCGAAAAGATATTCGCTCTTCTCGTAATCCTCATCCAATCTATAAGTTGTTAAGTTATCATCGTCTGTCCCCTTCATATTATGCTTTTATATCCAATTTATCCACTATGCCTCTTTCAAAAAGTGTTAGTGAAGTACAGAACATTCAGGTTGGCAACAGCTATGGTTGAGGAAATAACAGCTCTTCATGCTAATAACACTTGGGAGCTAGTTCCATTACCTTCTGAAAAATCCATGGTAGGTTGTCGATGGGTTTATACAATGAAAGTTGATCCTGATGGCAAAATATATTGCTTGAAAGCTCGTTTGGTTGCCAAAGGATATACTCAAGTTTTTAACCTTGATTATAGGGATACCTTTTCTTCAGTTGACAAAATTACCTTAGTCCGGCTCCTTATTTCTCTTGCTGCTATGCACCATTGGAGTATTCATCAATTGGACATTAAAAATGCCTTTTTACATAGAGAGTTAATAGAAGAAGTTTATATGGAGCAACCATCAGGTTTTGTTGCTCAAAGAGAGTTTGGGTTAGTTTGTCGACTATGAAAATCTCTTTATGGTTTGAAACAGTCCCCAAGGGTATGGTTTGGATGGTTTAGTACTATTATTCAAGATTTCGGGATGCAAAGGAGTGAAGCAGATCACTCAGTGTTCTGTCGTCATATAGCTCATGGCAAATGTGTTTATCTAGTAGTATATGTGGATGACATTGCCATAACATGTGATGATCATGAAGGAATTGCTCAACTCAAACAACACCTCTTCAATCACTTTTAGACTAAAGATTTGGGAAAGTTAAAATATTTTTTGAGCATTGAGGTGGCTCAGTCCAGTACAGGCATTGCTATTTCACAAAGAAAATATGCCTTAGATATTTTGGCAGAGACAGGGATGTTGGATTGTAAAGCCATTGAAACTCCTATGGATCCAAATGTTAAACTTGTTACAAGACAGGGGGAGCCACTAAAAGACCCTGGACAATATCAGAGATTAGTCGAAAAATTCAATACCTCACTATAACTCACCCAAATATCTCCTTTGCAATCAGTGTGGTTAATCAGTTTCTTCAAGCCCCATGTGACAGTCATTAGGATGCAGTGATACACATCCTTAGATATATCAAAGGAGCTCCAGGACAGGGTTTGTTATATGAAGATAGAGGACATACACAGATTATTGGGTATTCAAATGCTGATTTGGCAGGTTATCCTTCAGATAGATGATCTACTTTAGGCTATTGTGTCTTTATTGGAGGAAACCTAATATCATGAAAAAACAAAAAGCAAGATGTTGTGGCCAAGTCAAGTGCAGAAGCAGAATATGGAGCTATGGCCTTAGTTACTTGTGAACTTGTTTGATCAAAACAGTTACTTCAAGAATTAAGGTGTGGAGATGTTAGTCCAATGACATTGATTTGTGATAATCAAGCGGCACTCCATATTGCTTCAAATCTGATCTTCCATGAACGAACAAAACACATAGAGATAGATTATCATTTTGTCAAACAGAAGATTGAATTTGGTTGCATTGTTACTAGTTTTGTGAATTCAAATGATCAGTTGGCAGACATTCTTACTAAAGCTTTAAGAAGACCATGGATTAAGTATATTTGTAACAAGCTAGGAGCATATGATATATATGCTCCAGCTTGAGGGGTAGTGTTGAGATATCCCTGATTTTGTGCTGAAGATTCGCTCCCTGATTTTGTGCTGAAGATTCGCTCCCTGATTTTGTGCTATTGAAATATCAGCTTGAGGGGTAGTGTTGAGATATCAACTCCTGATTTGTGCTGAAGATTTACTCCCTGATTTTGTACTGATTTCAGTCTTGATTTCAGGCTAGAATATGTAAATATATATTATTTCTGTAATGTAAATATTTACTTCCTATTTGATATCAAGCATTCAGTTTATATGCCCATTAAGCTTGAGGGAATAATCAAGCTGATTGATTTTCAGTCTTCATCTCTTTTTCTCTCCCTTTTTTCTTCTCAAAGATACAAGAGTGCTAAGTTATAAGAATAGTGTTTACTGTAGTTTTGTATCCCATTAAAATTGAAAGAAAAATACTATAAAACCGCTATTAGCTAGCTATGCTATATAGAATAGAGTGTTGGTAATACTGAAATAACATGTGAATAAATTAAGTGTAACAGAAATGTGTATGCTAAGATGGATATGTGATAAAACTTTAAAGATAGAATTAAAAATAAACATATAAGAGAAATGATAGGAATAGATCCAATTGAAGATAAAATGAGAGAAAATCAATTACATTGATTTGGACATATACAACGAAGACCTTTAGATGCTTCAATTAGAAAGAGTGGTCTTTTAACAATCCATGGTAAGGATAGAGGTAGAGGTAGACCTAAACTAACATGGATAGAAATAATTAAAAAATATATAACTATTTGTAATTTGAATATCGACTTAGTCCTGAATAGAGCTGAGTGGAGGAAGCAGATTCATGTAGCCGGCCCCATGTAGTTGGGAAAAGGCTCAGATGAGTTGAGTTGAGTTGAGTTTGTGTAGTCCCACTTTGTGAAGTGATTATTAACCCTTGGAAACTAATTGAAATATTTCTCATTAGTCTTGCAAATTTTTTCAGTTATAAACCTTTATCCTACTCTTGTTTTCTCCTCTTATGTTATTCTTTTACATTTTCTTAATTCCTAAAACAGTTCTCATTCTGCTTTTTTCTTTTTATCAATAAACAATAAATCTTGCACCTACTCTCTTCTCGGCATCTCATTAATATAAAATTAATGATACCCTATTAATTACCCAATCTTCTTTGTTTGAACACATCACTTCTAGAATATACTTCTTGCCAGATCTACTTTGTACAAGATTTTGGACTTAAACTCCACTGGCCCAAAGCAATATAAGCTGGGGATTGGTCTTTTAGAACTCTCTGCTTATCTGTAATCAGAGGAAGAAAGTTTCCCATTTTCAAGCCTCCAACTAAGCTATATCATTTTCCTACCAAGACTGATAGTTTGCACATATCTAAGCAGTTTAAGTTCTGAAAGCACAATTCATCACAAATCATTATTCTAAATACATACCATCATACTTTTAGACATCCATCTCAGTGGAATGACATAATTCACCTTTCAACTATAAGACAGGTCATGCAAAATTTCTCTCTTTTATTTATGAGTCCTCCATGTCCTTCAAAAACCACGTAATTCTACCATCAACTAGATATAGATTCCTGCCCCACTAAGGCCCATAAAAAAGGTGTCTTCTCAGATTTCCACGATCATCCCGTTGTTACTTTGAATTGTTCCAAAATTTGCCTGACTATACCTAATTTTCAGTACCAAACTGATGGCAGCATAGTTTGTCAAGTAAAAGAAGAAAATAAACAGCAACTTGCTCCTACTTATTTTGGCAGGGCACACAAGATCAAGTTTCATATTAGTTCAGCCTAAAGCTCATAGGAAAGAAGAGTAACTTTTAAAGGATTATTAATGCGAATCATAAATCATAGACCGAGCAAACAATCTACAAAACCTTCCTACAGTGAGGTTCTTGATGGCTTTTTGCTGGGTTTTCCTCCAATGATTATTAAAGAAAAAAATAACAATCCAAAGGAAGATTTTTACATGCTATTTTGTTTATTGATTTATCTATCTTCCCTAAATTAACTCTAACCCTCATTTGCAAAAATGCTTAAAGGAGAACAAGCTTCAAGGCCAAATTAGCAAATAAGACTTCACATTTTCTCAAACCAAAACTAGTAGTCCTCGACACCAACCAGACCCACTATATACAGCCAGTTGTGAAGAAAGAGATATGATGACTAGAGCAAACAAAACAAAGAACATGTATCTACATATATAATCATAAATATAATTACATCATGACAACAAATTTGATCAACCATATCCATGTCAGAAATTCCATGAACTTAACATTACATTCAAATATAATATGCCCAGGACAGTACAGAACATAAGACATTGGGTCTGCACTAGCTGATTACATTTTATATTAGTTAGAAGAGATAATAGCAGTTATTGTTATAGAAAATAAGACATATTCAACAGAAACAAGCCTTCCTAATCAATCCTAAACAATGATTCGGATCAACCATCCACAAGTCTGCTTGTCCATGATTGACAGTTGCAAATTACTCCACAGTTAAATAATGTACATACAGATGCATGAGGCAGTCATATCTAAAATTGTATCCTTAGACCATTAATAAACCCAGATTAGTAACAAAAAAATGAATACCACAGCTTCAATTTGTTACAGTACTAATTTTGCAACCCTGAAGTCATGTCAGTAAGCCATTAGAAAAGTTTTCAGTCCTGCTAATTCCATTTTAATTAAGATTAAGAGAGATCATGAGAAGTGTATTTCACCCACATATTCCCTTCCACAAAAGCATCAATTCAGAATGGTTGGTTCATAAGTGTGACATTTTATCGAAGTACGAATTCAGAATAGCCAATTCACAAGTGTGACATTTTGTCAAAGTGACTCCACTGATATTATTGGAGTTTACTGTTCATCATCCTGCTGCCCTCATTAAAGCCCTTCTGTTCTTTTTTTTTTTTTTTTTTTTTTTGGGAATAATACCTTGTTCTCTCGGAGGCAAGCGGCGTGCAACGAGCACAGCGGCGACTCATTGGACGGCGCCGGCGGCTTTGATTCCATTTTGAAGCTGGCGCCGCCCGAGGTGATGGTGTGGAGGACGGCGAGCGGCGGGCACCGCTCGCTCGACGGGGAGAGGTGGGAGATCCGTATCTCCCTGACCCACGCGCCTGGGTTCGGTTTCTGGGGCAAGATTTCAGCCTCCTCCATAAAGGTATTTCCATGGTACACAGCCGATTTGAACATGTTTAAGATCAAAATTTTCAGATCAATAGCAGAAACCTTTTATTGGAATAACAGATCAAGGTTTGATTCTTTAACTGTTCTGAATCAATTCAATCTTGGAGAAAAAGATCGCTTCCACGAAACACCGCCAACACCCCAATCTCTCCTCTAATGAGTCAAAAGGGACCAAAATCCCAATCCGGTTCCTTCTTCAAGGGTTCCATCGGATAGATTAAGGTTCAGAAGGAAAGATCTGTTCTTACGGAGTCCAATGGGGGTGGTTCTCGATTTTTCTTTTGATGCTCGGATTCGATTCAAGAGCCGACCACTCGGAGAGAGGCCCTTAAGCCTTCGTCGTTAGAAAACTCTCGGAACCAAGAGAGCCGACGCTAGGGTTTCTGGTGTGTCTCGGTTTCCGCCGGACGATCTCTGCCCCTAAGCCATAGGACGCCGATCAAGTGACGCGAGAGAAAGGAAAGTCCTCGACGACAGAGTCGAAGTGAAAAAATAATAATAATTATTATTATAATACTCGGCACTGTTTTAGAATCATCGGGCGGAGAGCGAGCAAGACGCAGGATCTAGGGGAAATTCTGTTGGCGCCCCAAACATTACTCTTCACATCATACTTACTTAAAATTAGAATACCTAAAATATCTAAATATAATTACTTTTTATCCTGCTTATTTCTATACCCATCTGATCAATCAACCCCTAATAAAATTTTAAAACTCCTCTCTCAGCCACAGCCATCTCCCTCCCTCCCTCCCTCTCTCAACGATTCTCTCTGAAATCAGGGTCTAGACAAGGTTTGTAGCTCTCATTTCAACAATGGAGAAGCAACTAGTAATCTGGGAAGGCGACGGTGACGATAAGGTTCGTTTTTAAAAATGTATCGTTTTTTTTTTTCGGATCGCGTTCCGTTCGGCCTACCAGGGCCGAACGGAATAGAAATGTTCAGCCTTCCCAGGCCGAACCGAAACATTATGTTCGGCTTAACCTGGCCGAACAGATGCATTCTGTTCGGCTAGGTTATGCCGAACATAATGATTTCGTTCAGCCCAGTGTGGCCGAACGAAAGCATTCTAGTCGGCCAGGGCAGGCCGAACATTTCTATTCCGTTCGTCCATACTTAGCCGAACGAAACCATTATGTTCCAAATATAAATTTAACATAATATTTTATCCTTGTAGGATGATGCGTCAACCGAATCAAGCAAAATTGCTCAGCTTGTGTTATGGATTACACAAATGAATTTACAACTTACGAAGTATGATAAGTTTGATTACAATTGTTTCTGACTTATTTTAATTATACTATACTTGCTAAATTATACTATTTAATGTGTAGATATTCAAGAGTAGAGAAGAATTGTGTAGTTGGTGTCGGGAAGCTGGGAGGAGGAACGGATTAGTTATTGTAATTAAAACATCTGATTCGGGAAGCAATGTTAGGAAACCAAGAATCAAGTTAGGTTGCGAAAGGAGCGGTAAGCACAAAAGCACAAGCGGAAAGGAAAAGGAAAAGGGATCAAAGAAGAGGGCTAGTGGTACAAAGAAGTGTGGATGCCCATTTTTATTAAGATGAAGGAAATTGGACACTGCGGATGATTGGATTTTGGAGGTTATTTGTGGAGTGCACAATCATCCGTCTGCGAAGCATTTCGAGGGACACTCATATGCTGGAAGATTATCTAGGGAGGAGACTTCATTGTTAGTGGATATGTGAAAACTTTGGTTCGGCCAAAGGATATATTGTCCACATTGAAGCAAAGGGATGCCCACAATGTTACGACAATGAAGACGATCTACAATGCACGCCAGAGGTGTAAGGTTTTAGAGAAAGCAGGGAGATCACAGATGCAACATCTTCTTGGTAAATTAGCCGAGGCTAAATATATTGAGTGGCATAGGAGTTGCGGTAGTACTGACGTGGTGCGTGACTTGTTTTTGGCACACCCTGGATGTATAGATTTGTTACGTGCATTTCCTCGTGTATTGATTATGGATTGCACATACAAGACGAATAGATATCGTCTTCCTCTGTTAGAGATTGTGGGGGTGACATCAACTAATCTCACATTTTCTGTTGCTTTTGCATACATGGACTCTGAGCGGGAAAATAACTATACATGGGCATTAGATAGATTGCGCAGTGTCATGGATGCTGATGTTTTGCCTGAGGTGATAATCACAGATAGAGATTTGGCTCTATTGAATGCAATTAAGAGGGTATTTCCTACATCTTCACATATGTTATGTAGATGGCATATTAGTAGGAATGTTCTGGCTCAATGCAAAAGATTATTTGAAACAAAGGAGAAATGAGATATGTTTATAATGAGTTGGAATATACTGGTCCTGTCAGCCACAGAAGATGACTATAATGTTCATTGGAGTGCACTTCAGAGAGATTTCAGTTCGTATCCAGATGCCTTACGATATGTATCAGATACCTGGTTGAGCAAATACAGGGAAAGATTTGTCGCAGCGTGGACGGACAATTATAGGCACTACGGGAATGTGACAACAAATAGGTATTACAAGAAAAAGATTTCCCTTAGCAATTCATATATTATATTTTTATCTTTGATATATAACTTTGATCTAATTTGCTTACCTTACTAGGGCTGAAAGTGCACATGCAAGGCTTAAAAGACAGCTTGGTTCAAGCCAAGGTACTTTCGAGTCTTCTTGGACAAAAATAAATAGTTTGATTGAGTTGCAGCACAGCGACATTAAAGCCTCATTCGAGAAGAGTTTGACGGTCGTGCAACACAACTTTAAGCCTGCTGAATTCAAAGAACTGCGAGGATTCATATCTATATGTGCATTAAATCATATCCTTGCCCAATCGAATCGGGCCAATTCAGCTGAGATTCATGAATCAGCTTGTGGGTGTGCTATTCGACGCACACATGGCTTACCATGTGCTCATGAGATTTTGCGGTATAGGATGAAAGGTCGGCCTATTCCCCTCGACTGCATAGATCCTCATTGGATGAAACTTGATATGCAGCCTGCTAAAAATGTGCAAAGTTTGAAGTTGACCTGTAAACCAGAGTTGAATATAATTGCCGAGAAATTCGAGCAGTTAGATGGGGCATCTCAATTGCAAATGTTAAAGAAATTAAGAGAGATTGCAAGTCCTGATAGTACATCTCTTGAAGAACCTGCGAAAAGGAAGATCGGTATACGTGGGCGTGCTTCATTGGAGGTTGATACTTCTACTCGCCGTGACCCTTCCACATTTGAGTTGGTTCTATCTGGACAGGATAGTTATTCACCTGGTTCGCAGCAAAATATTTTAGGGATCCCAAGGATGCAGATGCAGAAGGGGCAGCCAAAGAAGAAGGTACGAAGCTTTTCTTTAATATAGCTTATCGTTATATTTTATATAATTTATAGCATTCAATACAATTTGTAGGTTATTCGTCATCGAATCCGGTCACATAAGCCAATGATCTATATTAATCAACTTCCAGACGGGTTGAGGGCATTCATCCAGCACATCAAGGATGTCAAAGCTGATGGCAACTGTGGATTCCGAGCAATTGCTGACTTACTTGGCTTCGGAGAGGAAGATTGGCCACGTGTCAGGAGGGATTTATTACATGAGTTGCACTGTCATATAGAGCACTATCGCGCATTGTATGCTGTCGAGGGGAGGGTTGACGAGATCGCTCATGCATTATCATATTTTGAGGATTGTCCGCCATATGACCGGTGGATGACCATGCCAGATATGGGGCATCTTATAGCATCATGCTACAATGTTGTCCTGTACCACCTCTCCTTGCAACAATGTCTGACATTCTTACCGCTCAGATCGGTGCCTCTTCCTCTTGTATCCCGTAAAGACATTGCAGTGGCCTTCGTTAATCGCAACCATTTTGTTGAGGTATTAAATATATACTCTTTGTCAATTTAAGACATTGCTGTTATTCTTGACGATTTTTTAAACTTGATTACTCTTTGTAGGTTTTCTTGTTGCCGGGTCATCCAGTACCGCCAATAGCAACCAACTGGCAAAAATACCATTTACCTTGTGCTTCCGGATGGGCCAATTCATATGAATCTAGGATTCAACAGTTCAGAGAAAATATATCGTCCGATGTTATACTTAGCGAGACTGTTGAGTTGTAGAGTGCATTGGTTGTTACAAAGTCAACATTTTGTTTATGTAACATTCAATGCAATTGAAATGAAATGAAAGTTTCAATATCATTTTTTTTATCTTCTTATGTGTGCAAATTGTTTGTATACAATTCGATTAATGTCAAACATTCCATCCCGTGCCATCCCGTTCCATTCGTGCCATCCGTGCCGGTGTGCCGGACCAACAATACGCGAAGAAGATCCAATATACTATACTTGTTGGGCCAATAATACGCGTGCCGGGCCATCAATTAGTGCCCCGTGGTGGCCCGTGCCGGTGGCGTGCCGAATTTTATTAAAGATTTTAAATAACTCAATAAATCACTCAATTTTATAAATATTGAAAAAATAATTTGAGTACCCTCTTGTTGCGCACCCGACGGCCCGGGCCCCATATCCTCCTCCCCATTCCACACAACCAAAAGCCCCGCGCCGAGTTCAACATCTGTTCGGTCTGACAGGGCGGAACAGAGGGAAAATGTTCGGCTCTGTGTCGCCGAACTTATGGCCTCTGTTCGGCCCTGTGTGGCCGAACAGAGGACATATGTTCGGCGACACAGGACCGAACATAGGTTTCTCGGGTAACATATGTTCGGCCCTGTGTCGCCGAACATATATCCTCTGTTCGGCCACACTGGGCCGAACAGAGGCCATATGTTCGGCGACACAGGGCCAAACATTTTGCCTCTGTTCAGCTCTGTCAGACCGAACAGTTGTTGAACTCGGCACGGGGCTTTGTGGTTGTGTGGAATGGGAGGAGGATATGGGGCCCGGGCCGTCGGGTGCGCAGACAAGAGGGTACTCAAATTATTTTTTAATATTTATAAAATTGAGTGATTTATTGAGTTATTTCAAAATCTTTAATAAAATCCGGCACGCCACCGGCATGGGCCGGCACGGGGCTTTGTGGTTGTGTGGAATGGGGAGGAGGATATGGGTCCCGGGCCATCTGGTGCGCAGATCGGCACGGGGCACCAATTGATGGCCCACGCGTAATATTGGCCCGGCACGCGTTTTATTGGCACGGCACGCCTTTGATTGGCCTTTGATATTTTTCAATAACCCATGTCATTATATTTTAGATATAATCAATGCGATTTGCGCGATAATTGTGCGGTGTTAATACAAGCGGCCCGGCACGCACCGGCACGGGATGGCACGGATGAAACGGGATGGCACGGGATGGAATGTTTGACAATAAGATAAAAAAAATGTAATTGAAACTTTCATTTCATTTCATTTGCTTTGAATGTTACATATAACAAAATGTTGACTTTGTAACAAGCAAAAGTAATACAAATCCCAATCAATCCCCAGCCCATCGTCGTCGACGCCTATACTGCTGTGGGGGTGCCCGACTAGATCCAGGAACATCAGGTCGTGCATGACTAGGTCCAGGCACATCAGGCTCAACAGTCGAGATGTGCTGACCCTGCAAAACATCAACCATATGCGACACAACATCGTACATGTAGTCGGTCCCAAATGATGCAATCTCCACCCGACCCATATGTAGAGTGTTGGTACCAATGCTGATGGCATCCTCACAGCGCCGCCGGTAAACGTCAAGATCAACATCGACATCTTCAGGTCGTGCACGATCATATATGCTGGATCGGCTCTCTGGGGGTGGACAACCAAGTGCGTGATACGAGAATACCAAGCCATATATCCTGGCACACAATCCGATGGTCGGACAACCGGATGGCTCCTACGACGTTGGCTCAGTACGTGATCCTCCCACTCCTCCCATAACTGATCCAAGAAGACATACGCAATACGGTACGATCCTGCTGTCGGTCCTCTACTGGCTCGCGCAGGGGCTAGTGGCGCGTGAGGGATCGTCTGTATCCGACCAAACTGTCGTAGAACCCTTTCAGGATGATAGGGTTCTACGACATCCATACACTTCAGGCATCCACTGAAGAATGCAATGTCTAGGAACGGACGATCAGCTCGCTGATGACGATGGGGATCCCAAATGACCTGCAACATATAAACAATACCCAGCTAGCTCATATATAGCAAATTAAAAAAACTTAAATATACAAGCGATACATCATGGTACATACCTGATCGGCCCTCAAAACGTCCAATGACTCACGAAGAACCACTAAATGGTCCATCGTGGTACGTGATGGACTGCCAGGATGCCAACGGTGCACGCGGGGCCTCGCATCAGTATAATCAAGGGATGGATGAGGAGTGAGATCTGAAAATGCTCATAAATCCAAGCCTGGAGCAGCGTCATGTATCCACTGATCTGTCTAACTGATGCCCTAGACGCAATCCCCAGCTGACGGTACAAGAAAGTCAAGGCAGCGGCACCCCAGGAATATGAGCTCACTCTATCCAAATCCCTAAATAGAGCAAGATAAGCTATAGGCACCCTCGTTCCACTTTTATCAACAAAGAGTGTGCACCCTATCAAAAATAGCAAATACCCCCGCGCTGCACACTCTATCCTGTGATGGCTATCTCTATCAGATACAGTGTGAAAATGACTCTTCAGCCACTCTAACCTAACAGACTGACCGCGTACAGATAGAACCTCCTGACGCGCATCTGTATCTGACACACCCAATAGCTCAACAAGTATGTCCTCAGCATCCCGATCGCTCATCCTCTCACATGACACTGAGGAACCCGTGACAGTAATCCCTAAGATGGCGGCTACGTCGTCCAATGTAATAGTCATCTCGCCATAGGGTAGATGGAAGGTGTTCGTCTCGGGCTGCCATCTCTCTACGAAGCCCGAGACAAGAATCTTATCGGTGAACCGATAAGAGGAGTGCACTAGATCTATAAGGCCCGACTGCTCTACGATTGCCCTGAACTTCCTATTCGATTGCCCTGATGCCCACCACTGCCATTCAGCTACCTTGGCAGCATGGTTCATGCACTTCAGTGGAGCCCGTTCCTGTAATATAAATGCCATTAATAATTTATATCACAGCATCGTAACGATACATTAAAGAAAGTAAAATGCAATAGCAATTAAACAATACCTGTTGCCTCCAGATCGAGGCTGCTATATGTGTCCTGAAACTACTCAGGACAGACTCATCCTCTGGACCTCCTGGACATGGCCCGACAGCTTCACCTTCAACGTCCATAGCGGGCATGTCCTCGTCTACTGTCTCAGCTGGGGGCGATGGTGCAGCAGGAACCTCGGCCTCAGCATGACCGGCACGACGTCTTCTGGCTGACGCCGTGGGTCTAAATCGCGAGGAACCAGCATCCACATCTGAAACTGAGTATCAGCATATACGTCAATCAAAATGCAAATCAAGTAGACAAGTTATATGACGAAACTGAACAAAAAATTCAGATTTACATTGATGAATTATAAGACAAAATTGACCAAGAATGACAAGCCAATAAGTGCAATTGCCAAAATTCAGTAGTGTTGTGTGCAAGTGGGTTAATAAGTTTACTGTTAACGGCCTGGGAGCTCCCATGCCTCCCATGCCGGACACCCGCCGGAGAGGGAGCTCCGGGCGGGAATGCCGCCGGCATTCACACAAAAAAAAAATTAACTGTTTACTGTTAACTGTTAACGGGGAAGGGACCCGGCGGGCCGCCGGCTCCCTTCCTCGTTCTCATGCCGGACCGCCGGCATGGGAGCTCCCATGCTTCCCATGCCGGACAACCCGCCGGAGAGGGAGCTCCGGGCGGGAATGCCGCCGGCATTCACAAAAAAAAAAAAACCTTAACGGGAAGGGACCCGGCGGGCCGCCGCTCCCTTCCTCGTTCTCATGCCGGATCGCCGGCATGGGAGCTCCCATGCCGGACAACCCGCCGGAGAGGGAGCTCCGGACCGCCGGCATTCACACAAAGTAAAAAAAAAAAGGGTTTAACTCACCGGCCGAAATGTTGTAGGTGCCGGAGATCGATCTGGCCGGAGATCCGCCGGGAGGGGAGGAGGAGCTCGGTGGAGGGCGGGGGCGGCGCGGACGAAAACGGGGGGGTGGGCTGCTGAGAAATCGTGAGGGGTGAAAATGGGGTGGGGGTAATTTAGGGATTTACAAAAAAAGGATGGGTGTAGTGAGTTAAGTTGTGGGTGTAGTTAGCAATTTTTTTTTTTTAAATATGCGGGTGATGAGAGGATTTATATGGCGCCAATAGAAGCTCCCGTAATCTAGATGGCTGTGACCAACCAACATGCGGTTTTATTATGGACAGTTGCAAATTCATAGGGTAAGAGATTTTTTTTTTTTCAAGCATTTATGATATTTGTAGGATATATGGTGGGAAGGTAGGACAGGATTAAAAATGGTGGTATGAATGGAGAACCTTGCATTTTTCTTCTTTTTTTTTTTTTTTTTAATTATAAACAAATGATCACATTAATTTAAAATAAATCAGATTCAAAATATTAGAATATAAAATTATAATAAGAATAAAGGAAAAAATATCCTTCTTTAATACCAAAATTTGAGTAGTCAGTCACTCAACAATCCAATCAACCGCTGAGTTAGCTTCACGGTAAATATGAAAAAAAAACTTCGCATGCTTTGATTGGACACCATGTCTACAGTCGTTACAAAAATGGTTGAATGGTGGAAACTAAGTAGTGCCTCATTAATGTATCATATAAAAATAAATAAAAATAACTTAATAAACTAACTTCTAAATAATTTTTTTTATGTTCATTATTATCTATCTTTTTAATTATACTTTAAATGATAATTGCATAGGCTTATAATATTTTAATTATTAATAAAAATATTATTCTTAGTGCTTATCATTATGTGCGTGCTTGTTGTCTGTTTTGTTGTATTTCTTTTAGTTTTACTTTAGTGTTGAATTTATTGCCTTTGTAAATTAATTTTATTATGATGTGAAAACGATGCATTGCATAGTCTTACGTAAGAAGTGCTAAGCTTATGATACGTGATACATGGAATTATTAAGTGTTGTCAATCTAAAGAGATAGCTTAAGTTTACGTCCATCGATTGGCTATCATCGCTTGCTGCATTTTGTTTATGGCATGATCCAATAAATGGTATGCCATATTCTTGGTACAATACGATGAAAAGTAAGCAAAAATTCTCACATTTGTTATACGAGTAGATGTTAATAAAGAAAGTAGACCAAAAAAATAAAAAGAAAACATTTTTTTATACATAAGTATGAGTAAAGAAAGTGGCCCAAGAAATAAAAATAAAAAAATAAATGCATTTAACAACTTGAAATACATGACTATTAATGAAAAATTAAATAAAATTAACAATATAATGACTAAAAAGAGATTAACATATCTTGTTTACTAAAGACTGATTGAATAAAGAAAAAAATAAATAGATTGATAGTTTTAAACTTTAGTATATAAGTAAGGATATTTTTTTTTAAAGTAAGAATTAATGTGGATAAAGTGATGAGATTATAGATATTAAAAGAATAGAAAATAAAAATTTTAATTAAATTGGTATTGGTGAAGAGCTAATTAATGTTATTAGTACTTACGCTTTTCAAATAGGTTTAAATATTTCTATAAACTAAAGTTTTTATAGAGATATTGATAGATGAATTCAAAAGATTAATAGCAAAGAAAACTATTTATTGAAAGAGATTCAAATAAATATATTAAAAAAATATATATATTTATAAAAATATATTGAGGTTATGGATTTAAAGATAGAAATAAAGAAAAATATAATTTTAGAGTTTGCAATAAACATATAACTTAGTATTTGCCAACATATTTTTAAAAAGATTATCATCAAATAACTTTTAAAATGGATATAATGCTAGTTGTATAGCTTTCTTCTTTACTGGATATGTTGATCAAGTTTTGTTCTTTTAAGATTGTAAGGTTATATAAGATGAAAGTTTAACTATATAGTATAATTGATGGTTATAATTGTATATGTTTGAAAATAAAGAAAAAGAACTAAAAAGTATAAGAACTTAAAAATTAGTAATAGAATTTTAAAGAACAAAAACTAATAGTGTTTAAAGATAAAATGATAAAAATATAAAATAAAGTACAATAAAAAAATTAATATAATATGAAAAAATGTTTAATCGTATTAAAAAATAGCTATAGAGTTTTTAGAGTTATATGATAAAAAAACTTGATGATATAGTGAGAAAGTTCAATTAGTCATTGAGGTTAAAAGAGAATATTATAAAAAACTACTTAAATGTAGAAATAGGAAGCATATAAAAACTCTAACTTAGTTAAAAAAGAAAACAAAAAAGTGGTATGGAAGGTTAGATGCAAAGTGCATAAAGAATTATATCATAAGTTAAAAACTAAAATAAAAAAAGATATGCATAAAGTTACGAGATTAAGGAAAAAAAACTAAAGATACGATTCAGATTAATGATCAAATATAACGATTAAAAAGTTTTAGTTAAGGAGAATAAGGTTAAAGAAAAATAAAGAAGTTATTTAATAAATTATTAAATAAAAATTATGTAAATAATTTGGAATGTCTTACTCATTCTATTAAGGATAGAATTATGATATGTACTTATAAAAAAAGATAAAAATAAGAATAATAATGAAATTTAACAATATTCTATAGAGATTTGAAAATGTTTATGTATTGTTAAAGTAACTTAAGTAACAATCTATTTAATAAAATTTTAAAGACTAAGAAAATGCTTGATAAATAAAGAAAGAGTACTATAATACTAATTTATAAGAATAATGAGATATTCAAAACTTCTTTAACTATCATGGTATCAAGCTCATGCTATAAAACTTTGAAAGAGAGTAATTAAATATAAGTTGAGATGTGCTATAAAAATTCAGAGAATCAATTTAATTTTATATTATAAAAGTTAACTATGAAAGCTACTTTGTTTCTTAAAAGGTTAATAGAAAATCATAGAGAAAAGAAATAAGATCTTTATATAATTTTTATTAATTTTAAAAAAAATATGATACAGTTTTTAGAAAATATTATGGTGAACATTGGAAAGAAACAAGTACTCATTGGATATATTTTAATGTATTAAAAGACATATAATAGAGCATTTATAGGTATAGAAATTATTGTTGATAATACTAGTGAATTCTCTGTTACAATAGTTAACATCAAGAATATGCTCTTAGTCCCTATTTTTTTGCTTTATTTATAAATAAGCTTATTAGATACATTCATAATGATATTTTATAGTGCATATTATTTACAAATGATATAGTATTAGTTAATATAACTAAGGATGAGATTAATCATTAGCTAGAATATAAAGAAATCTATTAGAATCCAAAGATTTTAGGTTAAGTAGGATCAAGTTAGAATATATGGAATATAATTTAAATATATTTAGAAATAGAGATGAATGCATGTAGAGTAAAAATTAAGGATCATAAAGTTTTAAAAAGTAATTATTTTTTATATTTGGGATTGATTATTATAAAGAAGAAAAGATTAAAAATGATGTTATCCATAGAATTAAATCAAGTTAGATGAAATAGAGAAGTGCAAGTAGAATATTACATAATTATCAAGTACCTATGAAATTGAAGAAATTTTTTTATAGGATAGCTATAAAATCAATTATTTTATCGCAGGAAATATTGCGCAGTTAAAAATTATATGTATATAAAATGAATGCAGTTAAACATGAATGTTGAAATAAATATAATAATAAAAAATAAAATAGAGATAGCACCGATTAAGGATAAATTGAGGAAGCATGATTTAAATGGTTTGAATACATAAATATAGAACTAAAGATGCATAAGTGGAAAGGAGTGATTTATATAGATAAAAAAAAAGGTTAAAATAGATCAAAATTTATACATAAGCAATAAATAAATATTTACAATATTTGCATGCTAAAAAAAAAATTGACTCAAATTCAAATAAAATAAAAAAAAGGATTTATATAGCCGACTTCAACTATTTTAGGATAAGAGCTTTATTGTTATCATAATTATTTTTGTTGAATATAGGTATTTTACACATTTTAAAAGAAGAAGATAATTATCAACTAATTAAGATGCAAATTATTGTATTCATGGGAGGGCATTTAAGTCCCTATAATCATTGGCTACAAGTTAATGGGATAGTTATTGTTGATTTTATTATAATACCTTAGTATTGATTGCTCACAATGACTATGGCACGAAGAAAAAGTTAATAGAACTTTAAATTCAAATCTATACACCACACCAAGCTAGCATACTGTTGTGTTATGTGGTCACCTAAACCTAACTTTTCATAAACCATTTTCTTATAAACTATGAGAATTCTAGCTTTACCAACCAATTTAAGCCCTAAATCGGCAAGGTTATATCAGGCACATATGTTGTTGATTGGTGAAAATGAATAATGAGTCACATGTTGCGTCTGCCATGCTATAATAATATTTTCTAAATAATATATGAAGCAAGGCCTGCATATCATTTCAAATATAAGTAGGACTAATAACCCGAACACAGATATTTTAGTGTTCATATATATATATATATATATATATATATATATATATATATATATATATATATATATATATCCTTCTATTTCAAAATAGGATGAATTGTGCTAATGAAAGATGGAGCCTGACTTTGGTGGTTTTATTGAACTTGATAAAATGCATCACAGTTTTTCAGGGGCAACAAATGCAGGTACAAGATAAGATATGGGGTTTGTTTGTTTGTTTGTTTTTTTTCCTCTAATTTTTTCTTTTCTTTTTCTTAGTTATTATGTAAGATGCTCATGTTGTTAGGGAAAAGAAACTTTCCTACCAAGGATATATTTGGTATACTGAATTAAAAGAGAAATATTTTTTTTAAATAATTTCTCATATTTATTTTTCATAAAAATAAAATAAAATTTTATTCTATAGAATAACTAATAACTTATAACATAAATTTTTTATTTAATAAATGCATTACATTAT
The DNA here is from genome assembly GCA_900491605.1 of Calamus simplicifolius. Taxonomy (NCBI): domain Eukaryota; kingdom Viridiplantae; phylum Streptophyta; class Magnoliopsida; order Arecales; family Arecaceae; genus Calamus; species Calamus simplicifolius. The sequence continues at coordinate 245,289 of UESW01004135.1, read as the reverse complement.
TATTTTTATTCTTATTCTTAATAATAATTATTATTTTTTAAAAATATAACTAATCTATCTGATTTGTTACTTATCCTATTCTTATAAAATATAAGATAAAATTATTTTATTTTTTATCTTATTTAGTTTTACTGTATATCAAATACGTAGCAGACTAAGGCAGCAATTAACAATGTTTTAAAAATTGAACCGGACTAACCGGTCCAATCAGTTCAACCGAAAATCGATCATTAGTTCGATCCAATTTTATTATTAAAGTTAACTTTTATATGATTCGATAAAAATCAAAAAAACCTATTGTATTGAATCGGTCCGATTCAACCGATTCAATTCAATTTTAAATTTTTTTAATTATTTATTTAAATTATATTATATTTTATTATTTTATATTATTAAATTAAAATTTAATTATAATATTATTTGGTTCGATCAAATTAATTCATTCGATCGAATCAATTAACCTGTGACTCAAATATTAAATCGGTTCATTGTCTAACTCAATTTTTAAAACATTGACAATTAATGCCTTTGCCGCATGAATATTGAGAATAATAATTTTCTTTTCTCATAGGACCAGGGGGTGATGTGAGCTCCGGAAATCCTCTTTGAGACTTTCTGCCGATGGGCGCATGAATGAAGATGGCTGGCTGGCTTGTTTCAAAAACCTTTTTAAAAGTATGTTACTAGCAATCCTCGAACCTATCGAGGACGCATTGCATGCATGCTCTAAGCTAACCCAAGTGCCTAACTTGGGCTATATTTTGGCTCCTCCATTCATTGGATTTGAGTCTCGTCATGTCTCCTCCATCAGAGTTTGACACGTGAAGCCTATTTTACTTTCTATATTATCTATCAGATCTAATTAACTAGAAATATGATGATAGTAGGATTTCGATCGAATTTTTTTAAGAGTCAAATATTTAATATCAGAGTACCTTCGATTCTACTATCACCTCGTAACTATCTTAGGATACTAAGGTAGTGTTTGAAATAGGGGATAATCTCCTCTCTTATTCCTAAAAGCCATAACTATAAGGGATAGCTGGGAATAAAGTTAACTGAAAGGATAATCTATGGTTAATCATGGTTAACCATGGGATATCCCCTCAATTTATTTTCTAGAGAATGCAGGAATAGCTGGTTATCCCTCCAAATAAAAGTAAAAAAAAAGTTATCCTATGGATTTATCTTTTTGCATTTGATATGATCAATGGGATAGCCAGAGGATAAACTTTATCCCATACACTTGTTCATGAATAATATTTTTTCTATCAAACACTACCTAAGTCTCCCATGCTGCTTGGATAAGGATTTTTATTTCCTAAAATCCCTTCGGAAGATTGTTCATGGTTTGATATTATCGGATGATCCGATAGTTACGAGATTAGAGATTCCTTATTGAGGGGATTTCACTAAATTAATGGTTAGATTTAGGATAGATTAAAGCTAGATGCTGCCCATCCGTTTCTTTAGAATATTAATAATTATTGCAGGATCCGATAATTATCATGGTCGAGGCAAACTATATTGCTAACTTAATTACCTCCTTTATTGCTAAGTACTTCATTAAAAAAAAAAAAAATCTCGCCACCGCCAGCTCCAGACCCCAGACTCCAGACTCCATAGAATGAAGCGCACAGTAACTTTCACCTGCCGGTGACTGCAACAGACCCCACCCGTGGAGGGAACCTACGAGCGGTGCTGAAACCAGCTCCCCGTACTTCGATTCCTCCGAAATCCGTCGTCGATACTTTCTTCCCTTGTTCCGTTCCCTGGGCCCCGGAGCTCCACCTCCCAGCCCTCCTCCCCTCTCCTCTTCTAGCCCGATCCAAAGAAAAGGAACTCCTCCGTTCTCTACTTTGCTTCGACGAATGAGAGGTCGGACGGCGAGATGATCGTACGGAGATACGCCCGGAGGTCCCGCTGCGTCGGCCAGAGCTCTTCCGATCCCATGCTCCTTGATAGCGACTCCTCCGGCAGCGGCGGCAGCGGCGCTGAAGGAGGGGAGGAAGACGTCGAATTCCTCGACTTCCCCCTCTCCCAGGACGGCTCCCAGGACCGCCTCGCCCTCGCCGCCTTCTCCTCCCAGGCCTCCTCCCCTTGGTCCCTCGACCCCGCCTCGATCCGCCCCGACCACGATGACTCCTCCCTCCTCCTCTATGGCGATTCCTCCAATGGGCCGCGGAAGCCCGGCAAGAGGCAGAGAGAGGCCAAGAACCCTCCGGCCGCGACGGCGACGCTGATGGAGGCCCAGGAGTTCGGCGAGATGATGGAGCACGTGGACGAGGTGAATTTCGCGCTGGACGGGCTGCGGCCGGGGGGGCGGCGCGGATCCGGCGGGCGAGCTTGCTGTCGTTGCTGTCGTTATGCGAGACGGCGCAGCAACGCCGGCTTCTTCGGGCGCAGGGGTGAGTAAATGCGAAGCCTTTCATGCCCTTGTTGCTTCCCTTTCTTTCTTTTGCTCTTTGTAAGATATTCTTGAAACTCATAGCTTCTTCTTGCGTTTTCTCTTCGGGATCCTGGATATTAAGGTATCTTCAATAGGACTCCACAAAGAGGAGGAAGAATCTTAGAGCACAAATGAAGCACCTGTTTTACAGGATACCGTGCAACAGTTTTCATCAAGAAAACTGCATATTTTTGTTCTCACCATGGAATTGTTCTATTCTCTCGGTGAAAGACACCATCACTAGGACTAAAGAGCCCAGTTGCTGATTTGAGCATTAGCAGAGTTTCTGTCAAGCCCAAAACGCCACAAAAGCTCATAAACTGTCATCATTTGATGTTTTTCTCTTCTAAAGATGAAGAAGTTGGTGGCTCAAGGCTTTAACAATTTAAGATTGTTTGCTCTAATCAGTAATAACTGAGTCAAAGCTCTATAATATTATATATGAATCATTGCAGCTATGCCATATTCTTCTTTAATTGCTTTGTAATTTGGCCACTGTCTTTTATTCTTTTTCTTCTACGCTCTTTCCTCAATCATAATATCACAATCCAATTATTTTTTACTTCTATCCTTGTGCAAATGGATGCTTATGATTTATGGCTCATTTTAGCGATGCCTTTATGGAAATATGAGGGATAAGTGCTTTTACTTGGTATACACATAGCTATTGGATATACCAAGAGAAGGATAACTTGAGAGATTGGTGAAGGGTCTATCGAATAAAGTGGATCAACTAGGTTTAAGAACCTAATCATCAATCTATAATCCTCCTAGATAGCCAAAACACATAGCCAAGCTACAAAATGGAACTAACCTATTTGAGCTTCTCATCTCATCTCTTCAGACTTTTAGCATCATCACCGGTTTGTTTATACAGTTCCCTTCCATTATAAGTAACTCCATCAATATCTACTGAAATCTCTTGGAAGCTTTGTTGCTTAATTATATTTTACAAATTTAAGAGATCTTAGGCTTGGAAAGGAAGTGTTCAAGCAAATGGACACATAATTAAACATTATTCCTAGAGGAGCTTAATGGAACCATGGATGCTTGCTCTCTGAGGAAGAAGAAATTGTACCAATCAAGTTTATTAAAGAATAACTAATTTACTGCAAACATTTTTGGGCCCATTTATAACCTTTTCTAAACAATCTTTGTTTGGTCATCGGTTCATTAACTTGTTCATACAGGAATTTTTAAAACCATGAAAATACTTGTTATTTGGTCACAAATTTTCAAGTTAAAAGGTTTGGAACCTTGGTGATCATGCATCTTAGACATAGTTTTGCTTGATCAGACGTCATTCTTGAATTACTAGACTTGCAGGCTATAAACATGAATCCATAAAATGAATGTTTTGGGTATGAACTGATCATGAAACTACAATGGCACGAGTGTCACATGAAGCAAGTGATCTTTGAACATGCATGAGTCCTCTTGTACAAGTGCTTATGGTTAAGATTTTCAATTTATGGAGTAGGGTGGGAGACTAAATGATGATTGATATGGAAGAGATTTTTCCAAGGTTTTTTTTGTTGCTGGTATTGCTTGGCTCCTGAAGTCTTGTTTGCAAGGATCATCTACAAGATTTATAAATAATAATATGGTCATAAGTCATTACCTAATCCTAGCTTTGCATCTGTTTTACTTGAAACTTAAGTTAGTTTGATGTTGAATTCAAACTTGTAAGCAATGCATATTTTGGTGGTCAAGATGCTTCCCTTGTTTGGAGGGTCACAAACTTACAATCTCATCTAAATTGTTTGGATCCCATCAAATTTTGCCAGATGCCTACTTCCATAAGGATTTAGTTATGTTTTTTTACAAACTTAAATTGTTCTTACTAGTTCTATATTGAACTTAGAACTTTAAACTTAATGTCATTGTTGTGCTTCCATATGCCATTCACTTGCATGGGCAATGATAGAAAACCCTTAAAGACAACCATGATGGAAGAAACATAATTTATTCCAACTCAACTCACCTCAACTCATCTAAGCCTTTTCCCAACTACATGGGGTCGGCTACATGAATCCACTTCCTCCCTTTGCTCTATTTAGGACTAAGTCAGCATTCAAATTACAAATAGTTATATCTTTCTTAATTATATCTGTCCATGTTAGTTTAGGTCTACCTCTACCTCTATCCTTACCATAGATCACTCTTTCTAACTGAAGCATCTAAAGGTATTCATTGTATATGTCCAAACCATCGTAATCGATTTTCTCTCATTTTATCTTCAATTGGGGATACTCCTATCATTTCTCTTATATGTTTATTTCTAATTCTATCTTTTAAAATTTTACCACATACCATCTTAACATACGTATTTCTGTTACACTTAATTTATTCATATGTTGTTTTAGTATTGCCCAACATTCTATTTCATATAACAAAACTGGTCTAATAATAGTTTTATAGGATTTTTCTTTCAATTTTAATGGGATATGCCGATCATACAATACTTCCGAAGCATTCCTCCACTTAATCCATCCTACTTTAACTCTATGATTCACATCTTTACCTATTTCACATTCTTGCTGGATAATTGATCCCAAATATCTAAATTTTTCGCTCTTTGTTATCTCTTGACTTGCAATCTTTACTATTTTAAATTGATCCCAAATACCTAAATTTATTCCAAATGAATTTTAATAGTCCTTTTTTTTTTTGAGGCTAGCTTTTAATGCAGTTATCTGGTCACATCATCAAGTTGGTGATCACTTGGTTAATTTAAATTACTGAACTCATCAATCTTCATCCTTTTGGAAAAAAGCACCTTCATTGGTAGAATTCGCTTTGTAGGGGGCCTTGTAATGCCCTCTTCTCAAGCAGAATCTCTCTCTCTCTCTCTCATAAATTTTGAAATCATTCATCCTACATTCTCTTGATTTTTGAACCCTAGGACATCCATTTCAGTTCCATTTCCAATTTTCTTGAATCTATGAGGATGGCAGCTGTAGCAGCCATGCATTCAACACCAAAGCCAACCACATTCTTTGACTTTCTATGGTGTAACTTCCATGGTTTCCAATGAACATATTTTCAGTTCTGGTCTGTCAATCTTAGGTGCTTCATGACTGTTTCTTGTTTTGCCTTTGCTGTTTTATCTACAAGTACTCATTGTATCTACTTTCTACTCTTCCGACCCTACAAATGGCTACAAATTCTAACCTTTCACATTTGGAACAGAATATGGTGATTCTATTTCTCTGACTTGGTAATTGCAGTCCGTAAAAAGATGCTTCTTTTCAGTTCTTTCCTCTATTCTGAATCATTGCATCTCTCCTTCCTCATGTTTACTTTGTCAAATTCTTCATACTCTTGGACTAGCTTGTACTTTCTCTTTTCTCTTCGACCTAGTCAGAATTCAGCATATTGAACAAATTTATCTCTTTGTAACTATTTTGTTTTGTTTACAATAGATCAATGCGACATTTTTCTGGTCATCATGTTCAATGCCATTTCCTTGGAGTTTGGTCAATGATTTCTGGATGTCATGACTCGTGATGTTTCCTGTAAGCCCAATATTAACTATTTTAAAATCTAGGGGTGACCCAAATTGTTGTTCCCTCTCCAATGTATAATTTGGTCATTGTTTTCCCCAACATTGGCTTTTGTGGATTCTAAAATGACATTCAGCTTGCTATCATGCTTTACATTTAGTATTGCTATTATTTCTAATATGTAGTGAATTCTAGATATTTACAATAATAATAACAAATCCTTAATCCTTAGCTAATTGGCTCGGTTACATGAATCCTTTTTTTCATTCGGTTTTGAGTTTTTTTTTTTTTTTTTGTAAGATGCAAATATTTTAAAATTTTCTTTATCACTTTTTCTTATGTAATTTTTGATTTACTTAAACCTCTTTTTTCTTCTACACGTATCAAGTCACTCTTTTGCATAAGTGCATCTTTAAGTCTACATTACACATGTTCGAAATATATAGGCTATCCTTCCTTTAGCCTAAAACATATCTCTAGTTTTTTCATCTCTTACTTTTGTAATTCTATATATTTTTCTCTATCTTTAGTTTTTAGCTTGCAATATAACTCCTTATATGCCTTACATATATTCTTCATACCATCTTTTTAACTATCTTATAGTTTTCATATGCTTTGCCATTTTTACATTGAGGTAGTTTTTATAATACTCTTTTTAGCTTTAACTACTAATTAAACTTTCTCATTTCATCACTAAATTTTCTTATCATATGATCCTTTTCTTTTTGACTCTCTAATACCCTCTATAGCTACTATTCTAATGCTATTAGCCATCTCTTTCTTTATGGTATTGGTCTCTTCATTTATACTCTATTTTTCTTCATTATTCTATCTTTAAAAGCTATTAGTTTTTTTCCTTTCAAATTCTATCATCTAATCCTCAAAGTTTATACTTTTTAGTTTTTCTCCTCCATTTTCGAATACATACATCTATAATCATTAATTTATATTGCGTGATTAGACTCTCATTCGGTATAACTTTATAATCTTTATAAAATATTCAATCAATCTTTTTGATAAGTAAGAGATCTATTTGACTTATATCCATTTTTAAATGTTATTAAATGGGAGTCTCTCTTTTTAAATATGTGTTAGCTAATACCAAATTGTCTTGCATTACAAAATCTAAAATGACATTTTTTTTATTTCTATCTCAAAATTTATAATGTTCAAATACTCTTTCAAAATCTGTATTATATTTACTACATATTCAAATCTTCTTTGATAAATATTTTTTTCTTTATTAGAAATTTCTTGAATTAATCCATCCATATTTTTCAAAAACTTTGCTTTGTTGCATTATTAAAACCTACCTGAGAAGCTTGAACACTAATAATATTAATTGACTCTTTATGTAGCACTAATTTAATCAAAATTATTTTATCTCACATCCTCTTGATATCCATAATTACATCTTTTAAATTTTTATCTACAATAATTCCTATTCTATTTTTATTCCTATCTTTACTTGTATGTCAAACTTTAAAGCCATTAATCTTTTTTTGCCTTTTCTTCTATTTACTTATGTTGTTACAAACAAGCTATGTTAATTTTCCTTTTAGTCTTTGTATTTGTTAATTTTATTAGTTTCCTATCAATGACTCTATATTCCAAGTTGCTTAACATATTTTATTTTATTTTTATTTTCTTAGACCAGCTTTCTTACGCACACCCATCCATGAATGTATAAGAATTCTTGCTTACTTTCTACACACTTGGGTGCCGAGGTGATCCGTTATTATTAGAGACCCCCTTAGCTACCCTTGCGAAATTTTTCACTACACCTGAGGTTTGATGTAGCGCGTCTCTTCTGGAAAATATAGTTTTATCAATTTTCTTCATTAGATTTATGTTCATAGGGTATAGCCCTAGTTTTAATGATTTTCTCTGTAGATTCATGTTTATAGGGTGTGATATAGTTTTACGCTGGCCGTTAATCTTCCACAACCCTCCTTTATCTAAGCTTAAGACTGGCTATGTATAAAACTTTATACTTAGGTAGAGTTAGTGAATTCTAAATATTTGAAAAAAAACTTTTTGTCTTATACAGGAGAATGCCTTCTCACTTTGTCTAATATATCAGTGACACCCACATTACACACACACACATGTATGTATATGTTTATGTATATATTACATGCATGTATGTATGATGATTCATTCTCACTTACTTACATCTAGTATGTGTATAGTTGTGCTTGCTTTAGTTATGTGTTAAACCTCTCAAATATCATCCAGGATGGCCAAGAAAATAATTGATGCCATTTTGCCTCTCAACTTTGATGATTCTTCAAGTAGTGTTGCTGTTGCTGCTCTATTCTATGTATTGGCGAGTGATGTAAGTTCCTTATAGATTATGGAAGAATGATATATTTGATTTACTTTGGCTGTGGAATGTGGATTGTGCATCACTGCAGAGTTAGCTCTTGGTCTTTGACATATTTATCCTGAAATTGATAAAATCCTTCCTGTGTATAATATAATTATATAAAATAGAGCTTGTCTGTAAATTGCTTATGAACAATGATTGCTATTCATGTATTTTGATCCCTAATGGTTTCTGTTTTAGTGATTATATAGATGTTGCACCCAACCTCATCATATAGGCTGCCTTGAACATGTTAGTTGATGGAATGCTTATGAATTCTAGATTTGTTTTGCTCTTATTTTGCTCAGTTGTATTTATCATGTGCTAGCTGTAATGGGATGCAAACCCTGTCCGGGCCCACAAGTGACATGTACTTTAAAACGAAAGAGAAAAGTTTTGCATTTTGAGCATGTAACAAACAACTCATTTATTTCTTTAAAAAATAATTATTTTATTTTACTTCATCAATTTTATAAGTGGCCTTTCTTTCTCTGTCTACCTTTTGGCCCCCTCTCCCACATCTGTTCTCACTCTCTCACCCTCTCTCCTTTCCTCAATCACTCTTGCCATCATTTTTGACCTAGCAAGGATTATGGAGTTTCCATAAGAATATTTAATGAAAAGGAGTGGAAGGGTAAATTGCTTGCATGAAGATGGTAGGACATTTAAAATCCAAAGAGACAGAACTAGGTAAAAGCTACTTTTATTTCATGAATTCAGAATCATTCATTTACACTAGTTTTTGAACTAACCCATAGGCACTCCATCTGTTATGATTCTGTAATTGAAAACAGAGTTAGTAGCTGACTACAAAAGGAAAAGGAAATGGCAACATCTTTCCTCATGGAGCAATTAGTTCTCCTTTTAGCTAACATCATGAGCAGAACCTTATTCACACAGTTGACTAGATGACTGAAATATTTCACAAATATTGAATACCTTCCATTGAAATTGAGATTTTGGTGGGAACATGAAGAACAGCTTGCCAATAATAGATCATATAGCATGAGAAAAACTGATGTGACCAAACACATGGAGAACGTAAGTAGAGGAGTATAAGAGAAAGATGTACAAATGGTAAACTAACTTGTAGTTAAGGTAACCTTTTGTTTTATTCCCTTTTGTGGAATTTTGTGTTAATTATTGCAACATAAGTTGTGCTAGGTGACTGAGATTTGCTTATTTTGCAGCACTCCATTTTGGTGGAATGTAAACATAAAGTTTATAAAGTGATGCCATGTTGAGTGTAGTAATCATGAAATTTTCACTTTCAATATTCTGTAGCATCAAATAGAACATTGAACATGGATATTCATTCAAATTTAATTTGGGATTCTTTATAGAAATCCTTCAAAGCACTGATCGAAAACTGGATCGGACCCTACACTGCAAAATCTATCCGGTCAGATTCATACTGTTTGAACCAGCTGTTTTACCTATGGAGTTATTAGTTCACATAGTCTTAAAGTTAGCCTTTGCTATAATTAGTGGGCATGGAACTTACAGAACTATATCCCTTTTTAAGAATATCTGAACCAATCCACCTCAAACTGAAAACTTGGTCTTTGGAGGAGTTTGGGATGTGCAATGTACTGCAATAATAAACCCAACATCGGAACTGACTGACATCAACTGGTTAAAAAATATTTACAATGAAGTTGATCTGCAATTGCTGTTTCTCCTGGCAAAATTTTTCTTACCATTGTAACCACCAGTCCGGTAATATGCACTCTTTGAAATGGTTTGCGATCTTTGTAGCTGAACTTGTGTTGGGACATTTCGCCAAGATAACATATGTTTTTGTTTCGGTCTATTTTCTGGAAGCTATGTTACATTCAGATAACATCCATTACAACTGCACTCTTTTTCTATTTTCACATATTATAGTTTTGAAAAATATGATGAATCATACAGTGAATTGAGTGAATACTGTTTCTGGGCTTTACATTCTCTCCAATATTCTTGATGAATCCCCATCGTTCCTTTCAAGCTTCGTGATATTTTTCCTTCTAAATGTTTTTCAGGTTCAGGATGATCATTTGCTGGATTCACCATCTTGTATCCACTTTCTTCTTAAGTTATTGAATCCACCCGTCACCGATGCTGTAGAGGACAAGGCAACAACCATTGGTTCTAAGCTTCTTGGGATATGTAAACCTCACATACTGAGTGATACAAAAGGGGGAGCAGATTCTATCTCTAGGGCAATTATTTTGAAAGTTCAGGAGATTCTTTTAAGTTGTAAAGAGATAAAATTGAGAAATGGGATTGACGAGGGAATTGAGAGGCCAGAATTGAGTTCAAAATGGATAGCTTTATTGACAATGGAGAAGCATGCTTATCTACCGTATCATTTGAAGGTAGAACCAATCCCAAGTTTTCAAGGTCACCAAAAAGTTTGCTATCTTGGAAATTCTTCTAATACTGTGTTATGAATTGTTTGGTCATACCTTATGAACAACTGCATTTAATCATTTGGAGGTAGACAAAATATGAACTAGCCAATCCAAACTAGTTTGAAATTAAGGCTTTATTGTTGTTGTACAAAATCCCAGGTTTTCAGGGTTTATTGACATCATTTGCTATTAGTGTTATGAATTATTTGGTCATACATTTTCGCACTACTGCATGAAACTTAGTTGGATTTTTTCTTTGTTACTTTCTGAAAAAAGACTAGTTGAATGCTTAAACTCTACCTTCATAACAATTATTTAAAGATTCAGTAGTTTTGCAATATTTAATTGCTCCAATTAACAATGGAGTGAACCATCAGGTTGATTCTAAAAGAAGGATATCTATTATTACTACTTACAAATAGAACCCTATTGACTTCATAGCATTTCATTCTTATGCCTCAAGCCCTCAGCTATATCCTACAGCATTGTTCATATGAAATTGTTAGATAAGTACATATTCATCTTGTTGTTCATTGAAATTCCAGCTTATGGGTTAAGGCATTCAGCTACACATGCGTATTTTATCGTGATGTAGGTTATTTGTTATCTTATTCACCTGTACCACATCATGATATGATTCCTATGATTTATCATTCCTATTCAATTTCAGATATTGTTTCATCATGGGTTTAAATTAATTTCTACTAATAGCTGCTTTTTTGAATTTTCTTGCTTGCCTGCATTGTTCAGACGCATCTGACATGATAAGAAGGGTTAGAGGAAATTTTAAGGAGCGACTGAGAGAGCTTGGAGGACTTGATGCAATCTTTGATGTTCTGGTCAGCTGCCATTCTACCATGGAGGTCAGTTCATCTTGGATTTATATCTTACTAATTCCTGACAGATAATCAATAAATATTAGACTAGACAAGCAATATGATTTTAAAGATGTTCATATAAATTATAATTTTATTGCTGTGATCTGGATTACCGATTTTCCATGCTTTTGGAACTAGCATAATGGATTGATAAACAATTTGAGAGACTCATTAATTAATCATATTGCTAAAAGTGTATGCTATTATAATTTGAAGGTTTCTTATCTTTCTGCCTAAATCAATCTAGTAGTTGATTTCCGCTTCAGAAAAATCTTTTGTTGCCCAGATGTAGCAACCCAAGAGGGGGGTGAATTGGGTTATTAAAAAAATTGAGATTACTATGCAAGTATGTGCTTAAACCCTAATTTTGATTTGCAGCGGTGTAGTGGAGTGCACAGAATGATAACAGTAGAGAATCAAACAACCACAAACACACAGAAGTTTATAGTGGTTCGGTGCCAAACTCAGCACCTACATTCACTCCCTAAAACCTTTGGGAATTTCACTAATCGTATCACAACAATTACAACCTCTAGCCAAATCAGGCTAACCCTCTTGTTTATATGGCACAAGGTAGCCAAAAACCCCTAGCCACACCAGGCTAGTCCTTTTGTTTCACGGTACAAGGAAGCCAAATCCCTAGCCAAACCTAGGCTAGTCCTCTTGTTTCAAGGCACAAGGAAGCCCAAAATAATTAGGGTTAACACTAACCTTTTTACAAAACGATCAAGGAATGATAAAGAGAAGCTCCCACAATGAGCAAATATTCAGAGTATACTTTACAATTTCTGAAGCAATAAACTCAGCAATGAATGGACGAGATCGAAGTAGCTGAAGTCTTGATTGCTTGAAAAGCTTCAAAGATCCGGACGACTTTTTGGAGCAATGAATGAACTTGAATGCACAGTAACAACCATTCAACAATATGCAATATGAGCTATTTTCTTGGATTTTCTTTCTCTTTAAAAACTCTTTTTCCGAATCGTCATGGTGTGCTTCAAATCCCACCTTTTTATAATCATCCAACAAGAAAAGATCCGTTAGATACATTAGGAATAAATGGAAATAAAAACGGGAAAAAATATAACCGTTATAAATGTTTCCTTAAGCATTGAATGCTGATCTCCATTTGAGGAAGAAAGAGCACTGCAAACATTCAAAAATCCAAAAGTTAAATGTAGCTTAAAATAGCAATAGAGAGAGAAAGAGTGAAAGAGCATCTTAAGAACTCTGGCGGCAGTTGACTGAAAAAATAACTCCAGTCAACTGAAGACGTTAATGCATTTGGTGAAGAGATAAAGAATGTAACCTCAGCTAGCTAGTCAGCTAGCTAACAAGAGAGGCCACAACAAAAGAAATCGTCCAGAGGCAGCACGTTAGCTAACTAAAATGGTTGTTGGTTAGCTCTCCAGCTAACTAACAGCAAAAGCAAAAAGGTCAAAAGAAAGAGCCGTGCATTCCCAGTTAGCTCCCCAGCTAACTAAAATTTTAAGGCTCTCGGCTGCAGGAACAAAAGGAGACGTGGAGTTAGCTCAGCAGTTAGCTAAATGATAGCCAGTTAGCTCACTAGCTAACTAATTTCAAAAACAGTATAGAAATCGCTCAGCTTAGTTAGCTCTCCAGCTAACTAACGAAAAGATAGCTAGCTTTCCAGTTAGCTAAGCAGAGAAAACGAACGGCCAGTGGAGAGAGGGAGTTAGCTCTTCAGCTAACTAAATTTTCAAATCGCACGGCCACACGTTCACCTGTGAAAAATAGTTAACTAGCTATTTAGCAGGATAAAATAGTTAGCTAAGCAGTTAGCTAAAGGAACCGCCAGCTAGCTAGAAGATCTGGCAGCTAGCTTAGCAGTTAACTGGAATTTAAGACAATTCAGCCAGGTAACTGGAGTTAGCTAAAAACGAATTCCAGTTAGCTAACAGGACACCACAAGCTAGCTAACTAGCTAGCTAGAAAAAGAGGGTGTTCGGCCAACATACTAAGACGTGAAGATTAGTTAGCTGAAGGATCTCCAGCTAGCTAACAAGCTAGCTAACCAGCTAGCTAAAATACAATGACGTTCGGCCCAAGCACTGTGAATGTTTCCCAGTTAGCTGAAAGTCGTGCCAGTTAGCTAAATGGAATAACAAGCTAGCTAACCAGTTAACTCCCAAGCTAATAAAGATATTCAAAGAAAATTAAATGACGTATTTTCTTACCAATGAAATTTTGCACGCAGATACTTGCAAGGCGACCGAACTTCCTGTATCAAGCTTAGAGTTGCCTAATTGTTTTGTAATCATCAAAATCAATCTGGGGTCAACAATCTCCCCTTTGATGATGACAAAACCTTTAAGCATATAAGGAGCAAATATAGGAAGTAGACAGGAGTGTAAACAGAAAAACATTTATTTCTCCCCCTGTCAACCTGAATAAGTGAACTCTTTTTCTTTCCCCCTGAATATATGGAGTTATTACTTTACTCCATTCCTTAATGTATGCAATAATCTTCTCCCCTTTTTGTCATTAATCAAAAAGAAGTTTGAAGAGTTTTGCAATAAATTCAAGCATAATATATCAAGGAGATGTAAGCAATCATACATATTTGAGCAGTCATTCAGATCATTACAAAATAGAGTAATACAAACATTACACGCCATGGTCTCAAGTCATAAAATATAGTCATAAACATGCATCACAGAAACTATACTAAGTACGGTTATAACATAGGTCAAACATAATCACTTGTCATCATCAGAAGAAGAAATATGCACTGAGGAAACATTTGGCTTGTTTGAAGATCCAGGCTTGTCGGAGGAAGCCGTGTCGGTGGAGTCCAGAGGTGCGGATGAGAAAAAGAAATCAGGCGCAGAGGCGGCAGAAAGAGTGATGTAAGTCTCCATGAGTTGACTCAGCCTTGAGAAGGATGCGGTCCAATGGTCAACAACGTTTGCTGCATCCCGGGTCTGGGTCTCTGTAGATCTCATTCGGTGCTCTACCCACTCTGCCTTAGTTTCAAAATTCTCAAGCTTACCTTTTAGGAAATTAATCTCTTTTAGGATCCGCTCCATGACAGATTCATTGTGATGAAAAACTCTTCCATTGAGAATATTCACATCATGGACAAGTCGCTCAAGAATAAGTTTAAACTGAGATATGTTTTCAAAAACAGAAGAAATATGTGGAACGAGAGTCTGATCATTGACAGAAGAAGCACTGTCTCCAGAGCTTCGACTAGAAGTGGCAAGGGTCAATTCATTGATAATAAGGCGAATTTGATCATCACTTATACGAACTACAGGAAGAGGAGCAGGAGCTTGATTGTCATTACGATAAGAAGGTCCAGGAGCATTCATATTGGGTGGATCAGATTGAAAAGGATTTTGATCATCAGACATAGCAGCAAGGTAAGGATTCGGATGGTTGAAGTCAAAATTGAAGAAGTTCTGAGGAGAACAAGCAGATTGAGTTACAGTTGGCGGTGGCATACTAGACTGACCAGTTCTAGACCTAACTTTAACCAAATACCATCCCGTTTGGCAAAGTCCATACGGTGCAGTGAATGAGCATTAAAAACGTCAGAGTGACGTAATGCCACTGCAGTTTCTCCTTAAGCTTAATATTGAAAAACTCAAATACATAAGTGAGAAACATTCCGTAGGGCAATGCAGCCTTAGATCTAGACAAGGATTCTTTCATTACGGTCAACATTAGTTGAGGTAAGATCAACAGGGTCTTCTATTAAGATGTCATACATTATGCATATGTCCCTATCATTTACTACATTAAACGAACCAGCACGAGGGGCTAGGATTTTGGCGATGATACTGTGAAACAATCTATTTTCTACAGATAGCATATTGGCATCTAGAGTTTCAATATTACTGGCTTCATTATCATCAATATTAAGGATTAAACCTATTTTATATCCACGTTCACTGGGTAGGATTTCTAAGAAACCATCAGATGGAATATTAAGAGCACATCCTAACATTTTGCAGTCTAGGTCGATTTTAGTCTTTTTCACAAAGGAAGAGATAGTTCCACTACCAAAAGAGATATTTTCATAAAATTCCCTAATAAGCTCAGGATAAATAGGTCTCTTGGTAGAAAGAAGCTTATCCCAACCTTGATTAATTAAAAGTTTTCCAATTTTAAAACCTTCTTGTTCTAAGAAGTTAAAATCAACTAACCTTCCATGAGCAAAGGATTTAGATGCAAGAAGGGAGTTGATATGAGATGAAGACGTAGAAGACTTCCGGCGAAGATCGGCACAATCATCTCTAGCGACTGCCTTCTTCTTGGGAGCCATCCACTATCTTCAAGATGGATTGATTGAATGAATGGAGGAAAGAAAGGATTAATGGAATGAAGAGAGGATGAGAGAAGAAGAGGGAGAAGACGCTCGGTTGAGGGAGACGATCGTGGAATGAAAGAATTGGTTTGGTAAAAAGTTTATATAGGGAGATGGCTTGATGGTTAGCTGGCCAGGTGACTGTTTGGTTGCCTGGTCAGTTACCTGCCATGAATAAAATGAAAAAGGTTTAAATGGCCGGTGGTGGATGAATTTAAGAAAGTATAACAGTTGGCATTCATAAAGATGAAAAGACTTAAAGCATTACAACATACTCAAGCATTTAATGATGTTCCTTTAATTGATTTGATTAAAAGATGTCACATCAATTAGATATCATATCAATTCATTAATTGTTTCATTAAATGGTTGGATCAAACATTCCCAATTCTCTTCTGATTTCATAAAATTTTGTTTCATCAAGAGGCTTAGTGAAAATATCAGCAATTTGATTTTCAGTATTTAAAAATTCAATAACAACATTTCCATTATTTACGTGATCTCTAATGAAATGATGTCTAATTTCAATATGTTTGGTTCTGGAATGTTGAATAGGATTCTTAGTTAAATTGATTGCACTTGTATTATCACATTTTATAGGTATAGCCTTTTGTTTAATACCATAATCTTCTAGCTGTTGCTTAATCCATAAAATTTGAGCACAGCAACTTCCAGCTGCAATGTATTCGGCCTCGGCCGTAGACAGTGCTACTGAAGTTTGCTTTTTGCTAAACCATGAAATTAAGTTAACACCTAGAAACTGGCAGGTTCCAGTGGTTGATTTCCTATCTAATTTACATCCAGCAAAGTCAGAATCAGTGTATCCTATTAAATCAATGCTAGATTGTTTATCATACCATATACCCAAATTTATTGTTCCATTTAAATATTTAAATATTCTTTTAACCGCAAGCAAGTGTGATTCTTTAGGATTGGCTTGATATCTTGCACACATGCAAACACTAAATAAAATATCTGGCCTACTAGCAGTTAAATATAATAATGATCCAATCATGCCTCTATATAATTTTAAATCAACAGATTTTTCAGAATTATAAGATTCAAGTCTACATGATGAGCTCATAGGGGTACCGATACTCTTGGATGTCTCCATGCCAAACTTCTTGATCATTTCTTTGGTATATTTGGATTGGCTTATGAAGATCCCATCTTTGCTTTGTTTAATTTGTAGTCCGAGGAAGTAGGTCAGCTCACCCATCATACTCATCTCGAACTCTCCCTGCATAAGCTTAGCAAAGTCTTTGCACAAAGAATCATTAGTGGCACCAAATATGATATCATCAACATAGATTTGAATAATTAATATATCTTTATTATCTTTTAATAAATAAAGTTGTATCCACAGTTCCTCGAATAAAATCATTACTAATCAAGAATTTGCTTAATCTTTCATACCATGCCCGGGGCGCTTGTTTCAAACCATATAAAGCCTTGTTTAATTTGAAAACGTGATTTGGAAACAAGTGATTTTCAAAGCCGGGTGGTTGTTCCACAAAAACTTGTTCAGCAATATATCCATTCAAGAAAGCGCTTTTAACATCCATTTGATACAATTTAAAATTCATATAACAAGCATAAGCAAGAAGTAATCTAATAGCTTCTAATCTAGCAACAGGGGCATAAGTTTCATCAAAATCAATTCCCTCTTCTTGATTATAACCCTTAGCTACCAATCTTGCCTTATTTCTAATTATATTACCATGTTCATCTAATTTGTTTCTATAAACCCATTTAGTTCCAATAATTTGATGATCATGAGGTCTTTCAATAAGAGTCCAAACATTATTTCTTTCAAATTGGTTAAGTTCCTCATGCATGGCATTAATCCAATCAACATCATTTTTAGCATCATCATAACATTTAGGTTCAATTTTAGATACAAATGCTAAATTATTACAAGCATCTCTAAATGATGACCTAGTTCTAACTCCTTGAGAAGGATCACCAATAATTAGATCTTTGGGTGACTAAGAACATACCTCCAACCTCTTTCTAATTCATCATTACCTTGTGAGGCTTCAGGTAGGTCAGCGTTCTTTCTTCATTTACCTCTTGTGTATCTGTTCTTGTCCTTTAATGTGATGTCCTTGAATTGATCTTCAATGTCATCTGCATCATTTATACCTTTTCCCTTCCTTGATGGAAGATCATTAGATTCATCAAAGATAACATGAATTGATTCTTCAACTACTAAAGTCTTTTTGTTGAATATTCTAAAAGCTCTACTATGTAAAGAATATCCGAGAAAAATTCCTTCATCAGACTTAGCATCAAATTTATCAAGGTTTGATTTTCATTATTTAATACAAAACATCGGCATCCAAAAACATGAAAGTAACTTATATTAGGTTTTCTTCCTTTCCAAAGTTCATATGGAGTCTTTTTCAAAATAGGTCTGATTAATGCACGATTTAAAATAACATGCAGTGTTAATAGCTTCTGCCCAAAAATATTTTGGAAGATTGCTTTCACACAACATGGTACGCGCCATTTCCTCTAATGTTCTATTCTTTCTTTCAACTACTCCATTTTGTTGTGGTGTTCTTGGTGCAGAAAAATTATGTTCAATTCCATTTTCATTACAAAATTCTTCAAAAGATTTGTTTTCAAATTCTTTTCCATGATCACTTCGTATCGATAAAACAGAAGAATTCTTTTCGTTTGTAATTCTTTTGAATAATTTTTGAAATGCTAAAATGCTTCGTCTTTACTAGATAGAAATAAAACCCATGTAAAGCGAGAGAAATCATCAATAACAACAAAACCGTATCTTTTTCCTCCTAGACTAGTTCTTGTAGGACCGAATAAATCCATATGCAAGAGCTCCAAAAGGTCTAGTGGTTGAAACTAAATTCTTTGATTTAAAAGAAACTCGGGTTTGTTTTCCAAATTGACAAGCATTACAAATTTTATCTTTTTCAAAAACAAGTTTTGGCAAACCATGTACTAAATCCTTTTTATTAATTTAGATAGTAAATCCATGCTTGCATGAGCTAGCCTACGATGCCATAACCAACTATTATCAGTTTTATTATTAGTAGCAACTAGGCAATCAATATTTTGATCATGCAAATCATTTAAATTAACAATGTATACATTACCATGCCTATGACCAACAAATTTCATGTTTTCATTTGCAGGATTTTTAACAATGCACAGAGATGATTTAAAAGTAACATTAAATCCTTTGTCACATAGTTGACTAATGCTAAGTAAATTGTGTTTCAGTCTTTCACAAGCAAAATTATCAATATAAGCATGAGGTGTGATACCTATTTTTTCAATGCCAATTATTTTTCCTTGGCCATTATCACCGAAAGTAACAACACCTCCATCTTTTGCTTCCAAAGTGATGAATTGCGATTCATCACCAGTCATGTGTCTTGAGCACCCGCTATCCAAGTACCATTGTCTTTTAATTGCTCGGGTTGCAAGACACACTGCATACACAATTTCAATTTTGTTTTTAGGTACCCAAGCTTTCTTGGGTCCTTTAGGGTTAGTCAAGATGGTTCCTTTTGGAACCCATATTTTCTTATCTTTTGTGTTTGACAATTATAAGCTTTGTGTCCAATTTTTCCGCATTTAAAACATGTAATTTTAGTAGAATCATCAGCATGCTCATAAATATTTTTCAAAAATTTGTCTTTCAAAAGTATTGTATCCAAGGCAGCTCTATTGTAAACAACTCTTTGACTATTTAAAATCATTTCTAATTTTTCTGAACTTAGACTAAATCTATCAACAATTGGTTTTAATTTATCCACTTCATTTTTCAAATCTTGGTTTTCCTTTAACAATGATTCATTATCCTTTGAAATTCTTTCTTTTTCAAGAGTAAGATTTTTGATTTCATTTTTCAATTCTTTGCTTTTTGAACTTAAATTTGCAAATCATCAATAAGTTCATAAAATGCACATTGTAATTCATCAAAGGTAAAGTCATCTAAAAAGTTAGGGCTTACCTCATCATTATCAGCCATAAAGCAAACATTTGCAACTTCAGTTTTCTCTTCATCTTCTGAACTTGTTGCTTCACTGTCGCTCCAAGTAGCCATCATTGCCTTTTTCTTTGTTCTTTTAGATCCTTTCTTTAGTAGTGGACAATCTGGTTTGATGTGTCCAGGCTTCTTGCACTTATAGCATGTAAGAGGTTCGCTCTTTTCTTTATCTTTGCTATGGTCTCCTTTGACAAATAGTTTTCTTTTTCCAAATTTCTTTCTCTTCATGAACCTTTTAAATTTCCTTGAAATAAGTGTTATTTCATCATCTTTCTCACTGTCATTAGTGGTTTCTTCACTTTCATCTTCTTGAGTTACACTCTTCAAAGCCATAGTCCTTTTCTTCTTTGATTCATCTTCATCGATATGTTATCGTTGCTGAAGCTCATAAGTCATCAAAGAACCGACCAACTCTTCAAGTAATGTGTTGAGATCTTTTGCTTCTTGAATTGCAGTGACTTTTGCTTCCCATGTCTAGGTAAAGTCTTAAGATTTTTCTAACAAGATCACTGTTAGCATAAGATTTTCTAAGACTTTTCAATCCATTAATAATGTCAGTAAATCTTGTAAACATATCAGTAATATTTTCAGCAGGATCCATCTTAAATAATTCATACTTATGAACAAGCATATTTATTTTGGATTCCTTAACTTGATTTGTACCCTCATGGGTGACTTCAAGTCTATCCCAGATTTCCTTAGCAGACATACAAGTAGATATGCAATTAAACTCATTTGCATCAAGAGAGCAATAAAGAACATTCATAGCCTTAGCATTTAATTGAGCTAATTTCTTGTCTTGCTCATCCCATTCAGATTCAGGCTTTGCAATATCAATATTATCAATCTTAATAGTGGGTGTGTGTGGTCCATTAATTATGATTCCCCATAAATCATAATCAAGTGCTTGAATGAAGATTTTCATTCGTGCTTTCCAATATGTGTAATTTGTTCCATTGAACAAAGGTGGTCTATTAGTTGATTGTCCTTCGGTCAACATAGATCCCATTTGGATTACTACTGATCTTTAGCTTCAAGCTTTTCAAAGCTATAGAAATCAAGAGCACGCTGCTCTGATACCACTTGTTGCCCAGATGTAGCAATCCAAGAGGGGGGGTGAATTGGGTTATTACAAAAAATTGAGATTACTATGCAAGTATGTGCTTAAACCCTAATTTTGATTTGCAGCGGTGTAGTGGAGTGCACAGAATTATAACAGTAGAGAATCAAACAACCACAAACACACAGAAGTTTATAGTGGTTCGGTGTCAAACTCAGCACCTACATCCACTCCCCAAAACCTTTGGGAATTCCACTAATCGTATCACAACGATTACAACCTCTAGCCAAACCAGGCTAGCCCTCTTGTTTATACGGCACAAGGTAGCCAAAAACCCCTAGCCACACCAGGTTAGTCCTCTTATTTCACGGCACAAGGAAGTCAAATCCCCTAGCCAAACCTAGGCTAGTCCTTTGTTTCAAGGCATAAGGAAGCCCAAAATAATCAGGGTTAACACTAACCTTTTACAAAAACGATCAAGGAATGATAAAGAGAAGCTCCCACAATGAGCAAATATTCAGAGTATACTTTACAATTTCTGAAGCAATAAACTCAGCAATGAATGGACGAGATCAAAGTAGCTGAAGTCTTGATTGCTTGAAAAGCTTCAAAGATCCGGACAACTTTTTGGAGCAATGAATGAACTTGAATGCACAGTAACAACCATTCAACAATATGCAATATGAGCTCTTTTCTTGGATTTTCTCTCTTTAAAAACTCTTTTTCCGAATTGTCATGGTGTGCTTCAAATCCCACCTTTTTATAATCATCCAACAAGAAAAGATCCGTTAGATACATTAGGAACAAATGGAAATAAAAATGGGAAGAAAATATAACCGTTATAAATGTTTCCCTTAAGTATTAAATGCTGATCTTCATTTGACGAAGGAAGAGCACTGCAAACATTCAAAAATCTAAAAGTTAAATGTAGCTTAAAATAGTAATAGAGAGAGAGAGAAAGAGGGAAAGAGCAGCTTAAGAATTCTGGCGACAGTTGACTGAAAAAAATAACTCCAGGCAGCTGAAGACGTTAATGCATTCGGTGAAGAGATAAAGAATGTAACCTCAGTTAGCTAGTCAGCTAGCTAACAAGAGAGGCCACAGCAAAAGAAATTGTCCAGAGGCAGCACGTTAGCTAACTAAAATGGTTGCTGGTTAGCTCTTCAGCTAACTAACAGCAAAAGCAAAAAGGTCAAAAGAAAGAGCCGTGCATTCCCAGTTAGCTCCCCAGCTAACTAAAATTTTAAGGCTCTTGGCTGCAGGAACAAAAGGAGACGTGGAGTTAGCTCAGCAGTTAGCTAAATGATAGCCAGTTAGCTCACTAGCTAACTAATTTCAAAAACAGTACAAAACTGCCCAGCTTAGTTAGCTCTCCAGCTAACTAACGAAAAGATAGCTAGCTTTCCAGTTAGCTAAGCAGAGAAAACGAATGGCTAGTGGAGAGAGGGAGTTAGCTCTTCAGCTAACTAAATTTTCAAATCGCACGGCCACACGTTCACCTATGAAAAATAGTTAACTAACCAGTTAGCTCCAGGATAAAATAGTTAGCTAAGCAGTTAGCTAAAGGAACCGCCAGCTAGCTAGAAGATCTGGCAGCTAGCTCAGCAGTTAACTAGAATTTAAGACAATTCGGCCAGGTAACTGGAGTTAGCTAAAAATGAATTCCAGTTAGCTAACAGGACACCACAAGCTAGCTAACCAGCTAGCTAGAAAAAGAGGGTCGTCGGCCAACATACTGAGACGTGAAGATTAGTTAGTTGAAGGATCTCCAGCTAGCTAACAAGCTAGCTAACCAGCTAGCTAAAATACAATGACGTTCGGCTCAAGCACTGCGAATGTTTCTCAGTTAGCTGAAAGTCGTGCCAGTTAGCTAAATGGAATAACAAGCTAGCTAATCAGTTAACTCCCAAGCTAATAAAGATATTCAAAGCAAATTAAATGACGTACTTTCTTACCAATGAAATTTTGCACGCAGATACTTACTTGCAAGGCGACCGAACTTCCCTGTATCAAGCTTAGAGTTGCCTAACTGTTTGTAATCATTAAAATCAATCTGGGGTCAACATCTTTGCTACTAAATGTTTCTTTGTTTAACAAGTCTGTCAACATCAAATCAACTTTGACCTACTAGTAAGCTCCTACACATATATATCTCAAGAATATCCTTTTCATACCACCTTGGCTTGTGTTCTATCTTATTGACTAATTTGATGATCACACCTATGCATGTGGAGAGGATTGCTGCATAGTCCTTGGAAGAAGTAATATTCTCGAGTAAATTTTCCTTCTTCCTCTTTCCTTTTTTTTTTTAATGAGTATGCTAAATGCAGGCAGATTGAGTACAACTATGTATGGAGTTAGGCATGCCAGAATTTTTTAATATAAAAATTGTTTTCCATCCACATCCCAATCTTCTCATACATGAGCACCTTCCCCTGATATTTTTTCTGAAGTTTCCATTATATGCATTGCATGAGCTAAACATTAGTTGTGATAGCTCTAGGGACTACTTATCTCAAGGATCAATCAAATGAAAATATAGTATGTGCCTTACAATTTTAGTTGAGATGGAAATTAAAATAAACCCCAATTAAACTCTTGACCAAGAGATACCACACTATAGTTTAATTGGTTTAACTATCTTGTTTTGTGATATTTAAAAAAATGGAGATGAATTGAAGGCCTATCTAAAGTATGGTCGAAAAAATCTATTTTAAACCCATGGAGGGAATGGAGATGTTATTTAATCCATAGTCCTCATGATTTGCATGCCATAAATTGGTCATTGAAGCATTTTTGATAGTCACATTAACACTAGGTGGATAAATGAAGAAATGCTGCTAAGCTATTATGAAGTTAACGTAAGCCTTACTTGCAATTGAGGAAACATTTAAAGGTGAAAGAAATAAGATGTACAATATTGTATGATTCAAAATGCTGGGCAATAAAAAAGGTCCAAGCAAATTGAATATGGTAGAAATGAGAATGTTGAGATGTATGTATTAGAAAAGTATAATTGATAGGTGAAGCATGATGAGGTGAGGATCTATGCCAATGTAGGATAGATTGATAGAGAACTAATTGAGATGTTTTGGATATGTGCAGGGAACATCTGAGGAGGCCTTGATAAGGAGAGAGGTACTTGCATCCGCATTTAATACACACACATATGTGCATGTATATGTATATATATGTATGTATGTATATATATATGTATGTATATGTATATATATGTATGTATATGTATATGTATATATGTATGTGTATATATATATATATATATATATATATATATATATATATGTATGTATGCATGCATGTATATGTATGTATCTATATATGTATATGTATGCATGCATGCATGTATATGTATGTATATATATATATATATATATATATATATATATATATATATATGAAGTAATAGACTTCAAGGTTCATTGTCTTAGTACTAGACCCTTTATTCGTACCGCATTGGTATAGTGTGGGTGCACTTGATATGCAGATCAGTTCAGCATATCGAGACTTGATTTATACCTATATCGAATTTTGGTTTGGTATCAATATAGGATAGTTTATTCTTCTTGTTAGCAGAGCTATTGGTAGCAGAGCTCTTAATGGTTGAGCTTTTGGCAGTAGAGCTTTGATAAAAAGTTGTTTGCTATTTGGTAACTACATTTTTAAGGTATCACGAGATTTTAATATCTAATTAGTAATCAAACTAAGAAGTACTTTTAGAATATGAAATGATAAAGGTCATTATATGGTACTTTCAATTGTTCAATTGTTTGTACTATTAAAAGCTATTATTATAAATTATTCTTAGTTTATAAATTATTATAATAGTTTTATAATAATTTTATATCATATTATAATATTAGCATATAATATAAGTAAATATCATAATATCATAATATAATTAATGACTATATATAATATCATTATAATACAATATCATAATTATATTATATTATAAAAATATAATAATTACTATATAATAGTATAATATTATAATATGATATATTGTTATAGTAATTTTACAAAATTATAATATAATATAACGGTATTATGTAATATTATAATATTATAATATAATCCTATTTTATGTTACATAATTATATTATATACAACACTTATTATATTTTAATATAAAATTATCATATTATATCATCATATATTATAGTGATGTTATTGTATTATATTATATTATAAATTGTTATTATGCTATAATATTAAATATGTATGTTCTTATGGTTTAGGTATATTACCTTCAAATTTAATGGATATAGCTTTCCGAAGTGAAGCTTTTTGAAAAACTCCGAATTAGAGCTTTCGTAAGTAGAGCATTTAACAATTTTTATATTACCTTAAAAAGCACTTCTAAAATTTTAACTAGACATCCTAAAAATACTAAAAAACACTTGTATCCTTCTAAAAGTGCTTTTGGGCATCCAAAAGCCCTGCCAAATGGGGCCTTAAGCTAAGATGGAGGGACATATTGGAAAGAATTTAAATTAACTTGCAGTTGCACTAGAGGTAGTGCTTCAAAGGAATATTTGGTAAAAAGTTATTCATGAAGCCCATCCAAGAAAGAATTTAAATTAACTTGCACTAGCACTATAGGTAGTGCTCAAAGGAATATTTGGTAAAAAGTTAGTCATCAAGCCCATCCAACATTGTAAAACTTATAGTCAACATTTGATCATTGGAACATCAGTGCCTCATTGTGTCCTATTGTTCCTTCTAACAACAGCTTTTATCTTCATTTGAAACACAGGATCTGTTATCTTAAATAGCTTGCTTATGGTTTGCCACAATACTTGTCCAATATTCTGTAATTGGCTCTATTTTTTTTTTTAAATGGTTGCATGGGTTTTCTGTCTTGTTCTCTTTTATATTCGTGCTTGATATCCATCTACACGATGTTGTGAAAGCTTTTAATTCAACTATGCTTCAGTGAACACTTTACATGAGACCAATATACTTGCTGGAGATTTAATTTGATCTCCTAGTGGAAAATTTAAAACAGAAAACTGTGAAGGAGCCCATTTAGTTGGTTATCTAATTGGCTAGATGAATGCATATGCATGTGCTACTATGACTATAGTTACCACACCCACATGATGCTCTGCGGTGATTTTAGATTTGTGGTCACATAACTTGTTTGATGCCCATCATAAATCAGTGGAGATTATTAAAATTAAACCCAAATGACATTACCTCTCTCTCTTACACAAACACACATGAACGCAAGCACATTTTATGTGTTGATGCTGCTTGTAAAGTGGGTAGAATGAAAAGTGGAGGGGCAAAATGGCTTGTTGCTATGGATCTCTATTGATGGTATTAGTTACTTGAAATGGAAGCATGTGGGAGAGTGTGAAAGCTGCACTCCTGCTATATTTTTAGTAAAGAAGTACATAAGAAATGGTGCAGCTACTCAAGTAGGATATGCCAGTTGCTAAGCTCTGACCAGTTTGGATGAGCTGTAAAACGTGAACTAGATTTGCTTAACAAAGGTCAACAAGAACTTGTAGCATTTGCAAAACATGCTCAATAAACTAACCAATTCTTTGCTTTGATACTATGCAAAGATACAAACAGATTTAAAACTACAATTTCATGTCAACATATATAAGGGATATGAGACTTGTAAATTGTAATGAAGAACCTCATTATCTGTTATGATGTTTCTGAAACCAACTTTTTGGCTGAAAAAAGTTGACAGATTCTTCAGACATCTGTAGTACTTCTGACTTAACAACCTTTTAAGTCATAAGACACATGATTAAAGGCCATTTTCGCTTAGACTGTCTCAGTGCAGTAACTATGACAAATGGAAAGAATAGTGGTACCACTACTAAAAGGACTTCTGATGATGCAAAAGAAAGTAAACTTGGGGATGGACTGATGGACTAATGGATTAATGGTGTGTGGCAGCCCTGGGCTTCATGAATGCTTGCAAGTAGGTTGTGTTTGGAATTTTGGTGGTCTAGTGGTCTGGAATTGAAATGGCTGAAGATAAATTCCATCATTTTCTTATGCATGGGTTTAAATTTCTAATCATCTCTTGCTTAGTTTCTAATCTTGTTTTGCATCCTATGATATATGGCTTATTTCCTTAAGGTGTTTGATTTATGTGGTTATATTAGTCCACTTGATATTGCAGGCATGCGTAAAACACAACTCACCTTCATTGTTAGAGTCAAAAGATGGATCAGCTTTGCAAAGTGTGGCACTGATCTTGAAATGTCTGAAGATCATGGAGAATGCCACATTTCTAAGTAGGGACAATCAGGTAATCTCACATGCTTGTCCAAATTATCCAGTTATCAGTTTGTAGTTTGTACATTCCTAGATTTCATTGCACTTGTACAATTTTTTTCCCGTTTTAACAGGATCACTTGCTTGGGATGAGAAAAAGGTTGGATTCTGAAGGGTTACCACTGTCTTTTGTGGGGGTCATTATCAGTGCCATTAAATTATTTTCAGGTCACTTGCAATTAAGTACTTGCTGAAAAGTCTTCTTCACTCTTCTTCATTCTTCTTCATTAATGCTGATGATGCCTTTGTGGTTCACTGCAGAGCTTTCTCTGCTTCAAAATTCTTCCAGCATTTCCATTACAGGAAAGTCAAATTCATATGAAGTTCAGATGAATGATAACTGGAGAGGTATTGGCATCTTCTGAATTAGTCTATCTGTTTAGTGCAAGCTTTTGGATGCAATAATTTGCTCTGATTTCTTAGTTGTTTGTGATCGGTGATCTATAGAAATGTCACAGAATTGCTCGAAACCGATTCTTATCATATTTTAACAGATCATTTTACTTGTGATTTTTCTGATTCTCAAATTGACACATCATTGAACTTAGTTGTTAATTTTATTTACAAAATCTGTCCTCATAGTACTTGATTGGAGTCATTATGTGCACCTAAATGTATTTTTAGATCTTCTCTATTTTATAGTTCAGTTAGTATATCTAATTATTGTCCGCCAAGGCCAATAATTACAAACTCTGCCAAGGCTAATAATTATCTATTTTATAGCTCAGTTAGTATAATTACAAACTTTGCCAAGGCCGGTCTCAAGCCTGGGTAAAGGAGGAGGGTTGCGTTAGGTAGCCAGCGTAAAACTCCGTCAAATCCCTTAAAACATATGAATCTACTAAATTAAACTATGTGAAGGGCTAGGACGATGTCGACTTAGTCCTGAATAGAGCAGAATGGAGGAAGTGGATTCATGTAGCCGACCCCATGTAGTTGGGAAAAGGCTTAGATGAGTTGAGTTGAGTTGAGTTGAGTTAGTACATCTAATTATTGTCCTATATTTTTGAAGGCTTTTCTTGCATCTATCTCAGATGATATATTATCATATGTTGAAAGAACGAAAAATGTTTTTCACCTACTATGGCAGTAGAGGCTTATTGATGGTCTTGCCTTTGGATTTATTCTGGATATTAACAAGATATTTTTCAAGTTTGTTGACGACCAGATGAATATTCATCTAGTGCTATTGCTGACAATGTGATTCAAAGAATGTGAAATGATGTCTTATATCTACCTTAAATTTAAATCAACATCACTGTTTCTGTTGTTAGTTTGATACTTGCTTTATCAGTGCAGCACGAAAAGTCTATTATATATGATGCCTTTGCAGGCAACTCTAATGTTAAATACCCTTCATTCATTATTATTAAATGCTATTTGTTTTATATTGTAGATATTTGTTAGCATAGCTTGTTCTTAATTTCATCTATTTTCTATTTTTGCAGACAGGGGAGATAGGACTTCAGATCATGGTTCTGCTAGGTCTTCTGGTATGGACAAGGAATTGAACATTTATAAACATCAAAAATTCTTTTCTTCCCAATTGAAAGTATCTTACCCTTGTTCAGAAACAACAATTGCATCTGATGGTGATGAGTTGACAATAAAGAGAAGTGATTGCACTTCATCTGGTTTATGTAATGGGGCAACAAGTAGTTCATCTAGAGATAGCTACACAAGTGGTAATGGTTTAAAGCTGAACATAAATGGTAATGGTTTAATGGTGAATTCTATTAAAGGTTCAAAGGGATGGATTTCCATAAAAACTAATGGTTTGGAAAAGAATTCAGGTAGCTTGTCTAAAAAACCTCGTATGTCTGAAGGGGCCAAAGTTGATTGTAAGATAAATGGCTTTGATCCATTTGCATTTGATGAAGGTGACATAGAACCCTCAAAGTGGGAGTTGTTAACAAAGAAGAAAGAAACATCTCAGACACATCAAAGTGCTGTAACAAATGGTGCACTTACGGATGGACACAAGCTTCCAATTATTACTACGGACGATGTATTAGGTCAGTCAGCTAATGAGGAAAATCGACATTCTTGCAAAAATTTTTGTCCATCAGTAACAGAAGAAGATTCTAACGTTCTGGAAGACTGCCTCCTCACTTCAGTCAAGGTAATTTGATCTTCTCAAGAATACTTACACATGCCACAGGTATTGTAACATACTAGTGATTGGTCATGACTTGTTTTTCAATAGCACTACAAACATGCTGAGAAATTGTTGAATGAATTTTCACATTATCAATCAAAATATGTTAATCTTTGCATATCTTGGAAATACAAATGATATGTTTCGTTTTAAATGCATCATGAGTGGTTTTTGCAGAATATTTTCTTCTCAAGGGCTGGGTTATGTGTGGGTTATCTGTCATCGAATTGTTAGTGCCGATTCTGAAAGCTAATATAGGCTCCAGTCATCATGTACATCTACAGCCACAAACTTGTCAGTTCCATCTCTAAGTTACATGGAAAAGTCTCTCATGCAACTCCTTTTGTCCTAGTGTTCCAATTGGCTTGTCGTAGACATACCTAATCCCACATCCTAAGTCTCAGGATGGACCGAGATTTGCCATTAAAAAACCAGGATGGCCCTATCCCATGGGATTTATAGAGTTGTTTGGAATTATCTTCCAACTTAGCTCTTTGCCTAGAATTCTCTGCTGGGAGATTGGTGTTGCTTCCTCAATCATCTTGCTTGTCCCTCAAACATTTTGACATATTTCAAGGCTTGTGGAACCTTGGATGGTTGTTCTCTATTGAATGAGCATGAGTCACAAAATTGAGGAGGTTGGCCATGATAGCCTCATATGTTTTATAATTCACAAAGAGTCGCTTGTCCAGGATGCCTTTGTAAAAAATCTGAACATTAGAAAAATGGTTGACTTTAAGATAAAACATGGACACAAAATATTTTCAACTCTTCATGGATCACAACTTGATCCTTAAAGCTAACCCGTGGATGTGGCAGGCTTGGTTCATTATTGTGATTTTGACTGGTATGTCTGGTACAGCAGCCATGATGCATACTTTACCATGGCAACAAACTTTGCAATAATGGAGAGCATGTTGGTTTTACTATTTCATCTGTGTTGTTGCATGCCATTGTATTTTTGTTTTGGGAATTTTTTTTAATTTGGATACACATTCTTTGGAGGTATTTCAGATGGTTTTAATCTATCCAATGAGGGCTTTCATCTTTTCAAATTATTGTCATCGGTTTTCTATCCAAACATGTTCACTGCACTAACACAACTGTGGCAACTTACACAATTCATTTTCATTTTATAACTGCTTTTAGTACACACCATCTTAATATCCTTGAAATATTTCACACTATTTTACTTTCATGAAGTTTCCATTATTTCTTGTCTTTCTTCTTCCTGCTTTGATACTCTCTGAAGGTTGTAGACTCTTCGGCAGGTTCTTATGAACTTAACAAATGACAACCCTGTGGGCTGTCAGCAAATTGCTACTTGTGGCGGACTGGACACCATGGTTTCTTTGATCATTATCCATTTTCCACCATTTGACTTGTGCTTCCCTAGAAGTAGACAACTGAAAGAGAATAATTTCTGTTCCAACCTAGTAGGTAGTGATGCTGGTCATCTGAATGACACACGTTTAAGTGACCATGAATTGGATTTTCTGGTTGCGATTTTGGGCTTGCTTGTGAACCTTGTGGAGAAGGACAGTCGAAACAGGTATCTCTTTTCTTTCATTCATCTCTATCTTTAGTCCGCTTCTAAAGTGAACATGTCAAGTAAACAAATAAATATACTTTTGCATATCCGTTTTAACTTGAGTTGCATTGAGAAGGTTGTTGTTTGTTTTCTCAAGGCTAGCTCAATATTTTTTTAATGTATGAACACTCGTATCAAATCATCGTAGAATTTTTTAAGTAGGAAAGGGTTTGCTTTTGTATGCTCTTGACATATTTCATTACTAGTCACTATGGGTTGGCAACATATTGTTTGAGCATTTCCTTGCTGGTTTCACTATATTTTTGTCTTCATCAATTTTGGTCATGACACAGTTGTTAGACTAACAAATTTTAATGTAAGTGGTGCATCTGATGTCATTAAATCATCTAGAATTGAAACCAAGTGGACTCACATATGCAACTAAGATTTGATTTTGTTCCCTCTCTTTTGAGGGGCCTGATATTCTCATGATCGCATATTTAAGATAGGACAACATAAGTCTTCCACTAGTTTTTGTACTTCAGATTCAAAGTTCAACTTTATGTTCTAGAATTAAATCTTGATTCCTTATAAGGCAAATATACTGCAACATGCACAACCCTTTAGTTATCACCAACAAAAAAGGGGCCTTGATGCTGCAAGTTGTAATAGATTGGAAAGTAACAAGAAGAAAGAAGAACCAGTGGAGATTGAAGAAAATAAGAAGACAGAGATGAAAAATGGCAAAAATGCAAGCGAGAAGGATTGGTGCACAGGCAGCAGGACAATCACCAATTAGTCAGAATGTCAGAAATGAACTTCTTGGTTGTGTCCTATCACTTGGTAAATATTTTATTCACTTATGTACGTGGGGCTATAATACAATGGCCAAGGCCCATTTAACCATCATAAAAAACATTCAATTACATGATAAAAATCAGCACTTCTGAGATTAAAGCATAACTATCAAAGCATCCAGACTGGGAGAAGAACCTTGACAACTTCATTTGTCTGAGAGCTAATCAACACATTAACGACTTGATATTGAGGCAACTGTAACTGCAGAATATGGATTGCTTGGTTTATATGACGAAGCTTGGTTATTCTGAGGTGTTTTAAATAATATTTGATATGAAATTTTGTTTCCGACAACAAAGAATTTATTTGAAGTAGTTCATAATTTGTATGATATGTGGCTCTGTTCTCTGCTTTTGCTTGAAACACCAAACTTCACCTTTTTTCACAAAAAAAAAATAAATACTTTTTAACTATTGGGTTACAAAGAACAATGCATAGCAACCAGAAATTGGCCTGTTAATGGGTGAAACTTCCTGATTAGCATTCCAGTATTGTTCCAGTGATAAATGACTATTCAATTTGTAAATAATATCGCTTGGTGCAGCTTGAGAGTAGAGATATGCTGATTATTGTAGTTATCTTTAAAAAGGGGATTGAGGCTTATGATTTTATTAGGTTTGTTTACTTATTAGCCCATAAATATATAAATGGAAATTACGATTCAAATTAGATGACTGAGTGTCCTTTGGCTTTGCTTTTAAGAAACCAAATTTAGGTAATTAGTTTGCACTTCAAAATTTTTCCACGATAAATTTCTTTCCTTGTTTGGGTGCAATGCTTCAATTCTTACCCTGGTCAAATTGTTGTGAAAATACTTATAATGAAGTATTAGGCCAATACATTCCCTCATTATCGAGTGAAATCACAAAATATTATTACAAACAACATAATAGTGTTTTTAAACTTTGCTGTGGCATTCAGACAGACAAGCAGTCACATAGTGCATATGCAGGCATCTATTGCGATATTCGTACATAGCACGAATAACATCATTAATACCCATAACTGACCCATCCAAAGCTTACAACCAACTTAACCATCAGCTTGAAGCTGTACGAGCTCACATTTGAGTAGGCACCAGTTGACGATATGCAATGCTAAATAGGTTGCGTATGCAGCTGCACAATACTAAGTGGACCACTTTTTCAGTCTATATGAAGAATGACTGCATGCAATAATTGCATGTTGGCACGTGATGCATTTTAGGGACGACATCTGCATATGTGCCCATAAATATGGCTACATGTGTTGCATTTTAAAAAAAAATTAATTTAAACAGTGTGACCACCCTTAGAAAGAAGATGTAGTTGCATGGCTTCTTGAAGCCATGTGTTTCAAATAGTTCTTTAAGACATTGGTTTTAACAAATATAAGAGTATGATGATATTTTCTTTATATGAATCTGTTTAATTGTTGAGTTATGATGTTTGATCAATAATTCTGGGCTAAAGAAATACTAGAATATAAAAAGGCACTTTTTTCTGTGTATAGAACCAGCTTAGCTTGCAAACAATGAGATATATGAAGTCATCTACAGTTATAAAATAATATAGAAAACTATAAAGATCTAAAATCGGTGAAGTTCTCTAAGTCTAAACAACTGAGACTGAAAGAACAAGTGGAAGAGAAGACTTGCTATGAAGTTCTTTACTAAGAATGAGAGTTCATGGGATGTTTTTTCTTACTTAGAGAATCAACACTTATTTTTGAGGCCAAAAACAGATTGAACCAAAATGTTTAATTTCGATAAAGAGGGATGCTAATGATGTTTCCTTCACAGAGGAGAACACTAGAATGATCGGCAAAAATGACAACAGCATAAATTATGCAAAGTCTTTGAACATAAAAGGATAGGAGTATGGCTTCTGAATAAGAGATGCTGATTTTATATAGGTTGAAAGTGAGGGCATAAGTTGAATTGAAGGTCACATGTAACAATAGTGTGCTCTTAGTTTCCTAGATGGAAGCACAAGTTGAATTGTATTCAGGTTAACATCCGGACAAAATGTTTTAGATTCTTGTTTCTTCTCTCAACTTACATTGAGCGTGTATGTTAATTTTGGAAGGCTGTAAATATTTAGTCATAAAAACAATTGAAATAGAATATTGTCTTCTTGTATAGGCTTGTTGTCTTTTGTATAATGGATATCAGAGAAAATAAGAAAATATTATTGTTTGGTCCAAGGATTATATTTTTTCTCTGGGCAGCACCCTTGCCTTAGATTAGGGTGTTGAAGGCTCGGGGCCAGGTCCAAGTTGAGGACTGCATAAGCTCCCTGGGGCTGAGGCCGCTAGGCCCAGGACCAAATTGACCTTGAAACTGGCCTGGATATTCTAGGTTTAAACCAAGCCCAGGTTAGGTTTTCTTATTAGGTTAATATACCCTATAATCAGTTCTGGTTGAAAGTATTTAGGCTGCAATTTCTTAGGCCAGGGCCTAGCCTGCAGGACTAGTTTATGAGCCAGAGCCAGGAATTTTCTTGGCTAGCCTGGCCCATCAACCCCTGTACTGCATGCCTGTGCAAACATGATATAGGAACTGGTGTTGGGTCCCATAGCCTTGTGACCGAGGCATCCTTTCCATTTTGGTGTTGGGCCCATCAACTCCTGTTCTCTTCTTTTATTTTCCCATTGAAGAACTCCTCTATGATGGTTGATTAAAGAAGTTTTTCCATTGAATTAATAGCTGATGCTTCATCCAGCCATCTTAGTGGTCATTTTGGTGTCAACTTGTCAACAGAAACTGAATCTCATTGTTTACATTCGTAATATATGTGTATATATGTATACATGTTGCTATTGCACTGTTGAATCTATGTAACTGATACTTAGTCCAACCATCTCAGCCATCATTTTGGTGGTCTTGTCAGTGGGAACAGAAATCTGATTGTTCACATACACAATGTGTATCTATATGTATACATGTTGCCATACCTTTTTTATAAATGTTGCCAGACCTTTCTTTTGCTGATTTCTTCACCTACATGAATTGCTTTGAGGAGTATAGCATCTAGTCTATACACTCATAAGTCAAACCATGCCAAAAAATGAACTTGAACATGAACATGACAGCCAAACATATAAGTTGCCTCACTTGAGAACCAAAGACAACAGTAACCTGATTCGAGATACCAATAGAAATATAAGGAGCAGTAATGGGAGACTGTAATGAATGCCATTTTTGCTGACTGATGGGAGGGTACTGGATCCAACAGATCTACATGTCATGATGAAGACAGAACAGATTCAGCCTAAAGATTACTCAGATATCATGCTTAATAGAAGGTTCATCCATGTGTTTTGATCATATCTAGTTGTATTAAGGCAAAGGTCTGCCCAACTGTTGAAGCCATGCGATGTTTACATCAGAAAGCAAAAAGTTGGCCCTGAATGTTCTTCATATGCTATATGAGAAACAAGCAAAAGACAAGATATGGGCGAACTGTTCATCTAAGGAAGAGGTAAACAAGAAGAGAGAAGGAGAAAACAAGTGGACTGCTTGAGCAAATTCAGCAACCTTGTTTTACCAATGGAATAGGGAATCACCAACAAGGCTAAATGAACTCTATTTTCTGGCCTCGCTGGGCATGTAATAAATGCTGCTTCCCTTTTGAGGTCCCAAAATGCAATATTTAGGGCATATACATGGCCTGCAGCATATGGGCCCATTAATGCTCAAATGAAGCAAATACATGATCATTATATAGTTAAACTAAGAAATCTTTAATATCAGCAGAACATGATCTTTTTTCACCTTAGATTTTATGCACGCTGAAAAGCCGTGCTCACCTTTCTTTTGTTATCTATACTATGATAATATATGAATTGGACATCATTGGACGTCCACGCATAACATATAGTTGGACACAGTTATTTTAAGCCGCATCTGATGGATGCTGTTTTAATATGCTTTTATGAGGTGTTTGGATATATGCATCTTTGTGTGGTTTCTATATATTCCTATTACCGATTGGTCACCTTGCATTGATGTAACTCTATCCAAATTTTACCAAGATTTTTCCATCCCATTTTCCTTCTTTTTTATCTTTTCCTATCTTAAATATTATTTTTCTATTTGACTGATAAATGCACTATTCAGGTAAATTAGCCCAGTGTTAGTATGTGACTCACATTTTGAAGGTATTGCTACAGATTGCGTCTTGCATCTGCCTGTGTTTCAGTGGACCGACCTGGAAAATCAGAAAGCAGAGAGATTCACAGAGATGTAATACCATTATTTTGTTCCATATTTTGGCCAATCAAGGAGCAGGGAATGCAGATAGAGAGGAAAAAAAATTACTTAGTGTAAGTACATGATGAATGGTTCATAAAATTTCACTAGATCACTATTTTTGAGTGTGACAGCTTCATCCTGAATATTCTTCTGTCAAAATCATGTTTCAATGTGCAATGTCTGCTGTCTGTATTATGGACAGAGATTTAGTTGTCCTTTTCACCATTCCTTTCTCTAAGGCTAGAACCATATATTGAACGAAATTAGATCCTATTATCTTGTGTAACCATAGATTACAAATGTGCACCATTAATTTTGAAGTTGAAAATGAAGCTACTTGTTTATATTATCCCTTTCCATTTTTTATCATTTTTTTTAATTTGCAATAATAGTTGACACATCAATTTGCAAGTCTGCAGCTTCCCTTTTGCACTATATGTGTTCTATACTTCATTTCCTTGTAAGTTGCTTAGTAAGTGGTATAAATATCTGTGGCATATATGATGTATATAGGGTTTCTAGTTGTCCAAATTTTAAAGAGTAGGATTGATTCAACGAATAAAGTTGTATATATTTTGATGTTTCTGTATTATGCATGTTTTTGTGTATGCATTTGTCAAGAAAAAATGTTGTTGCTTGTCTTACTAAATATCATGGTAGACTTCAAAATTTTTAGTTCATTAGTTGCATATATGTTGTATAGATGATTGACATGGATTTTACTATGAAAGGGCCAACTCACAAAAGACTTCTCTTGTAGATGCATTTGATGAATGGAACATATCCTGCTATTCTATGTCCACCATTTATGCTGCATAACTGCATCTTTAGTATATAGGTTTTATATTTTAAATATGATTCGTCAATATAGTTGTTTAGAGTTATTGAACAAAGCAAAAGAAGATAAAGAAGGTGACTGATTCTTCAAAATACCAATTGTAAGTTCTGCAACATATGCCTATATAATTGGGATACTTCACTTACAAGAATCCAGAAGATTTCACAATTGTTAGTATTGCTATGGCTATGATGCTAGTTCTCAAAAGGTATTCGAGCCAGGTAGAAGAGCATGGCTGACAGCTTTTCACATGATAAAATCACAGTTTCAATCAGTACAATGATAAAATGATGAAGAGAAAAGTCTATCAGAAAAAATCCATTCCAAACTAAATAATTTTCCTATAAAACCAAAGTTGCTGCATGAAGAAACCCACCCAATTCTATCTTGATTCTTTAAGTTGTTGTGGGTACACAAAGATATTGCTCAATAATTTGCAAGTGGTAAATCATTTAATGTGTTTTCAGTCTTCTATTGCTTGGTAGTTAATCATGTTGTGTACTGTCACATCATAGATCTTGGCCTAGTCATTCTAAATGTTTGCTAGCAGAAAGATTTCGGAGGTTCATCTGACTCAGTATTTAATTAAAATGGAACAGTATGATGAAGAAACTTTGTTGCAAGGAGAGCGGGAGGCTGAAATGATGATCATTGAGGCTTATGCTGCCCTACTGCTTGCATTTCTGTCAACAGAGAGGTCTGTATTACCCTTCAATGTATACATAATTTTTTTGATAATTTTTTTGGGGTCAAGTTCATCTAATTAACATTTCTGGTAATTTGTTGTCAACAGTACCAAGGTTCATGAAGCCATTGCCAGCTGCCTTCCCAATCATAACTTGCAAGTTCTAGTACCTGTTTTGGAAAGATTTTTGGTAGGTCTTCAAATAAAATAATGTAGAATTTGCAGATCTCAGCCTCATGCATTCCATGTAGATAGAAGGGAAAAAGCATTTGCCTTCTGATATGGTAGTTATTTTTCATTTTGGACCCCGCATTATCCCATGTGGTGCTGGTGATTTGCCTGGCACAAGAGTACATATAGATGGCTCATCATTTCACATGTTTTTTTTTTTTAACATCTACAGGTCAAGTTGTTTGTGATGGAGTTCCATGGGGGATTATCCTTTTTTTTCTTTGTTAATATTAATTAATACTAATTTGATTTCCTATTATATTTTGCTATTCCTTTCTTTCCCCTGAACCCTCAGTTTTGTTCATGTTTGTTATTATATTCATGCAAAATTTTCATATATTATTTTGGATTTTTATCTATTGTTTTCTATGGCCAGTACTTCCACTATTCTTTAAAAATGAATTTGAAATAAGCTCTCATTTCATTAGTTCTGATAAAAATTTGCCTCTGTTTTAACCAAATCTTTTGATCCCACTTTGATTTGCCAGGCATTTCATCTGACATTGAACATGATATCTCCGGAAACACATTCAGCTGTCATTAAAGTAATTGAATCTTGTAAAGCATCTTAGAGACCACAGAGATCCTGTACAGTGCTGTTAATCTGTCGTTTGACCTGGATTTTTATTTGTTTAAACCTCTGATGCTCCGAGGAGATTGAGTTGAGCTGGTTGCATAGCCTTGGGGACTAACAAAGATCTGGATTCTGATTTGCTTGATCCTTTTTTTTAAAAAGAAATTCTATATTATTTCTGTCCCCTCTTTTGTGTACACGGATGGATTTTATCTCCACGGCCACATTTGGTGAATGTACAGTGATAATATTGGAAAGTGCAGTGTTCATGTTTCAGTTCCTGTCAAAACTGAATCAAATGGATATATTGGCATATGTAGCATTCTGTGTGTTTAATGTTATTCAACACTTAATTCGGTTTCCCTCTGTGGGTGGCCAACACTAATTCTACAATTTACATTACGGCAGAGTCCAAAAAAAAAAGAAGAAGAAGAAGAAGACACCAAATTGTGCGTTATGTGAATTTCTTCAGGTCTTGTATTTTTCTTGGCTGTACTGTTATTTGTATTTAAGAAAAACCAACTGGTGGCTGTATATTCAGAGTAGGATGGCTATCTTGTTCCCTTATATTTGCTTTCTCCTTTGGGCTTGTTTGATTCACGAGAGAAAAGAGATGGTAAAATTTTTATTTTCCTTTTAGCGCCGTTGGAATAATTTGTTTTTATGTGATTTAAATTTTATATTTTATCAAAAATAAAATTTCATCGGCATCATGAGATTTATTTTTTCACCATAGCGTTTTTTTTTTTTCAACATATCTTTATTTTTGGTTGTATTTTTTTTATAATCAGCATGCAAGAAAAGAAGAGAAAAAATGCTTCAACTTTTTGTTTGCTTTTCTTCATTTCAGATCTATGGAATGTTAATTGAAAGTGAGGTAAGAATTGGTTGAGATATTTTTTTACGAATCGATATTGTTTGTGTATCCATTTGGTTTTCGATTCTGAATTTTTTTTTTTGTTGTTGTAT
Organism: Calamus simplicifolius; assembly: GCA_900491605.1. Taxonomy (NCBI): domain Eukaryota; kingdom Viridiplantae; phylum Streptophyta; class Magnoliopsida; order Arecales; family Arecaceae; genus Calamus; species Calamus simplicifolius. Next base: position 205,876 of record UESW01004135.1, on the reverse strand, counting down.
TTTTTTAAGACATTTTTTCTTTAAAGAGTTGCATAAATCTTAGGATTGCATCCTCCTTTGATTTTGCTATTTTTTATTTCTAAGATGATTTAAATATTTTTTGTATATTTTTTTATAACCCATATAGAAGTTAAGAAAAAATTAGATAGTAAAAAAAGGTTTTAAGAATTTAAGAGTATAAATGGTATTCTGTACTACTTTTTTAGAAAAGAATTGTTATTGTTTCATTCATTTTTCAAAAAAATGCTTATTTTTGTTAGTCAAACAAATGTGACAGTTCAGATATTTTATGTTAAAAAATTTAATTTTCAAACATTCTTATTTTTATTTGAAAGTCACTTTCTGTGAACTAGCCCATTTTATTTTTTCTTTCTCTTTTTTCTTCTTTCTTATATAAATGTTTTGTGGATGATACACCATCGTGCTGTTAAAAATTAAAATACAAGTGCGCATGGTTGTAAAAGCATAATGATTTACCATGAGGTTCTTGATAAGAAAAAAAAATGAAGATCAAAGGCATATGGATCATATTGGTGACATCATGAAAACCCAGCAATTAATAACAGCACATCCCGCTATATATGATCATTTTAGATTGATAATTGATATTAAATAGCTTGGACCATAATAACAGTCATTAGTATGATTTTTTTTTTATTAGCATCGATAATATACAAAGGATCTTGAATTTATATTGGAAAAAAAATGAGAAACAGAGAAAAATTATCTGATAGAAATGTTCAAGCCCAATGGCTTTAGCGATGCTCTTATACCAATATAGGAAAAGACTTTGTACACCGTCCCCGGTGCAGCAAATCCTACGTGGGCTGCACCACTTCTTCCTATTAGTCCACATGGATCTCATGTGGCCTAACATGATGGGACAGAATAGCAGGAAGATAATGTTACTTTTTAATCGTACATCCATTAAAAGTCGTTCAACCTTTCACCATTGGTGTGAAGACGAAAATGCCCTTTCCCTCCAGCCTACTTCAACCCGCCATCTTATTTGGATTTTGCTGATAAAAAATCGTAAGGTTCTGGCCTGGAAGAAGAGTATCCGAAGGAGTGGCAAAGCTCTTCCAGATGACATCCTTGCGCGCATTCAAGAGAACAAGATTCCCATCGTCGCGGAGACTGGCTAAAGCGACGGAGGAGTTGTGAGTGTTGCTGCTCCAGACCTCAGCTCCCTTTGAAGAGTCGAAGAGAACGAGACCTCCAGCCTCATTGAGTTGAAGAAACAAATTATATCCGATAAAAACATGAGCGCCGGCAACCCATACAGGTGCCTGCTCGGAGGACGGGATCGATATCGAGTTGAAGCGAATGCCGACTTCATACTGGTTAGGTTCGTCAGGGCGGCTAAGGAACTCCAATGCAAAGTTCCCATCGGTTCAAAACCTTAAGACAAAGCATCAGTTCAAACCCACGACACCCTAGTTGGAAACCCACGACACCCTAGTTCATAACCCACGACACCCCCAGTTCAAGACCCACGACACCCTAATTCAAGACCCACGACACCCTAGTTCAAGACCACGATACCCCCAGTTAAAGACCCAGACACCCTAGTTCAAGACCCACGACACCCAGTTCAAAACCCACGACACCCTAGTTCATAACCCATGACACCCTAATTCAAAACCTTAAGACAAAGCATCAGTTCAAACCCACGACACCCTAGTTGGAAACTCACGACACCCTAGTTCATAACCCACGACACCCTAATTCAAAACCTTAAGACAAAGCATCAGTTCAAACCCACGACACCCTAGTTGGAAACCCGACACCCTAGTTCAAACCCACGACACCCTAGTTCAAAACCTTAAGACAAAGCATCAGTTCAAACCCACGACACCCTAGTTCATAACCCACGACACCCTAGCTCAAAAACCTTAAGACAAAGCATCAGTTCAAACCCACGACACCCTAGTTGGAAACCCACGACACCCTAGTTCATAACCCACGACACCCTAGTTCAAAACCTTAAGACAAAGCATCAGTTTAAACCCACGACACCCCCCTAGTTCAAGACCCATGACACCCAAGTTCAAGACCCATGACACCCCAGTTCAAGACCCACGACACCCCCAGTTAAAGACCCATGACACCCCAGTTCAAGACCCACAACACCCCAGTTCAAGACACACGACACCCTAGTTTAAGACCCACGACACCCCCAGTTCAAGACCCACGACACCCTAATTCAAGACCCACGACACCCTAGTTCAAGACCCATGACACCCCCAGTTAAAGACCCATGACACCCTAGTTCAAGACCCACGACACCCCAGTTCAAAACCCACGACACCCTAGTTCATAACCCACGACACCCTAGTTCAAAACCTTAAGACAAAGCATCAGTTCAAACCCACGACACCCTAGTTGGAAACTCACGACACCCTAGTTCATAACTCACGACACCCTAATTCAAAACCTTAGACAAAGCATCAGTTCAAACCCACGACACCCTAGTTGGAAACCCACGACACCCTAGTTCATAACCCACGACACCCTAGTTCAAAACCTTAAGACAAAGCATCAGTTCAAACCCACGACACCCTAGTTGGAAACTCACGACACCCTAGTTCATAACCCACGACACCTATTTCAAAACCTTAAGACAAAGCATCAGTTCAAACCCACGACACCCTAGTTGGAAACCCACGACACCTAGTTCATAACCCACAACACCCTAGTTCAAAACCTTAAGACAAAGCATCATTTCAAACCCACGATACCCTAGTTAAAAACCCACGACACCCTAGTTCATAACCCACGACGTCCGCAACCTCACCACCCTCACCAACCTCGAGGTCATGAACAACCATCTCTCTAGCCCTCTGCCCTCCCTCACCAGCCTTGCCGCCCTCGAGACCCTCTTCCTCACCAACAACTACTCCTCCATCCCTGAAGACTTCTTCTCCGGCCTCTCGTCCCTCACCAGCGTCTTCCTCAACTACAACCCTTTCGCGAGCTGGAGTGTTCCACCGTCCCTCCGCAACGCCTCCGTCCTTGTCAACTTCTCCTCCACAGATGCCAACCTCACTGAACGATCCCGGACTTCCTCGCCAACAGTTTCCTCAGTTTCTACCACCTCTCCCTCGCCTACAATTACCTCGAAGGTCCGCTCCCCTCGGCCTTCTCCGGCTCGCCGCTCTGCTCCCTCTGGCTCAAACAACCAGAAGGGGAGCCGCCGTCTCTCCAGCAGCATCGATGTCATCGAGAACATGACCAACCTCCAAGTGCTCTGGCTGCAATCCAATTCCTTCTCTGGCCCCATACCCGACCTCTCCGCTCGAAAACCTTCATGATTTGAATCTGTGCGACAACCAGTTAACTAGCATGGTGTCGAGCTTGCTGACTTCGCTCAAGTCTCTCGAGAACGTTACCTTGACCAACAATCTCCTTCAGGGGGCGGTGCCTGTGTTCCTGGAAACAATGAAGGTGGACCTTGATCCAAGTTCAGAGAGATTCTGTGTTGACAAAGTCGGCGTCGACTACGATCCCCGGGTCAATATCTTGCTCTCCATTGCCAAGTCCTTTGGCTATCCTGTTTACAATGCCAACAACTGGAGACGGAATGATCCATGCAATGGTTTTACTAGAGTTACGTGCGATCCCAGTGGTAACATCATCCTTGTCATATTGCGGAACTCGGAGATCTTTTGACCAAGACCAGATTATTCGTTCCGAAGGGAAGATGGCTGATGGGCTGCCTTGATGAGCTCGGGGAGCTGGAGCAGGGACAGTGCTTCATCCAGTCCTCT